>JAMPIV010004727.1:0-98916 GCA_024509875.1 Oreohelix idahoensis
ATATATCCCAGGCAAATTGAATGTCGGTGCAGATTTCCTCAGTCGGCACCCCTGTGATCAAAATTAGAGTAGTGGCAGACGTGAGGAGTAATTTTACGTATGTGTATCGCTGGTTTTGGAACTTGCCATAGGCATGTTTTCAAGTGGGGAGATGTGTAGTGAAATTGACAGAGATACAACGGTAAAATACCTCCAAAGATAACATGTAAGGATAAAAACATAATGCGTAGGCTGCGAATTACATGATTCGCCTAGACCGCGGGTCATCACCCTCCCCATAAAATTGACTTGCTAGACAGGAGGGGAACGAGGACAAAAAAGAAAAAATATGACTGGAAAGATTGCGTGAGACTAAAAGGCGAAGAGAACCGCAATTGGGGGGGGGGGGGGCGGGGGGGTGGGTGGGGGGGGGGGGGTGGGTGGGGGGGGGGGGGGGGGGGTGGGGGGGGGGGAGGGGGGGGGGGGGGGGGGTTGGGGTGGGTGAGGTTGGGGGGGGGGGGTTTTTTAATGCCAAGATATACTTGAGTACTTCGTGTACTTGTTAGAAAAGGAATATCTCTTTGATCTTTTGTGGTGTGTTCGTTGCTGCAGAAGTCTGTTAATTTACTAATATCGCAGTCCATAGGCTTTAGTATCGACTTGAGATTGATAATTTCTGTTTTGAAGTGGTTACTAAAATGAGTTGCCGTGAGTGAGCAGCTTTTTGGTAAAGAGTTTAGTGACTTTGATTTGTGTGTTAGTGTTCTAATGGCTGCCCAGACTTCTTTGCTGTTTGCTTTGTCTTGAATCATCTTTCTGAAATGTAGTTTCTTTTCCTGACGAATGAGGTACTGTACTTTGTTTCTAAGTGTCCGATACTTGCTGAAATCTTTGAGCTTATGAGCCTCGTCCCGCTCTCTCATTGCTGATAATATTTCTTTTGTTATCCAGGGGTCTTTCTGATGTTTTTGACATGGACCTGCTTTATAGGAACATGTTTGTCGAATACGTTGTAGAAAGTTTGTGTCCAGTAAGTTATGGCTTCTTCTGGATGCGGAAGTTGGTACACGTATGAGAGAGGGGATATTTGTAGGTCTTGTAGGAACAACTGAAGGTTAAAGTTTTTGAAATTTCTGTAGTGGACTGTGATGTGTTCCGTTTTAGGTGCTTTGAACCCCTTTCTCGTCCAGGTACAGCAAATAGGATAGTGGTCACTTATAGCTGTCTGTGTGACTGTGCATTCTATAATGTTTTCTGGGCAGGTCGTATAGATGTGATCAATTAGTGTAGATGATGAGTCTGTTACTCTCGTGGGTTGGGTGACTAACTGTGTGAGATTGTATGAGATTGTGATATTATTCCACGTGTTGTTCGGTTTGTGAAGGTCAATATTGAAATCCCCCAGTAGAATAATTTCCTTCGAAGAAGCCCAAACATTGTCCATCATTCGTGAGAATGTGTCAAACCATACAGCAGAAGAGCTAGGGTTCCGGTACATGTAACCAATTAAAACAGGGGTCAGGTTGGGGAGTTTTATTTCAAGCCATATACATTCAATGCAGAGTCAGGATATGGGTGCTGCACCAGTTATCACTATCGATAACTATGAATTGGCAGTGGTGCACCACTTCACATACCTAGGGTCTACCATCAATGACAAACTCTCACAGCACACAGAAATTGACAGCCGCATTGGCAAAGCTGCAGCTACCTTTACCTGTCTCACCTCGCGTGTTTGGGGAAACTCCAAACTCACAACGAAGACTAAGGCTGTGGTATATAACGCTTGCGTCACCAGCACACTCCTATATGGCAGCGAGACGGACAACCTATGCTAAGCAAGAAAGAAGGCTCAATACCTTCCATTTAAGGTGTCTACGTCACATCCTCGGCATCTCGTGGAAAGATAAAGTGACAAATGTCGAGGTGTTGTCACGTGCTGGCCTTCAAAGCATGTATACACTGCTTAGACAGCGCATACTACGCTGGTTTGGCCATGGCCGCCGCATGAAAGATGGTCGCATCCCGAAAGATATCTTCTACGGGCATCTAGCAGATGGCAAAAGAACAGTTGGGCGGCCGCAGCTGAGGTTCAAAGATGTGTGCAAGAGAGATATGAGGGCACTGGACATAAATCAAGCAACGTGGGAGGATGAAGCTGCTGATCGCACCAAGTGGCGATGCTATTTACGGCGCCCCCTTAGATTGGGCGAACAGAAGCTCACACAACAAGCCGAAGAGAGGAGACAAATAATTTTATCATCAGAAAAATAAGCAGCTGAGGGCTGTCATCTCAGGGGCGCATTCCCATAGTCAGTTATGACTGAAGGGGCTATTTTTAATATTATTAGTATTATACTTCATGCATTATATTATTTTCAAAAAAAAAGTTCTGCAGATAGACACCTGTCTTGTCTCGCTATTGCTAATCAGACTGATCCATGTATCATTCATATACATGCAAACATCTGAACACACTCATTTCAAGAACACATAGGCTTGTGGGCTTCATAACCAAAGGCTAGCCACATGTCCAATATTGTCCTCAGGTTCACAAGTGTCATCATAAATCAGAGGTCTTGAATCCAGATCATTAAGTGCTTTCTGAAACAACACAGGAGCCTCTGCTATTGTCATCAGGATTTCAGCCCTATTCCCCATCAGTAGTTGGTGGTCTAGAGCAAGACCTACACTGATATTGCTGCGAAATTCTAGTGAAGACAGTCATAAGACTTTCAAGATGAGTAATATGTGTAACCAAATTCTTGCTACCAGTGTGAACAGTCAAGGACAGTGATTATTGTGATGATGATAAACAGCTGATGGTTAGAAAAGCCAAGAGACAAGTGTTAAAAGAGCAGTTGATGAAACTTTATTTTACTTAATTAGAAAATTCCAAGAAGGATTGCTTAGTTAGATTTAAAAGTATATCATTCAACCATCATTTCAAAATTGTGTAATATATTTTATTCATTGAATTTCACCATTCAAAATTTTACAAGAAGAACAAAAGATAGAAGTAAATAATAAAATCAGTAATTGTACTCGGCGGCTTATTAATTTTATATTGTTGAAGTTGAGTTTTATTGAATTGATTGATTATCAAAGGTAGTTACATAGCGAAGGTGGCAACATAGGGTCTTCTTCTTCCTCCTCGTTCGCCCTCAAAAGGACGTTGGTTGCGATGTGTCCGTTTACAGCGAAGCTGTGAAATTTGCGCCTATCGGCCGACATATACGACTTCAGCACAGCATTTTTTGGGACCAGGTTTGCCTTCCCTCTTTGATTCCGACTATCTCAGCCAGACTGCAGTGATGCAACCTGTTTCCAGGACCACCACTTGGGTCTGACTTTACTCTGAATACTTTCTGAAGGAAGCACCTTTACAGCCGTGACTATCCTATGATCTCTAACACTGGAACTTCACTCTTTTCAAGACAGAATACGATTTCTGCTTGTTAATTCTCACGGCGCTATTTCACAGCGACGAAATATCAGACTGGCTACCCTGAGTTTTTGGCAACATTCGGATATCTACCCGCAAGTCATGTGATGAGCGGAAGCGGGAATTATTAGGCGCCAAGAAAGCAGTCTTCGTCTAGCCGCCTCCGAGTGAGGACGTACTTAGTTTTCCCTTGCCAGCATTCTTGCTGAGAAGTGTGCCATGAGAGGTGTATTCGAAGTTATTGCCTTATTGAGGATTAAGTGGACCATATTGTGTAATTCTAGATTTGTGTATTATCTAGTAGCAGTGTCTACATATCGCAGATTATGAGTTGTCACTGCGTTAAAGGTATTTCGTTGCCATAGGTTTTGGTCCGCCATAGTGAGCGGTAATTAGTACAGGGCTTGTACAGTGCCGTCATATCGTGTTGTATGAGGCTATTAGATAAATTATTCCAGACAGGTTTCTCTCGCATTGATATATGTATTTCATATGTTTGTTAGCCGTGTGTGGCTATACTGTGTGCGTTTACTCATTAGGGAAATACTTGTACAAGGTGTTGATTCCTTCATCATTCATAACCCTCCACTCCCAAAGAAGCATAGGCTTTCAACAAACACATGCCAAGTCCTCCTGTCACGTGCCATCATCTCAAGTTCTTTCCATGTTCTCCTCATCATTTTCACCTCTGTTTCCAGCTCTCTTCTCCATGTGCTTCTTGGCCTACCTCTGCCTCTCTTGCCCTGGGGGTTCCAGAACAAGGAATGCCTTGTAATGCTATCAACAGGTTTCCTCAGTGTGTTTTAGCCATCGCCATCGTCTTCTTCTCATCTCTTGTTCCACTGGCACTTGTCTAGTTCTTGTCATCAGTTCCACGTTGGTAACCTTGTCATACCATTTTAATCAATCTGTAGTAAGATCCCTGATACCTCGATCAAATAGTTAAAATATTATAGATTATAAAACCAAATACTATAGAAACAAAATAGGGCAGTTGTGCTCAATCGTCTTCGCCATCGCCCTCAGTCGCGCAGTTTTTGAAAAAACCTTAACGCAAAGTGAATGTTACCGTCTTTCAATAGTACAAGCTTTTCATACTCCGTCCTTGAAACTAAATATAACATTTTGACAACTAAGGCGTGTTCGTTCCAAGAAAGAGTGAGAGAAAAAAAAACGGAGGAATGACGGAAGGAGAGGAAGATAGTGGTACTAGGCATCGCTTACTAACGAGCGTGCGGGACTGTGTTGCTGGCAGATTTTGAAGAAAAAAACCGGATCAAAGCCATTACAAACCCCTTACCACCCCGTTCACTAGGATAACAGTTTGAATGTATAAACACTTAGATAGCGAGACTGTAGTGAAAAACACACAGACAAGCTCTCATTTCCCGTAGATTTGTATTTTCGAATGAAATTCAAACGCGTTGCTTCGTTTTGAACAGAACGATAGGGAGGGGGGACGGTACAATTTTGAAAGTGTAATTTATTTTTGAAAAAAAGACAAGTGGGGCATAACATAATTCGATTGGCTGTAGCAGAATAGACTAACAGTAGTGATAAAAACGATTTGAAACCAGCATTAGTTGCCACTCGAAGAAAAATATTTACTAGTAGTGTTATCATCAGAAGCAAGGGATTCATGACCAGTGCCTTCGCTGTTCTGTATCAGTGGCGATCTGTATGTGTCCACTGATCGCCGGTTAACCTACAAATTGTGCATTATTTCATTGATGCGGTAAGATGAACATTTATGTAAACCTTATTATTGAATATGTATTTGTATTATTAATTGTGTATGCATTATTGATGGGTAGAAGCTAAACCAGAAAGGCGCCAAACTCAACACTTTGTGTATGCCACAAGTGATAGTAGAGAAGATTTCCATTTCTGTTAAAAGCAAGGCAGGCTTTCTTAAACTTTGGGAGAGAATGAAAAGATATAGATGGAAATAAAATATGACATTATTATAATTGGTAGACCAGAAAACCACTGGCCGTCTTCAGAAAGTCACAGTGTTTTCACATGACTTCATAAATTAACTATAACTTTCCTATGGAAGGAATGTATCAAACTGCTGATTGAGATTTACCTGAGTATGAAGCTGTCACCCCATCAGATAGGAACGATAGCTGTTTATGTAGCCATTGATACTGATTTTGAACCTGTTGATAATGTTTAGTTGGTTATGGAAGGAGAGATGTGTTTGAAATACTGAGGAGGGCTTAATCCTCTTAATTTCAGGGTTCCATGCTGAAACCTTCAGTGAGCCATAACATACTTATTGTATCTACACGAGGGAGGCAACAATCATATGATTGCCCCAAGACTTTGAAGATTGCTGCAACGGTGTCTATAGTTTGCAGTCGTGTCTACTATCGTGTTGGAAGAAAGACCACAGTGATCCAAGAATTGCAGATAAGAACCATATAAGGGTTCATGAGTTTTCACCTGACATATTCTCTCCATTATTAAAATCATCACAGAGTTCTTAAAGTGATGAACACATTCGTTCCTCCTAATAGTGACATTTATATATATATATATATATATATATATATATATATATATATATATATATATATATATATATATATATATATATATATATATATATATATATATATATATATATATATATATATATATATATATATATATATATATATATATATATATATATATATATATATATATATATATATATATATATATATATATATATATATATATATATATATATATATATATATATATATATATATATATATATATATATTTGAGTGCTTCATCAGGACGTTTCAAGTCACAGACATTTTTATGATATAAAGAGACAAGTAGTCTTTTGATTTGATTCACATTTATGTAAATAATATATATATCCATTCAATTTAAGTTTTAAACATTTCTGTACCCAAGAAATTGAGGTACAGAAAATTAAAATTGTAAAAAATTGTTACTCAAAATTTAAATA
This sequence comes from Oreohelix idahoensis, assembly GCA_024509875.1. Taxonomy (NCBI): domain Eukaryota; kingdom Metazoa; phylum Mollusca; class Gastropoda; order Stylommatophora; family Oreohelicidae; genus Oreohelix; species Oreohelix idahoensis. The sequence goes on from JAMPIV010004727.1 coordinate 6,396, forward strand.
CTGATTTGTTTAATCCTTTTCATTGAATTATATTAGTGGTTGTTGTCATTATCTTTACATCACATATCACATTACCCTAGACACCTAGCCAGATAACAACCAGACACTTTAACATATAAGTAGGATCAAAATATATCGCAGATTGAGGTCATAGGGTGGTAGCAGTCAAGTTCCCTGAGAACAAGCTTCTTCAACTATTAGACTCAGGGGCTTGCATAGCTGACCTCACTCTGTAGACAAGTAATATTTTAGTAAATAACATCAAAACCCACCACACCATATATTCTACGCAAACACCCATTTATGAAAGTCTGTAGCTTTTTGGTTGTTGTCTTTGTTGTTCTTCATGTCCCTGTTGATTCCTTGTGTCAGCCATTATTGTTGTGGTCGTCTCCTAGAGGAACGAGCCTGTTGTTATTATCAGTACTAGTAATATTGTTATAAATCCACAGCATATAATCTGGTTCTGACAACTGGGGGCATCGTCAAAACCGGTGTCTACGGTAGAGGTTAAATTGGACAGATAAGGGCTGCTTCCGCCTTTTGTGAACCAAGAGGCCGTAGTGCCTATATTTTCATTATAAAGGCTAGAAGGTATGCACACAGATAGACAGATAGTGATAATAGTATTATGTTTACGCCTTCATTGACAGTGTTCATGCCGGTGGGTTTTGGTTAGCTATTGTGCAGTGAGTTGTTATGGTCGGGTGACCTCGCTAACGGCAGTTGACCTAGTTAAGAAACAGGTCACAGCATCACAGTGAGAGATTAGCATTGTTCTGTTCAGGGAATATTTGTCAGTAATTGTGTTTGACACTGTGTTGCAAGATAATTTTGGCGCTAGGATGGAAATTAGTGTTGGAAGATGTGTCATAAAGTAATAGAATAAAGGTGCAGCTGGCTTCTGGCAGTAAAGTTTGAGGTATTGAAAGGTATACTTTGGAGCTTAGTTATATTGATCCAGTTGGAGCAGCGGAGATTAAGGTGGTATTATTGTTTGTTATAGATTTGCCCAAGTGACTAATGGTGTCAGGCGGGATATAGATTGTCAAGTTTGGTATAGGGTGGCCCAAGTGACACACTGTGTCAGGAGGGAAGTTAGATTGTCGAAATTTGTGGATTGTAGGAGGGTTAATAGTGGCAGGAGTAGCTCAGGATATGTGGAACTCCCCTGGTTTGGACATCTTGTTTGCTCGTGACCATTCCTACCTGGGGAACATTAATTCCTGCGTTCCCGCCAGATTCTGTCGTCTTCAAGCCATATCGATGTGCCTGCCCAGTGGGTGCCTACCAACGCCTCTGTCGTGACCTTACTTCACTGATGTGCCTGCCTAGTAGGTGCCTACCAACGCCTCTGTCGTGACCCTGGAAAATTACTGTTCTGAAGAGGGAAGCATGCTGATCTGAGTGGTTCTGAAGTCTGGTGGATTCCTGAAGCGTTGGAACGAAGCGAACTTTGCTTATAGTCATATATCATAGTGCCAAAAGACAGTAACGTTATAATCTGGCACATAGACTTGTGAAACTGGTTGGTTAGCTGAACTTTCGTGGGAATATACAGTTGTTATTCTTACTGTGGACAGTTCATAGAGAATACTGAGAAGAACTTTGTTGAACTTTTCAAGTGTGTGGAGTACCGTTTGTTCTGTCTTCATCTTCATCATCGGTGCTGAGAAGCTACTTGGACAAGCGTCGCTGGACCATTAGTTAAGTTTTGTTTGTAAATCTTTGTATGATTTGTTATATTTATGTTTTTCTTGTTTTTCCTCTAAATTCTGTTTTCTTCCTTTAAAATTTTCTTTTCTGTCTATCCACCGGATTCTACTTATTGTTCAGTCTGGTTCTCTAGAGTAGTGGGATAGTTGTGTCGGGGTCTTGTTAGGTTAGCAACAAGTTTTGTTCTGCTCTGCGTCTGTTTTTTGAGGTGTGCTTATTGGTTTGTTGTTGTTGTTCTTTACTTTTTTTGTTCTTCTTCCTCGCTTTCTTTGTGGAAACTTAGTTTGTGTCTCTATATGATATTAGTTAGTTAGGGGGGACCTTTCACTATAAGTTGCTATTACTTAGGGTATTTACATATTATACCTTTGAAATGTTATAGTGTTAGCATTGTTTATATGTTACTCAGTTTATTTTGATTGTATGAGTTGGTAGTGGTTAGTGAAGGAGATAGCTCTCAACCTTTCATTGTTAAGTGTAGTTATTGTTTAGTTTACTGTGTGTAATAGTATATTTGTGAGCTCAAGGGTGGACGGGTGGCGAGTTTAATGCTTCCTTTTCTCATTTGTGGGGAAATATTGGATTAGACTGACTTCTTTCTAGGGTGTGGCTGCGTATGTTTAGTGGTGGAGTAAGGCAGAGGTGTTTCCTGCGACTGCCCTACTTAACATACTAAGCCCTGTTGGTGTTAGGTGTTCTGACGTAGTTTGTATTTACATTGTCTTGTACATTCAGTAATTCTTCTGTTGTGTTTAAGTGGTGTGCTCTCTCGTTCCGTCTTGCTATCTTGTAAATACGTTTACATGTATCCCTTGTTTTCGTTCGTAGTCAGTCACCTATATATTAATCTATCTCTGCTCTGTTCTGGTCTATCATCTGTTTCTTTGTGACTGGTAGTTATCGTAGTGTTTGGTGTGTGTCTTTTCATCTGTGGAGTGTTCATTTTGCCAGTTTAAACATTTGAATTAGATAGTTTATTAAGAAGTGATATATTGTCAGATTACAGCACCAGTGTGGGTGCCAGTAACAGACTATGGTGTAAAAGCTGATTTATTGTCAAACTTGGTACAGTGGTGACATAGCACCAAGAGGTATTATCAGCTGATGAAATACAACTGTCGACTATAGTAAGGGTTTTTTTCAGTTGTATTACAGAGACTAAGTGGTCGGAAGGACCGAAATCTACAGAGTAAGGAGAAAGTAGCCAAGTGGCAAAGTAAGATTATAGTTATACAATAAGAGGTAAAGTGGATTATGTGTATACAGCGAGAGGGGAGGTGGTTTATACTTACATGCATTTATATTTGTAAATTTGAGAAGTGATATTACTATTTACATATCATTACTGCAGACCTTGTAAGAAGTGAGGTATCTGTGCATATAAGCGAGGTGGTGTAAGGTACATAGTAGTGAGCAGTTGCACAGTGAATTAATATTGAGTAGTACGAGTGTACATCATGGACATTGATAGTTTCATGCGGAAAGGCAAGGAAGCTGGGTACACAGGAAAAGAATGCTTGGATTATGCCAAGGCAGAATTCCAATCAAAAGAGAACCAGAATGCCTTAAGAGATGCTCGTGCTGAAGAGTTAGAGCTCAAAAGGAGAGAGTTCGAATTACAGGAAAAGAAGATGGGGCGAGAATTGCAGGAAAAGAAGATGAGAGAAGATAGAGAATTTGAAGAAAAGAAGATGAAAGAGGAGAGAGAAAGTTTGAGTTACAAGAAAAGAGGATGAAAAAAGATAGAGAATTAGAATTAGAGAGAATAAGATTAGCTCTGGGGGAAAAAAGAACAGAAGCTGATAAGGAAGTACAGTTAAGGAGACTAGAAGTGGCTGCGAGTGGTCAGAACTCGACTCCTCGGGGGTCTCATCGTCCCTTTAGGCTGCGGCTGCCTAATTTCAACGATAAAATCGACAGTTTAGATTCTTTCCTCGAGAGGTTCGAGGCAGAATGCGTGGCCTGGAAGGCTGACAGAGATCATTGGCCATCTCTGTTATCTACACTGCTAGTGGGGCCTGCGATGGAGACTTTCTATAGCCTCCCGCTAGAAGAAAGGGCCGATTACGACAAAGTAAAGGAAAGGTTGCTCCGGAAGTTCCGTTTGACGGTTGTAGAAACGCGATGCCAAGTGCAGAAAAGACTCCGAGGACTTTATCTCAAAGATCAAACTTCTGCTTAACAGATGGATCAAGATGGAGGGGATAAATAAGGACTACGATGACTTGTTAGTCTTGGTGCTACGGGACAAAGTGCTATCCTCATGTTCAACTGAGTTGGTGGCGTTTTTCCAAGAGCGCCAGCCAAAAGACATTGATTCTATGGCCAATTGGGACACCATTATGTCCTGGCCCTTCCGGGCAAACCCATTCAGAAGTCGGGTCTGTCAGACGCCTTAATTGCTGGTGTCCGCAAAGCACAACGCCAACCATGGCAGAATCAGTCAGGCGATGCAGACAGGGGCCAAGAGCAGAGGTACGATAGGGCCTCCAGTCCCTATCAGCCACGCAGAGGAAATTATGGGAATTTCCGATCCCATCGGAATGGCCGGTCGAACTGGCATAACCGACGATTTAAAAGTGATAGCGACGGAGGAGAGCGCCAAACGCGAAAGCAGGTACTCTTTGAGGAGTCTCGCAACGAAGATCGGTTTTGGTATAAAACCAAACAGTCCAAGCAGAGGAGTGGTTCCTCAGAGAGTCTTCCGACTCTGATGCGCGGTCTTCGCCATCTAAAAGTCCTAGCAAGAGTCCACATGACAAGTCAGAAAGGGAGCGCATGTGTACCAATTGTGGTGGCAAGGGTCATGATGCTGACACGTGTGCTACTCCTATTGAACACGCGAATTCCGCGTTTGTGTTGGACACAATCAACAGCGAGGACTGTGTGGGGTGTCATCCTCTGTTCCATGCAAACGAGAAGTTAGTGCTATACTGCGTTCATGCGGCACCATGTCTGTCGGCGGTCCATGAGACTGGCAAGGTAGGTTTCCACAAGAGCATAGTGGAGAAGAGAGCAGTTTCCATATTGAGGGACATTGGGTGTACCACAATTGGGATGCGTCGGTCGTGTATCGATGAGTCATGCCTGACAGGCAAAACTGTGAAGTGTACTACATTTGGGGGCAAAGTTGAGTCTTACCCCCAGGCGTGTATTAATGTGAACACCCCGTTCCTGTCTGGTAAAGTGAACGCGTTCGTCCTCGAGAACCCAATTGCCGATTTGATCGTCGGTAATGTACGGGGAGTGCACAAGGCCATGGGTGTGGCTGGAGTAGAGCCTCAGCAAAACCAGAGCTCCGAGGCGGATGACCAGGTGGTGGAGATATTACCACCTGACATGAAAGTTCATGTGAGATGGGGGTCGCGGCAAGTGCCAAGGCACACGAATAAGAACAGTAGAGGCTTATCCGAGAGCCCGATAGCTGGCAATCTCACGGTTTGGGTTCGTAATGTTTCCCTGAGTGCTAGTTGGCGCACACTCAGACGAGTGTTTAATTAAGTCGCGCCAGTGAAGTTCGTGGAGGTATTGTCATTGCGGGACAATACCAAAGTTGCACGAGTGACTTTCGCGAATAGGTGGGGTGCGCGTGATGCAGTCAGGTGGATGCACATGTCGTTGCTCCATAACCACCTGCTGATAGTCCAGCAATAGCATCGAGATAGCTATTAGATTCGCGTTCAGTAGGGTGTTGCGGTTAACGCGAACCGAACCTTAGAGTCTGACCCAAGCAACCAGCATTATTCCGAGAAATATAAGTTGTTCTGTACAACTTTATAATATAGTGAGGAGAACGAAGGAGTTGTTTACATGAGATAGTGAGTAGCAATTATTTTCAACAACGTCAAAAATGTTTTGTAAACTTTAAAACATCATTGTTATGCTATACTATGTCAGGCTTTGTAATGGATGTATCATAGTGCCATAAAGGCAATTTGCTCTATAATCGAACGTAAGGTATATCTAGACCATGTTACTAACGACTGTTGATGTTATGATATTTTCTTCTATTATGGGTGTATATATCAGAGTATATATAAATGTATTATGCATTGTGTTTTGAGTGACCAGGGGCGGATAGCCGTTGTTATTTTTCACGGCCGCCAGAACCTTAAATAACTTACGTAATACTCAGGTTGTGTTTTGTGGATAGGTGGAGAAGGCAGGAACGACAATGGTGGTGGAGAACTATGGCATTCTCTAGTCAGATGAGGAGATGCTATGATGGCATATGTTCGTTCATACTCCGAAGGGGGTCGGGCGAAGCTCTTTCAGTGGTAGAAAACTACGTTTTCTTTCTTAAAGCGGGGGGTGGGGGGGGTGGGGGAGGAGAGATGTCACGGCGCTATTTCACAGTGACGAAATATCAGACTGGCTACCCTGAGTTTTTGGCAACATTGGGATATCTACCCGCAAGTCGTATGATGAGCGGAAGCGGGAATTATTAGGCGCCAAGAAAGCAGTCTTCGTCTAGCCGCGTCTGAGTGAGGACGTACTTAGTTTTTCCCTTGCGAGCATTCTTGCTGAGAAGTGTGCCATGAGAGGTGTATTCGAAGTTTTTGCCTTATTGCGGATTAAGTGGACCATATTGTGTAATTCTAGATTTGTGTATTATCTAGTGGCATTGTCTATATATCGCAGATTATGAGTTGTCACTGAGTTAAAGGTATTTCGTTGCCATAGGTTTTGGTCCGCCATAGTGAGCGGTAATCAGTACAGGGCTTGTACAGTGTCGTCATATCGTGTTGTATGAGGCTATTAGATAAATTATTCTAGGCAAGTTTCTTTGGCATTGATATATGTATTTCTTATGTTTGTTAGCCGTGTGTGGCTGTACTGTGTGCGTTTACTCATTAAAGGGAAATACTTGTACATGGTGTTGATTCCTTGTGTCAGCCATTATTGTTGTGGTCGTCTCCTAGAGGAGCGAGCCTGTTGCTATTATCAGTACTAGTAATATTGTTATAAATCCACAGCATATACTCTGGTTCTGAAGCTGCCAGCCTCATGAAGAACCTCATATTAGTCGTCTCTCACAACATGCCTAGGGGAACAGTAGTCGTATTCTTTCTTCGTCTCCCTAGAGACCCTCAGGAAGTACATTGAATGATAGTGCAAAAATTTTTTTTTTTCAAATTGTAGTTGTTGCAATGTATATCTAGGGTTGAAAATTTGACCATTTTTGTGGCGGTGTTTGACTTTTTTCTAAAAATGTTAATCTGGCAACCCTGTGTACATCACACACATTTCCAAAGCTCCCGAGCCGACATGACCCTCTCGTCCTTGGATCAAGTGTCAATGAAGCGCTTACTGTGCAGAATGTGATGCGTGTATTTTGTACGCTTGAAACCATTTTTTCTCTCCCACCCCACGTAAATTCTAAATTTTGATGCAGTATCATATCCAGCCTTCTGGCAGAACGTGATGTTATTGTAATATGACGACTAAAAGATGTGTATGACCTTGTGGCACAACGTCAGACATTTAAAAAAGTACAGGTCAGTTTAAGCTTTTACATCTCAGTTCAAACCATCATATATGCAGAATGGGAGAAGATCGGCTACCACGACAAGCATGGGAAACAAACAGCCAAGGATCCAGACCCCCAGGACGACCCAGAGTCCGCTGGGAGGACAACATTAGAAATCTTTGAAGGACCGAGGACTAGAATGGAACCAGGCCAGGAGGAAGACAGCCGATAGGATAGTCTAGCGCTCTCTCTTCCAAACCTCCACATCTCACGGTAGAAGGGGAACGACTAAGTAAGTGTATATATATATATATATATATATATATATATATATATATATATATATATATATATATATATATATATATATATATATATATATATATATATATATATATATATATATATATATATATATATATATGTATATATATATATATATATATATATATATATATATATATATATTGTCGCAATTTTTGATGAGATAGGTCTGAGAAATTTATGGTCCCGTCCGAGCAGAGGGGATTGTGATAAATCTGTGAGAATAAGGGGTAAGAAATAGATTGCTGTTTCACGAGGGTGATAGGGTAAGAGGAAGGACAATCTCTGAATCGAGTAGTTGCTCTAATCCAGCCTATATTACGACATTAATTTAACTGCAGACGCACCTACTCTCCTTGCTAAACAATTTTTACAAGTTACCCTACACTCATGTACACTCACCAATTTGGTGACACAAATGCACAAACGTGAGTACAAACTACGTATAACATATAATGGGACAATGGGGTTGACCAACACGGTAAGTAAAGGTTTATTATGTTTATTATCACTAAACAAAAAGGAAAACATCAATCATGGTACATTTATAAAGCAAAGTTATAGACAAGGTGGGTAAAAAAAAATAGTATCTCAATAGGCCTTCCCCTCTTGTAAAGGAACACAAACCAAAGAAAATTACTATCAGAGGTAATTAACCCACAGAGAGATTCAATTTTAACAATGGGATATGCGATAATCAGTGAGGGGTATAGGAACAGGTTCTTAATTTTTAATCTATCCCGTGACTAAGCAGCTTAGGGAGGGAAAGAAAGAAAAACTCAGAAAAAAAAAGAAATTAAGTATACTGATGTTAGCAAGAAAAAGAATAAATGATATCTAATTTCGCTCATTCAATGCACGCACACAGTGGCCAGTTTCATCTGCACTTACCAATCGTTGAAACAGGCATTCCATGGAATAAAAAAATCTAGCAAGTACTAAAACAATCAGAGTCTTTTGCTTTTGTCTATTTCAGCCCCAGACTGACGGGGTTTGCTGTTGGCTATTTTCCCGTGGTCGCTGAAATCGAGGCGTTATTTTTTGTTCCAGGATATTCCTCTTTTCACTGCAGTTGGTGTTTGGGATAAGGGTTCTATGGGGTGGCACTGTCCTCAGAATTGAAAAAAAAATTATATACGAGTATATATATATTGGTCCGCTGGGGTCTCGCCGCTGGAGGCTGAGACACTCTATGGCGTGATGGAAAGAAAGAACTTTAGGAAAATGATACTCCTCGGCTGTTCAATGAAGTGATGGCAGAGTATGACCAGTGAGTTTTCTTTGGGGAGGGGGGGGAAATCCAGTAGGAAAACGTTTACTGTCATGTGTAAAAACAATAGTGATATAAATTCTGCCACAGCAGATCAGTAATATTTCTGGAATGACTTCTGGCAATTGTTCTTTTCCAGTTATACTTTTAAAAAATGGCTTATTGTTACAGTTCTTGGTTTTACTACTCCCATGGATGATGGAGAGGTGGACCACATAGGGGTCACAACACGAAGATTTAACAACTATAATCGCTGGATGGTATAAGAACCAAAGTCAGTGAGACCATAAGAAACGCTAGGACGCAAAGGTATGACCAGCCTATATGTAGAAAATAGATAAACATGAAATGATAATATAAACCTTATCCTGACACGCGTTAATTTTTAGGTAAGACTATTTTAACCACTCCGTTATTTAATTATATATATATATTTTAAAAACCCGCGAGTGTCTAGTTTATCTTAACGGTTTAAACACGAGATATGAACACTAGTCGTTTAGAAAATTACACACGTATGAATAGAATTAAATTGCGTTACATCAATTATCAATCGCCTAGCGGCTTATAGATTATTTGAAGCATCTCTCACTGGGGAAATAGCGGGTAATTAAATTTACCTTTACCGCTGAAGAGTTTCGCTACATGTTTATTTAATACGTTTCAATTAACACAAAAATCCCAGTGAAATATAATGAAACTTAAACAATTACATCACTTTGATGCAAATAACTATATATATTTACCGCAACACAAGAAACTGAAATAAATCTCCACGTATTTCTATAGGAAATCCAGATAAATAAGACTCCAAAAATGCGCGCTAGACCATTCAAGAAATCCTGATAGCAAACTGACAACTGAGTTTGATGAGCATGACTATATATATGAAATGGCGGATTTTTCCCTCCCCTATGAGGAAATTCACACCTCTCGTAGATTCTTCGTTCCATTCCTGAATCAAAACAAAAATCACACCAAAGCCTACCGTAGATTCGTTTCCCTAGCGAACGAGTTTTTAGGTTCGTTTCCCTGGGTGAGCAATTTTGCGTCTCGTGGAGCAAGATCAAAGGGCTTGCAATCGGTGAGTGGTTAACGCCCCTTGATACTGCAATTAACGAATCATTCTCACTCTAGAAACTACAAAACTCGTGGCCTCGCCCTCCCCGTGTTTCACGAATCAAGCGCTGACGTGATGGCGTAATCTGACAGCAGGTAAACGTCCTTTTTCTAAAGAGAAGACAGTTAATTATGAATAGTTGGATTATTAGTGCTTGAAACAAAGATAGGAGGCGTGGCTAAACTAAGAATCGGACAGTTGGCAATAGAGAGATCTGGTTTCCACGTGTTTAACTGTGCATGCTTAATTAGCCAGCGAGGGAAATCCACGTTCGATCGTTGCTTGAACCCAAATAATGAGGGGCCCCGATGAGAATAAAGTGGATCGATCAGGGTTGCTAAATTTTCATGTCACAGTCGTCCCCGCTTGAAGACATGAAACCATTTTTCATGTTACTTTTATGACAATAGAGCTGCCTGATTGGTAGCTTCTGGATGATTGGTGTGTTCATTTCATCCTCTTCTTTTGTGGTCCAATTTTTACTCATGAAATCTGCTCCGACGTTCTGTTTTCCCGGAATATATTCCACTTTAAAGAGTACACGCTTAATAGCAAGGCCCAGCGCATGATCCTCGCGTTAAATTCCTTATTCGCGCCAAGAAAAGCTAGGGGAGCATGGTCTGTTTGCACCGTGAATGATACTCCGTAAAGATATTCGTGGTGTCTCCTTATGCCATGAACCAGTTCTAGGCACTCTCTTTCCACTGTGGAATAGTTACGTTCTGCAGTGCTCAGTTTACGGCTGCCATACGCAACAGGAAATAACAGATTCAGATCGGTGTCATCTGCTTGGAGTAGTGTTGACCCGATGCCTTGACCTGATGCGTCGACCCGTAATATAAAAGGTTTTATAAGGTCAGGTAGTCGTAAAATGGGGTATTTGGAAACTGCGCCGTGAGTGTGACGTAAGCGTGTTCGCACTTCGAATCCCAAACAATTTTGTCCGGTCACCCTTTTCTGGTCAGGTCAGTAAGGGGTGCCGTTAATCCGTTGAAATTTTTGATAAATTTCTTATAGTATGCACACAGTGATAGGAAAGAACGGGTGTCTTTCTTCGTTCGGGGCCTTTTAGCAGCCACAATTTTCTCAATATTCTTGGTAACAGGCCACATGCAGCCTTGAGAAATGGTATGTCCCAGGAAGTCTAGCTTTTCAAAACCGATGAGACATTTGCTAGGCCTAGCTGTGAGACCAGTTTCCTGTAGTCTCCTGAGGAGAATAGCAACCGTAGCAATATGTTCGTCGTAGGTCTCCGATGCAATTAATATGTCATCCATGAAATTATGGATATGGGGACTGTGCAAGGGTTCTAAAAGCTTCCTCATCGTTCTGGTGAAGACTCCAGGTGCATTGTGCAGTCCGAAAGGCATCACATTGAAGGTGTAGTGTCCTTCACTGGTGCTGAAAGTTAACAAGGGTTTAACTTCCTCCTTGACTGGTATTTGGTAATAACCGTTACTCAGGTCAATCTTGGAGAAAATTCTTGCCTTGCTAAGCTTGGTGAACAGCTCAGAAGCGCGCTGTAAAGGTTCCGGCCGGAATTCGTTTACAGTGTTAAGTAAACGGTAATCTATGCACAGCCGAACTTCCTTATTGAGCTTCTGCAACAGTACTACACTCGAACTGTAAGGAGAGGTAGACTCGCTAATAATTCCTGCTTGACGCAGCTTGTCTATTTCTCCGTGCAGTGTATCAGCTTTAGCGTACAGAATGGGGTAAACTATGGTTCAAACAGGGGTCTCGTTTGTCAATTTCATATCGAATTCTATGAGATTTGTTTGATTAGGTACATCCGTTAAGACTACAGTGTACTATTTTAGTAGCGCCCTGGTTTCTGTCTGTTGTGCTTCCGAGAGACGGTCGCCGAATTTGACATCTTTAAAAGATTCCGTTTGTTGCAATGGATACTCCATGCAACTATCATCTTCCTCATCTTCCGTCGCTATGGCGACCGCGAGGAGATATTCGGAGGACGGCACCGGTCTTTCCAAGTATTTCTTTAGCAGATTTACGTGGTAAACCTTCTCCTTTCCTTTAATAGAGATCTTGTAGTTAGTGCGGGAGATCTTTTTAAGGACGGTAAACGGCTCTTGCCATCCGATGCGAAGTTTGTTGCTTCCGGTTGGAAGTAGCAACAAAACTTTCTCCCCTGGTTGGAGTTCTCTCTTTTTGGCTGCTTTATTATATCGTTGAGCTCGCTTTGCGCGTGCTCGCTTAAGGTTGGTCGTTGCTAGATCCCATCCTAGTTGTAGCTTTTCCTTGAGATCCGATACATATTTGCTTGCTGAGACGACTGTCTCGTCAGCCTTCTGGTCTGTCAGGGACCGAAGTAAGGCTTCTAGCGGCCCCTTTATAGGTCTGCCGAATAAAAGTGTAGCTGTTGGAAATCCTGTGGAGGCCTGGGGAACTTCCCTGTAGGCGAATAAGGCTGCAGGAATGTAAAGGTCTCAATCTTCAGGTTTCTCTTGTCCCAGCTTGCGTAACATCATGGTGAGACTGCCGTTGAAACGCTCCACGAGCCCATTTCCGGCCAGATGGTAGGGGCTTGTGTGGATATGTTTTGCCCTCAAGATCTTAAAGATCTTCTCCATTAACAGGCTACGGAATTGGGATCCATTATCCGTCAAAACTTGTTGAGTAAATCCCAACCGTGTAAAAATGTGCACGAGGGCTTCTGCGACATGCTTGGAATCCGTGCATGTTAGCGGTATAGCTTCGGCCCACATAATGCAAGTGTCGACTAAGGTCAGGATAAGCCTGTTCCTTCTTTTGTCCTTTCTAGGGGTCCAACAATGTCGACAGCAACCCGTTCAAATGGAGTCCCCACTATTGGAATTTCACCCATCGGGACAGGGGGTGTCCAATGCTTGGGTGCCACACGTTGGCACTGGGCGCAGGATTTCACGTATCTGATAATCTCAGAGTTCATTCCTGGCTACCAGTAGTGAGTCGATATTCGATGAATAGTGGCGTTTTATCACATATGTCCGCTAAAGGGAAGAGAGTGCCCCATTTCTAAGATCTGGCTTCTGTACTACGTCGGTACTAAAAGCTGGTTATTCCCTTGATCAGGGTTGCCCTTTCAACGATACAATACGCCATTCTTCGATATGATGTCTCCATTGTGTCTGGGGTCCTTGGCCATGGGCAGTTTTCTAAAGCTCCAGAGTAGGGTCCTTTTGTTGCGCCTTTTTTAGTTCCGTCGGTAACAAATTTGGCGCCGGCTCCCGTTCCTTCTTGGCTTGCCCTCTTGTGGTTACTGCTTTCCCAATCGGCTCTTTCGGTCTCCCAACAAACACATATCTACATCCCAGGATAACTGGGTAGATAGGATCATCCATAATGGCCGCTTTGATAACACCTCTGACAAAATCAGAGTGTATTTCCACCAGTGCGATGGGAAGCATCCTGGGTGCATCACTCATGAAAACTCCACATAGTTTGACGGTGTCTTCTGTCTCTTGACCGGGTTTGACCAAATGTCTTGAGACAATGCAATCAAAGGATAATCCCGTGTCAAAAAGACAAGAAACTGAAGTACCGTTCAAAATAACAGTTCCTCGCGTTGAGGGCCTCTCTCCCTCAGGTTGAGAATCACTGACACTAATTCTACCTTGCGAGGCTGTTTGTAAGCATTCGATGCGTTTAGGCCCGGTGCGCTTGCCTTGATCAGACGTCCCTTGCGCAGGGGTCTGTCCCTTGTCTTGACCTTTGTGGCCGCGCTGCCATGCAGCCCTTGTGGGTTGATCAGGATTGTTGTTGTTGGTGGGATATCGGGTCTTGTAGAATTTTGATTTTTCCTGGGGAGGTCTCTGGGGTACGGTTTCTCGTTGATTACAGTGCTGGGAAGAATAGGAAGAATAGGAAGACTGCTCTAGATTATTTTTCCGAGAAGGCTCATCTGTCGGTTTGCGTTTTGTGCTGGGAAGCTCGGCCAACGCATTAACGTATCGTTCTGCTTTACTGAGAATGTCATCCAACTTTACTGCGCATTGCTCAGCTACAAATCTGCGGGGTTCGTTGGACAAAGTGGTTTTTATTTGTTCCGTAAGAACATGTTCCAGAATTCCTTCATACGTGAGAAAAGTTCGGAAAGTTCCAGGCACTTTGTCAAATAGCCCGTCAGAGAACCCCGACTTTGGACCTCTAGGGCCTTAAGTGCCAATTCGTGCTGTCTCTCCCTCTCTCTCTCACTTGCTCTGTGGGCTTCCATCTCTGCCTCAATTTTCTTCTGCTCTAATTGACGATCTTCCACTTCTTTCTTCTCCGCTCTATCTTGTGCTTCCTTCTACTCTGCTCTATCTTGTGCTTCCTTCTCCCTAGCTTCTGCTCTCTTCTTCTCCGTGTCGTATCTGTCAAGTTCTTTATTGAAGAACGCGGTCACGTCTTCTCCTTGCAATCCTGTCTCCTTTGCTTCCTCTCTTAGCATCGCCCTAAGTTTAACACGTTCAGCCATGTCAAAGAACTGAATGCCGCTAAGTCGAGAAAAGAAAAGGAAAAGTAGGAGAAAAAACTTTTAGCCGCTTACGAGAAAAAACCTCCCAAAAAATAAATTACCTGAGATACCTCCTTCAGTTATCAGTTTTCTAACATATTGCTGTTATTACCTGGCGCAAGGCTCCTAATACAGTCAACTAAGCCAAATGAATGGTAGATCAGCTAACCTAGAAAAATCTACTATTACTAACGGTAGAGAAAGAAAATATAAAAATATAATTTTCTATATATTTTTTTTAAAAATTAAGAAGAAGGAAAAAAATTTTCCTTAAAAAAAACTCCACCCAAAACTCGCCCGCGAAGTCGAAGAGAAGGGACGTTATTAACTAGACTTAACGTCAGAAAGCGGTCTTTAGCTTAGCTCAACTCTGCTAACTTAAAAAAAGACCTTGGTGACTGTTAAACAATAACGCGTCCTAGCGGTCTTTGTAAAATAAAATTTACCAAATATCTGACAAAGAATGTTTACCATAACGAATTTTACATAACTCTCTGCTGCTGTGGAAAGAAAAACAGTCCTATATGTTTGTGTGGTCAACACCCAGTACTAAGAGCGTTGTCTAGGGGGTGTACTTACTTTTATGCCTTAACTTCACAAGACAAACTCACAAACACGCTCTATCTAGACTAGGTACCATAACAGACGTTAGTCAATTTCTAGACTCAGACTTTTAGATCAGATCCTGAATGGGGCTACCTATTAAGTGGTACTAGTTCTAGATCTGGCTCAAAATCCCGGAACCGATCCAACCCATTTATGTCGTAATTTTTGATGAGATAGGTCTAAGAAATTTATGGTCCCGTCCGAGCAGAGGTGATAGTGATAACTCTGTGAGAATAAGGGGTAATAAATAGATTGCTGTTTCACGAGGGTAATAGAGTAAGAGGAAGGACAGTCTCTGAATCGAGTAGTTGCTCTAATCCAGCCTATCTTACGACATTAATTTAACTGCAGACGCACTTACTCTCCTTGCTAAACAATTTTTACAAGTTACCTTACACTCATGTACACACACCAATCTGGTGACACAAATGCACAAACGTGAGTACAAACTACGTATAACATATTATGGGACAATGGGGTTGACCAACACGGTAAGTAAAGGTTTATTATGTTTATTATCACTAAACAGAAAGCACAACATCAATCATGGTACATTTATAAAGCAAAGTTATAGACAAGGTGGGAAAAAAATAGTATCTCAATAGGCCCTCCTCTATTGTAAAGGAAAACAAACCAAAGAAAATTACTATCAGAGGTAATTAACCCACAGAGAGATTCAATTTCAACAATGGGATATGCGATAATCAGTAAGGGGTATATGAACAGGTTCTTAATTTTTAATCTATCCCGTGACTAAGCAGCTTAGGGAGGGAAAGAAAGAAAAACTCAGAAAAAAAAAGAAATTAAGTATACTGATGTTAGCAAGAAAAAGAATAAAGGGTATCTAATTTCGTTCATTCAATGCACGCACACAGTGGCCAGTTTCATCTGCACTTACCAATCGTTGAAACAGGCATTCCATGGAATAAAAAAAACTCTAGCAAGTACTAAAACACTCAGTCTTTTGCTTTTATCTATTTCAGCCCCAGACTGACGGGGTTTGCTGTTGGCTATTTTCCCGTAGTCGCTGAAATCGAGGCGTTATTTATTGTTCCAGGATATTCCTCTTTTCACTGCAGTTAGTGTTTGGGATAAGAGTTCTATGTGGTGGCACTGTCCTCAGAATTGAAAAAAAAAGTATATATATATATATATATATATATATATATATATATATATATATATATATATATATATATCTTCTTCTTCTTCTTCGATCCTTAACCACCGACCGTCAAAGCAGTCAGTGGCTATCACGCCTAGTGGCGTCTTGTAGGGCAACAAGAAATTGATTCCACTTTGCACGGTCGGTGGCCATCCTTCGTACAGTGCCCCAACTCTGGTTCATTCTTTGCATCTCAGCCTCCACAGTCCTCCGCCAAGTTGTTTTTGGTCGGCCTCTCTTTCGCTTTCCTTCAGGGGTCCAAAGCATAGCTGTTCTTGTGATGGCATCGGGGTCTCTTCTGAGGACATGACCAACCCAGCTCCAGCGTCTGCCAGCTATGATGGTATGCATGTCCTCTTGCTTGCTACGAGTAAGCAGATCTTGGTTGGTGATGGTATTCGGCCAAAAGATTCGGTGAATTTTTCTTAGGCATGTTGTGTGAAAAGAGGACAATTTTGACATTTCCTTCTCTGTGACTCTCCAGCATTCCGCACCACAGAGAAGCACAGAAAGCACGCAACTCTGGTGTAATCTTAATTCTGTGCTTGTGCTGTACTGAGAGGACTTCCAGATGTTGTTTAGGCTAAAGAAGGCTGTTCTTGCCTTATTCATTCTGATGTTGATGTCTTTGCCTGCCCCACTGTCTGGTGTTACTATGCTTCCTAGGTATGTGAAGGTATCTGTCTGTACCAGTTGCTGATTCCTTACTGATATGGGCTCAGGGTTGCTCACATTGAGCGTCATGACCTCAGACTTCTTTAAATTGATGTTCAAGCCCACCTGCTGGCTAAATTTATTAAGTCTATCCGTTTTTTCCTGGATGTGTTGATGTGAATGTGCCAGCAGTGCAATGTCATCTGCATATTCCAGATCTTCCAATGTTGAAAATGTAGTCCATCTTATTCCTCTTGGACTGCCCTCTGTTGTCTGGCGCATCACCCAGTCTATGACTGTTAAAAATAGAGTGGTTGATAAGGAGCATCCCTGTCGTACTCCTGTCTTCACCTCGAAGGTTAGGTTGCTCTGCCCAACACTACACGTAAAGTTGGCATAGAGGCTTTTTATGATTGACACTATGCAGCTTGGAATTCCATAAGCCCTCAGTATTTTCCATAAACTGTCCCTATGTATGCTGTCAAAAGCCTTTTCAAAATCAACAAAATTTATGTAAAGCTGTCTTTGCCATTCTGAGCACTGCTCTATAATGTTCCTGAGAGTGAATATATGGTCTATACATCTTCTGTTCTTTCTAAATCCTGCTTGTTCTTTCCTCAGTTTGTAGTCTACTGCCTTTGAAATTCTCTGTATAATTATCCTGCCTAGTATTTTGCTGGGAACTGAGAGAAGAGTGATTCTTCTCCAATTATTGCAGTCTGAAAGATCTCCCTTCTTGGGCAATTTGACAATTATTCCTTTGTTCCACTCTGATGGTGTTGTCCCCGTTTTCCACACTTGTGCAAATAGTGGTTCTAATAGTTCTGCTGCTAGCTCAGGGTCTGTCTTAAATAGCTCTGCATTTAAGTTATCATGGCCCGGAGCTTTACCGTTCTTTAACCCTTTGATTGCTGTGATGATTTCTTCTTTTCGTGGAATGTCTGTATTTACATCTAGATCGTTTTCAGCCTCAGGAACATTCAATTGTGTCTCTGGTATTTCCTTGTTCAGAGTTTCTCTGAAGTGCTCTGCCCATCTTGTTTCCTGTCCCTCTGCTGTCTTGATGAGATTTCCTTGCTTATCTCTTACTAATGTAATATTGTTTGCACCTTGTTTTCCGCTGATGAATTTAGTTATTTTGTATACTGTGCTTTGTTCATTTCTCAGTGCTGCCCCTTCTGCCTGTTTTGCAAGATCGTCTAGGAAATTCCTTTTGTTGGCTCGGGTTTGGCGTTTAACTTCCCTGTCCAGTTGACTGTACTGTTCGCTATATAGTTGCTTTAACCTGGGGGACTTCGCTTCTGTTTTCTTTCTTTTCATTTCCTTTCTCATCGTTATGGTGTTTAGTGTTTCTGGTGTTATCCAGTCTTGCTTCTTCCTTTCCTGGAATCCTAAGCATGATTTGCTACTTTCCTTATATATTGTTGAAATGGTGTTGAATTTTTGGTCTATATCATCAGTCAATGTCTTTTCCTGGCTTTTGGCAAATTGATATCGTTTCTTAATGTCGGCCGCAAAAGCTTTTCTGGTAAGGGGGTCCTTCAATTTGCTGATGTCAAACCTTTTCTGTGTAGTTACAGTTGGTCCAGCCCTTCTTAGTTTCACTTTCAGTTTTTCTACTACTAAATGGTGATCGCTTCCCACATCTGCACCTCTTCTTACCTTTACATCTTGTAATGCATGTCTCCATCTACCGTTAACCATGATGTGGTCTATCTGGTTATATATATATATATATATATATATATATATATATATATATATATTGGTCCGGTGGGATCTCGCCGCTGGAGGCTAAGACACTCTATGGCGTGATGGAAAAAAGAACTTTAGGAAAATGATACTCCTCGGCTGTTCAATGAAGTGATGGCAGAGTATGACCAGTGAGTTTTCTTGGGGAGGGGGGGGGGGGAATCCAGTAGGAAAACGTTTACTGTCATGTGTAAAAAAATAATAGTGATATAAATTCTGCCACAGCAGATCAGTAATATTTATTTAATGACTTCTGGCGATTGTTCTTCTCCAGTTATACTTTTAAAAAATGGCTTATTGTTACAGTTCTTGAAATTACGACTCCCATTGATGGAGAGGTGGACCACATAGGCGTCACAACACGAAGATTTAACCACAATAATCGCTGGATGGTGTAAAAACCAAAGTCAGTAAGACCATAAGAAACGCTAGGACGCAAAGGTATGACCAGCCTATATGTAGAAAATAGATAAACATGAAATCATAATATAAATCATATCCTGACAAGCGTTAATTTTTAGGTAAGACTATTTTAACCACTCCGGTATTTAATTATATATATTTAAAAAAAAAAACCCGCGAGTGTCTACTTTATCTTAACGGTTTAAACACGAGATATGAACACTAGAATATATGAATAGAATTAAATTGCGTTACATCAATTATCAATCGCCTAGCGGCTTATAGATTATTTGAAGCATCTCTCACTGGGAAAATAGCGGGTAATTAAATTTACCTTTAACGCTGAAGAATTTTGCTACATGTTTATTTAATACGTTTCAATTAATACAAAAATCCCAGTGAAATATAATGAAACTTAAACAATTACATCACTTTGATGCAAATAACTATATATATTTACCGCAACACAAGAAACTGAAATAAATCTCCACGTATTTCTATAGGAGATCCAGATAAATAAGACTCTAAAAATGCGCGCTAGACCATTCAAGAAATCCTGATAGCAAACTGACAACGGAGTTTGATGAGCATGACTATATATATGAAATGGCGGATTTTTCCCTCCCCTATGAGGAAATTCACCCCTCTCGTAGATTCTTCGTTCCATTTCTGAATCAAAGTCAAAAATCAATCTAAAGCCTACCGTAGATTCGTTTCCCTAGCGAGCGAGGTTTTAGAATCGTTTCCCTAGGTGAGCAATTTTGCGTCTCGTGGAGCACGATCAAAGGGCTTGCAGTCGGTGAGTGGTTAACGTCCCTTGATACTGCAATTAACGAACCGTTCTCTCTCTAGAAACTACAAAACCCGTGGCCTCGCCCTCCCCGTGTTTCACGGATCAAGCGCTGACGTGATGGCGTAATCTGACAGCAGGTAAACGTCCTTTTTTCTAAAGAGAAGACAGTTAATTATGAATAGTTGGATTATTAGTGCTTGAAACAAAGATAGGAGGCGTGGCTAAACTAAGAATCGGACAGTTGGCAATAGAGAGATCTGGCTTCCACGTGTTTAACTGTGCATGCTTAATTAGCCAGCGAGGAAAATTCACGTTCGATCGTTGCTTGAACCCAAATAGTGAGGGACCCCGATGAAAATAAAGTGGATCGATCAGATTTGCTAAATTTTCATGTCATATATATATATACACACTACTGGACAAAAGTTAAGGGCCGCCATTCAGTTTAGACAAGATTTATATAATTCTTCGTGGGGAGGGTCGATTTTCCAAATGTCCGGTAGCTTGAAATCTCTCAAGAAGTCTCTGAATGGTAGAGTGGGACACTGCTAAACGTCTTGCAACATGACGAACAGATTGACAATCCTGAATCCATGGCGTGCCTCGACCGAGGTCTACAGTGCAAAGACTTCTCCTTGGTGGCATGGCTAATGCAGTGATCATTTCGACTACTTGTCATACTGATTTATTGCATACCAACGGTGTACACTCTTTACCGATGATCATTTTCCACGTGCATTCAAATTCAACTCACTTTTTCCCCTTTTGAACTAGTGGGGCGTGTTGCAAAAACCACAAGTTGTTGCAGCAACAATGGCAATTTTCACGTGCGGGTTAAAGTGACCCAGTTTTTGGACATTTAAAAAAAATTAACAAAGTGCACACAGAAATGTATACACATTTCTCTGAGCTCAGTTTTAATGACATTTTCACTTGTCTTTGCAGTTTGCCAATCAATTATATAAACCTTGTCTAAACTGAATGGCGACCCTTAACTTTTGTCCAGTAGTATATATATATATATATATATATAAATTATATATTTTTATATATATAATATGTTATTATATATATATATATATAAATATATATAATATATATAGGTTATACCTTATGACAGATATATATATAATGAATTTTATATATCATATTCTGGCTCATACGTTTGCTTTCCTACTGTGACAGCGCCATCGTCATCTCGTCTGTTGTCCATCGCCATTTTGTCAGTTGTTCTGTACTTTCTACTACAACATAGCATGTGGCAGCCATTTTAGGTTACATCTAAAAATAGAACATTAGTAATGCCGCTGAAGGAGTAGCCGCCAATCAGAGAAGAGAAGCGTCCAGGCTATCGCGTCAGTTGAAATTCTTGATCATTCCGATCGCCTGTCGCGGAGAGAGAACAAACTATTGAGATCTGAAGTCTAGTTCAAGCAAGAACACGCCTAGGACTTAAAGTCTACGAACACTGTCCGTGTGTTCGGTAGTATTAAATGGTGATCTGTATAAGGCTTTGTGTTGCTTGAATTGCTAAGACTGCTGCTGAGAGGGTTGCAAGCAGCCATAATTGTAACCCCTGTCAAACGATCATTAATAAAATTTTCTTAGTGCATGGGTCTACGGTGTGAGGTAGCCACATCGACATAAGTTCGCCTCAACCACACCTAGCCCCTGTCACAATACATATAAAACTGAAGCGACTATGATTGTTTAGTTTTAAAACAACATGTAACAATTTTAATAACGAATTAGTCTTTAACAGTTAAAATAAATATGGAAAGATTGGTGAAATTTAGATAAAAGTTTTCGTCACGTAGACGTAGGTTGGTTGGTTGGTTGTTCGTCCATCACGGGTGATGAAGACCACTCTGTTCATCCAATTATTTAAGAATATGTTAGGTTAGTCTATGGGTACGAAGGTGACTGAAGAGCCCGATGCGGGCCTGGAAAGATCTTGGACAGTGTGGGCAGGGAATGTTTGCTTCATGTGAAGGTTTTATTTCACGGTCCTTTCTAGCTTGTCTCCGCTGTTCCGCTGCTGCTCTTCTGGATGATTCACATGCTGCTGCACCTTTACGAAGAGATGTGCGCCAAGCAGTTCGGTCTTGCGCAGCAGCTTCCCATGTGTCTGGGTTTATGTCAAAGGTTTTTAATGACGTCTTTAACGTGTCTTTGAAGCGCTTCTTTTGGCCACCATGGGAGCGTTTACCCTTCTGCATCTCACCATAAAAGAGTATCTTTGGCAGTCGATGGTCTGGCATGCGGACTACATGACCTGCCCAGCGAATTTGTGACTGCATCAGAATAGTATCAATACTAGGGATACCAGCTCTGTCAAGAACGGCGGTATCCGGGATCTTGTCTTGCCATTTGATGTTCATTATCTTCCTGAGACAGACTGTATGGAAGTGGTTTAGCTTCTTTACGTGGCGCCTGTATACAGTCCATGTTTCACATGCATATAGCAGCACTGGAAGCACCGCAGCTCTGTACACCTTCAGCTTTGTCTGTAGACTAATGCCACTTCGATGCCAAACGTTTGTGTATAGTCTGCCAAATGTGCTGCTGGCTTTGGAGATCCTGGTGTTCACCTCATCATCAATGACAATGTTCTGGGATAGTGTGCTACCAAGGTATGTGAATCTGTTCACAACATTCAGTTTCTCACCATTAACCTTGATGACTGGCTCAGTATAAACTGTGCCAGGAGCTGGTTGGTACATGATTTCTGTTTTCTTCGTGTTGATGGTAAGCCCAAAGTTGGTGCAGGCTTCGGAGAATCTATCCACACTATGCTGCAGATCAGCCTCTGAGCCAGCATTGAGGGCACAATCATCAGCAAACAGAAGATCGTAGGTGAGTATTTATCAAAAGTCGGTTGCTTTAGCCTATCTTACAAATTTTACACTCTCTTCCGCTGTAGGCGGTTAGGGTGGATGCTTTTTTCTCACACTAGTGGCTTTAGTACCACAAATCGTCTGATGGCTTGTAACCACGAACTTTAGAAAAATAGAAAATTAAATGCCCTCTGCTAATTCATTTGTTTGGAGCACTCTTAACAGACTCACGTTCCCGTTGTCCGCCAACCAATGTTAAACTCTCAGAAGAATTTAATTCTTGAGCACGCACAACGTAACTCCGAGAAGATGGTTAAAATTCATCAATATTACACTGAGGATTAACGGGTAACATGTGTCTGGACAGTAAGAATATGATTTGTGCCTGAACTAACATTAACGAGTTACACACTTCGCAAAAATGATATGCTACACTTGAGGTACACATGATGTAATCATCCGTAATTACTGCTCCAGTCGGAGTATGGGATCACCTCTGCTGTCTGGTTTTCTCACGACTTGTCAGAAACAATCACCAGCTCTTGCAGTAGTGGTTCATGCAAATACTGTTTTCTTATGTTGAGATTGCCAGCCTAAAATATAACAACTTAGGAAGAAACCTGTAAAATTTACAGTAGTAAATATATTGTTTACACTTACCCCAACATTTTGGGAATACACAATCTCCTTGCACAGATTTAGACTGGACACAGCTCTGTATTAGATGCTTCGAAATAACTTAGGTCTGGAAATTAGAGTTAATTTCTCTGGCGGTGGTTGTTCTGCGAAATCACTGGCCTGGGAAAACTTTTGTTTAATTCCTCTATGACATGTGATCAAATTCCTAAGTTTCAAGTCTTGTATTAAAAATGCCAAAGAATGAGAAGCCAGTGATCGACTATGCCATTGTTAGGAGGAGCTCATTCAAATATGTCCGGGATGCTAGAGTCTGGAGGGGGCCAGAGATTGGAAGTGATCACTACCGGCTTACTATCAAAAGAAAAACTAACAGAGTTGCTCAGCCTAGGAACTGCCCAACATCATGCAAGAAACTAAGTAAAAGAACGGGAGAAATGAGCATTAAGGCCTACAAGCTGAGAGAGCCAGAAATTAAGACCAGATATCAGGGGCTTATTGCTACAGCGGTGAGCAACACAGAAGAACATCCTGATGACATGAAAACCCTCTGGCTTAAATTCAAGGACATCATAAAGACAGCTGCTGCAGAAGCATGTGGTGAAGTCCGACTTGGGAACAAGAGAAAGAGGACACCTTGGTGGACAGAGGAAGTCAAAGAGAAAATAAGAGAGAAGAAAATGGGATGGAAACAATACTTAGGAACTACAAACACAACTGGACAAATGGAGAAATATAGAAAATATGAAACATCCAGAACAGAAGTAAAGAACAAAGTGCTAGCAGCAAGAAGTCCTGGGAAGAATTTGGAGAAAAGCTAGAAAAAAGATGCGCAAGAAAAACAAAAATTGTTCTACAAGACCCTAAATAACACGAGGAAGGAAAAACAATGTCCTCTCAAATTTATAAAGGACAAGCAAAGCAAATTGCTTACTGCCCCAAAGAAAGTAATGGAAAGAATCTTTCTCAGAACTCTTGGTTGGTGAGCATGGTGAAGCATCAGAAAGGATAACCACTAGCACAGAAGAGAAAACCAATGATGATGATGATGACATAAAGATAGAAGAACTGAAGGCAGCACTAGAGAAAATACAGATTGGCAAAGCATGATGGTATAACACCAGAAATGGTTAAGTACATGGGAGCATCAGGTGACCTATTACTCTTAAGGGTCCTACAGGCAGCGCGGTGCAACAAGACCATACCAAAGGATTGGGAGATTGTCATCATAACACCAATTTTCAAAAAGTGTGACATTCGACAATGTGGAAACCATTGAGGCAGATCCCTTCTCAGTGTCCCTGGTAAAATCTACTTTAGAATCCTAGAGCAGAGATTCCGACGCCTAGCTGAGCCACAATTGGAAGAGGTCCAGTGCGGATTCCGAGCAAACCGAAGTACTCAAGACCTAATATTCACACCCAGACAGCTGAGTGAAAAGGCCATTGAGTATAAGTGAGATACATCTTTGTTTCATCGATCTGGAAAAGGCGTTTGACAGGGTCCCCTGGAGCAAACTTTGGGACTGTTTAGCAAGGAAGAACATTCCAGCACCTCTGATTCATGCTATACAGAGCTTCTACAAGTCTTGCAGAAATTATGTGAGAACAGCAAACCATAAGTCAGAAGAGTTCAGGACCACCACTGGCGTAAGACAATGGGATATCCTGTCACCTTATCTTTTCATACTCCTCATGGACAATGTCATCAAGGGATGTAATGACAGAACAAGAAAGTATTCAGTGGGGTACTGGAAGATGAGACAGGTCTGTATTTCAGAGCTGGCATTTGCTGATGAAGTTGCCCTGATTGCTAAATCAGAAGCACATCTCCAATCCAACCTGCAAGTCTGGAAGAAAGATCTGGAGAAGAGAAGGATGGCCATAAGCAGCTCTAAAACAAAATCCATGGTGATATCACAACAAGACAGAAGACATCAGATTAAGCTGGGAGAACAGGTCCTGGAGCAAGTCGACCACTTTAAATACCACGGAGCTATTATAGACCGAAAGGGAGGCATCAAAGAAGAGTTGGCCACTCGAAAAGCATTAGCTGGGAGACTTTTTCATGCCATAAATCGAGGATTCCTCAGCAAGAGAAAGGTTGGTAAGAAAACGAAGATGGCTGTATATCGCTCCATCTATGTCCCAGTGTTGACATATGGATGCGAGTCATGGGCACAACCCACAAAAACCAGATCCAAACCTCAGAAATGAGGTATCTGAGGAAAGTGGTTAAGTAACAAAAAGAGATGTTATCCGCAACCAGACGATACGTCAAGGCCTAAAATCCCACCCCCTGCAGACCCAAGTAGAACAGTCCCAACTAAGATGGTTTGGCCATGTCTGCAGAATGGGAGAAGATCGGCTACCACGACAAGCATGGGAAACAAAGAGCCAAGGTTCCAGACCCCCAGGACGACCTAGAGTCCGCTGGGAGGACTACATTAGACAATCTTTGAAGGACCAAGGACTATAATGGAACCAGGCCAGGAGGAAGACAGCCGATATGATAGTCTGGTGCTCCCTCTTCCAAACCTCTACACCGCACGGTAGAAGGGGAACGACTAAGTATGTAAGTATTAAAAATGCGGGTTTACTTTTAAATTCCTAATTTGCCCAAAACTCGATCTGTTACTTAAATATGTTGAATTTGTAAGTCCAA
The DNA here is from genome assembly GCA_024509875.1 of Oreohelix idahoensis. NCBI lineage: Eukaryota > Metazoa > Mollusca > Gastropoda > Stylommatophora > Oreohelicidae > Oreohelix > Oreohelix idahoensis. The sequence goes on from JAMPIV010004727.1 coordinate 32,300, forward strand.
TGTCGCCTTTTTCTTTCTGGCTTTTAGGAGTCCCTAGTCTGACGTTTGCGCTGCAGTCTGTGTACTGACTTTGATTTCACTACATTATATTTCACAATCCTCAGTTCAAATTCCAGCTGTGTTTCCGCCTAATTTTCCAATGAGATACGTTGTATATTCCGGCCTCTCAAATCAACCAATCCAATCGAATCTCGTTTAGCACTGCGTGGTTAGTGGTGCTTCAAATTAAAAAAATACCCTTACGTGTTTCAAAATATTAAGTTTAATATCCACGCATGGCCTCTTCATATCGTTGCGTCAGACTTCCGCCGGCATCTTGTGCACAACTCATAAACACCATCTGTGAACTCATTCCATGTCCAGATGCTACATATCGCCAATATTGACTCTCCAGACAGATTATCGTGATAATCACACACAGTGATGGTCCCGTGAAACGATAATCGCATCTACCACCTGTGTAATCTACCCACCTCAGACGGCTATCTCAGACAGACAATACTGGCTTCTATAGATGTTGATCGGGCGAGACCGTCTTTTCATGATAAGAATTTCGATCGCTGACCAGTGATAATGACTGGGTATTGTTACGATAATACCCCAGTTCACCTGGCGGAAAGTAAATAAGTCTGAGGAGTGGTAAACAAGATAAAGATAGTCCCATAGCAAATGCTTCCGTAGGGGAGTGGAGTGTTAGAGACTTCATCCTACTGATCCAGTATAGAAAGTAAATAATGGTGCGTAAAATATAATAATAATAATAATAAATTCTTTAAGCACCAAACACGGCGCATAAGGCAGAAACCAGTGCTCTCCAGGTTGTTCGTTGTGACGCCACTCCTCTTAGCTCTTGCACATTATTTAGGCCCAACGTTCTTCCTTCTCTTATTATTGTTCTTCTGAGAGTGTTAGCGCCTGTAGTGGTATTCTGTTGTTTTGCATTCGTAGGACATGACCGATATAAGACCATCGTCTTTTCCTTATATAGTCGGAGACATATTTCTGCCTAGAGTCTTCTCTTATTTGTCGATTAGTCTTGAATTCTTTCCAACTGATGTTCATGAGTTTTCTAAGACATTTGTTCTCGAATGTATTCAGCTTGTTCTCCAATATTTTGTTATTTTCCAACTCTCACAGCCGTATGTTAACACTGAATAACATTTGAATTAAACTGACGAAGATTGGTATGTATATTCAATGATCGTAATTTCCAAATGTTAGATAATCTATTGAAGGCGCTAGCTGCCAAAGCAATTCTAGTATGGATTTCTCTTGTTGTGTCACCATCCTGAGTCATTTTACTGCCTAAATAATGAAACTTTCAACTTTCTGTAGTTTTTCCCCGTTCAAGATGATATCAAAGGTCTCGTTAGAAAAGTTCATAGCTTTAGTTTTAGAGGCATTTATTTGGAGACCTATTTTAATCGAGAGATGACACAAATTATTTATTGCTTCTTGGGATTGTCTTGGTGTTGAACTTAAGAATGCTACATCATCTGCGAAATCCAAGTCCCCCAGGAATTTTCCATTTGTCCATTTTATACCCAATTGTTCATTGTGGGTATAGTTTCTCATAACCCAATCAATAGCTATTCCCAAAAAGTAGTGGTGACATAATACAGCCTTGTTTCACACCCCTTTTCTAGATCTTGCAAAGCGCTTTGATTATATTCACATATTTTGTTGGAAAACCATAGATTGTAAGTATCTTCCACAGTGATGGGCGGTGTAGACTATCAAAGGCTTTTTGAAAATCGACGAAGGTGATAATAAGTGGCGATTGCCTTTCCACTGATTCTTCTATAATTGTTCTTAGTGTGAATATTTGATCAATACATGATCGTTTCGGCCTGAAACCCGCTTGTTCTTATGCCACATAATAATAACAGGGGAGAGAAAAATAAGAAAATATCACTCGCACGGGAATGTAATGCAATCCTGCCGGAGTGGACATTTGTTCGTGTTAAATATTGTTTGACTATATTATGCAGTTCCCTAGGTCTGTCTATTCTTAACATTAAACCACCAATTTAACCCCTCCGTCCATTGTTTCTTTTAAATTCAAGCGCAGAAGCGGTTTTTTAAAAAGTGGCCGGGTTTTTTTTTATTGTAAATATTGAAAATAAAAACTATCATAATGTCGGTTTAGACTATGTACATATTCATTAAAAATCTAAGATTCTATATAGCGGTTTAAAAAATTTAAAGAATATACTATCAAAATATATTTCAAATGTTTTTCCAGTGGGCATGGGTTAAGTTAGAAATGTATTAACAATTTGACATTTGCAGATTCTAATGATTCAGTATAAAAATCTGGTTATCTTTTGTCTAGCGCTGTTTCGTCCGCTGCTGTCAACGGTAAGAAGAATTCTTGATGAACACTTTGTGTCTGTGCGTGAAAATTTGTTATAAAAAATGTGTTGATGACTCTAGCTTTTTTTTTTTTTTTCAATTCATGAAGGAAAAAAAAACCATTCAACCTCTGATGGGTTATAATTAGGATTAATGTTGTCGCTATGTCCAGATAATAATTTTGATATTCTCTGATCTACATGCTTCGTAGCCTACATTTTAGTAGGAAATACACTAGGCCTATATTATTTTCTTGAATGCATTCTGCACAGTATGGTTCTTCTGTTTTAAAATAACCCATTCAAAGTTGTAGTCTAAGTAGTTTCTTATTCATGGACATTTTTAGTTCTCTAGATACTGTAGCCTAAACATTCTTGTTGGAGATTTGAACAACATATGCATGTCTGCCTTTCAGACTTCCATCTAATGCTACTGTCTATTCAGCAGTTAGCCTACTGTTCTTTTAATGAAGCTTTTGAACTTGTTATAATCATCCTCATATTTATTTGATTTTTACTAGATCAGCTTTTCTTGGCTTCTTTATCTACCTTTTAATTTCTTTCGATGCTAAAATGTGAAAGTAATGGTTCTTATAATTGTGTCCTCCTTTGTGCACTTTCAGATATCAACTTGAATATGTTTAAAGAAAGCAGTGGTCAGCCTGAGGTTGTTGTTAACTGCATAGAGTGTCCAGGAATGATATTAGTGATAGCTATATACGCTTTCTCTGTTCCTCGTGTGTTGAGCATATTGGTAGCAGATGTTTAGCAGTCACTTTATATCTGTAGTTCATGTCATTAACTTGTTGAATAGATGGTATCTCAGTTGTGGCCCATGCAGAGTCGGTGATTACCACTTGTTCACTTCTTTTGAGCTGGTAATATACATTTTTCTGGTGGCCTGGATGCTCTTCTTCCCACTTATTCCTGTATTTGGTTCACATAAAACTCGTCCTCTTCACAAGGTACGCCTGTATTAGGTTGAGGTAGTTTTCTATGTTTTTGTGCCAGTCTGATATTTATATTCTGTTTTTCAGACTTCTGTTTATTTTTAAAACGTTTCTTTCAAATTGTGCTTTGTCCATAATCTTCCCTTTATAAAAATTACTGCAATTGCTCCCGTGGTGCAAGTAATTTGGTGTTAACTATATATAACTTACTAATATATGTAAATTCACTTTGCAAAGCTGTAATTTCATTTGAATTTGTTTCTGCTAAGGTGAAAACTTCATTCTCATTGCACAGATGTACACAGCAAATTCAACAGCAAGAATCAAGAGAACTTAACTCATTCTGAAGTCTTTCTAGAATTATGCAGAGTCCAAAGGTTCATTTTGATGATATATCATCATCAGTTAGTGAATTTTTCACTACAGAAGAGTTTGCTGCTGTCACTGATTATGAGAAGCAGCACTTAAGTAATCTGCGACAAAACTTTGAGGCTCTTCGTTGTGCAGGTAGGTGTGAACAAATTACTTAGCAGTCTTTCCATTCAAAGCTTTCTCACAAGAGTGACATGCTCATCATCATCAAGTACCATGCCTAGTGGGGCAGGGCGTGGACAGGACTTAATAGGGGGGGTGTTTAATTTTAAAAAAAAAATTGTAATGCACTATTTTGGTACCAATATAGTATAATTTTTCTGGGGGTGGGGGTGGTGTTTGAACCCCTAAAACCCCTCCCCCCATATCTATGGCCCTCTACATGTCTCTCTACACTTCCTGTCTCCAGTACAATTTATCAATTCTGCTGTTGACTTCTTTCCATGCCACAATGTCAAACTGTCCAGTATTTTCTTTCTTTGTCATCCCCTATCAACTCCGCCAATGCCGGTCCCAAGCCCGGATGAAAAAGGAGGAGGGCGGCCTGCATGGAGGCTGTAAGGAGGCAGCCGCTCCACCATGCAAAGGCACAACAGGCCAATCACCTGTTTGCTTTAATTCATGATTACGCAAACTACAAGAGAGAAAACCGGACTGATTCTAAGGGCGACGAACTGGAACGGACTACGGACTACGACTTATGGAACTTGGAACACAAGAAGTATAAATGGGAAGGAAGAGGAGCTGGTGGAAGAGATGAGGAAAGCAAAACTAGAAATCCTGGCTATAACGGAAACGAAGAAAAAAGGACAAGGAGTCATGGATCTCGATGGCAACACGTTGCTCTACAGTGGTGTACCCATATCTGAAAGAGCTAAAGGGGGCGTGGGTTGCATTGTGGCCCAAAATCAAAAAGATAGTATCAAGGGATGGAACTTTGTCTCGGAGCGCATTATGGTTGTAAAACTAAAAGAAGGAGAAACCATAGTCAACCTGGTCATAGTGTATGGGCCAAATGAGGATGAGAGAGCAGAGGTCAAGGAGGAATTCTTCGAGCTGCTTCAAAGGACAGTGGATGACTGCCTAGATGAAGTTATTATGCTCGGAGATTTTAATGCCAGAGTTGGAAATGACCATGCTAGATGGGGTGGAGTTATCGGAAGATATGGAGAAGATACTCTCAATGACAATGGAAAGCGACTCCTTAGATTCTGCAGTGAGCAGAATCTGATCATTACAAACACAAAGTTCCCCCATAAGCGCATACATGCATACACTAGATAGGTGAACAACCAAGAATGAGAAGTGATGACTTATGCCATTTGTTGAAGCTCATTCAGATACCAACCAAGAATGAGAAGTCATTTTTCGCCTCCAGCTGCATTCTTTTTGATCGTTTCTATGTGACCCATTGTTATAGTTTTTGCTTGGTCATTCTATCAGATATGTGAATCCGAGATTTGTTTGCAAGAGAAGAGAGGAAAGGAAAGAAAAAAAAACGGAATAAAAAAATATTTTTTTTTTTATTTTAAAATTTAAAAAAAAAATTTAAAAAGGGCCAGAGATTGGAAGTGATCACTGCATCTCTGAAAGTCATTTAACCAATAGACCAAACAAATCAACGATCTTTTCGTTACAATCATCAGTTGCAAAAACGCCGTCAGGACACTGCCCGAAATTCTAAATCTTTCACGCATATTCCTAAACCCCTAAAATAAACGATACAGGAGAAGGCCATTTTGACTTTCGTTTCCATCTCAGCCATCTACAATATTCTGAGAACCGATAGAGCCTTATAAAGACAAAAATTATCCCCACCGCATGGCGTCAGAATCCAATAAAATTAGAGCAAAAATGGCTGTATTGATGCTACATTTCGATTTAAAAAATTTTTTTACAAAAAAATAAACGGATACACCCATCGACTTTTTTTAAGATCGGAAAGCCCTCTGCAAATAACATTAAACTTCATACGGGGCTGATATCACGTGTAAAAGTCCTCAGCTGCGGTGATATCCAGGCGAAGCATCCAGCGTGCAGAAGTCTTCGGACTTGTCGAACCAGAGCTAAAGAAGACCAGATACAGGGGCTTGGTGGACAGAGGAGCAACACAAAGACTTGAAAATAAGGGATAAAGAAAATGGCATGGAAACAATACTGGTAGGAGCTAAGGGAGAAGAAAAACACAACTAAAAACACAACGGGGAAGGACAAATGGGAAAAATATAGAGAATATGGACACTCAGAAACAGAAGCAAAGAACAAAGTGCTAGCAGCAAAACAGAAGTCCTGGGAAGAATTTGGAGAAAAGCTAGAAAAAGATGCACAAGAAAACCAGAAATTGTTCTATAAGACCCTAAAGAACATGAGGAAAGAAAAACAATGCCCTCTCAAATTTATAAAGGACAAGCAAGGCAAATTGCTTACTGCCCCGAAGGAAGTAATGGAAAGATGGAAAGAATATTTCTCAGAACTCCTGGATGGTGAGCATGATGAAGCATCAGAAATGATAACCACTAGCACAGAAGAGAAAACTAATGATGGTGAAGATGACATAAAGATGGAAGAACTGAGGGCAGCACTAGAGAAAATCAAGACGGGCAAAGCAGCAGGGCATGATGATATAACACCAGAAATGGTTAAGTACATGGGAGCATCAGGCGACCTATTACTCTTAAAGGTCCTACAGGCAGCATGGTGCAACAAGACCATACCAGAGGATTGGGAGATTGCCATCATAACACCAATTTTCAAAAAGGGTGACAATCGACAATGTGGAAACCATAGAGGCATATCCCTTCTCAGTGTCCCTGGTAAAATCTACTCTAGAATCCTAGAGCAGAGACTCCGACGCCTAGCTGAGCCACAATTGGATGAGGTCCAGTGCGGATTCCGAGCAAACCGAAGTACTCAAGACCTAATCTTCACACTCAGACAGCTGAGTGAAAAGGCCCTTGAGTATAAGAGTGAGATCCATCTTTGTTTCATAGATCTGGAAAAGGCGTTTGACAGGGTCCCCTGGAGCAAACTTTGGGACTGTTTGGCAAGGAAGAATATTCCAGCACCTCTGATTCATGCTATACAGAGCTTCTACAAGGCTTGCAGAAATTATGTGAGGACAGCAAACCATAAGTCAGAAGAGTTCAGAACCACCACTGGTGTAAGACAAGGTGATATCCTATCACCTTACCTCTTCATACTCCTTATGGACGATGTCATCAAGGCATGTAAGGAGAGAACAAGAAAGTATTCAGTGGGGTACTGGAAGATGAGACAGGTCTATATTTCGGAGCTGGCATTTGCTGATGATGTTGCCCTGATTGCTAAATCAGAGGCACATCTCCAATCCAACCTGCAAGTCTGGAAGGAAGAGCTGGAGAAGAGAGGGATGGTCATAAGCAGCTCTAAAACAAAATCCATGATGATATCACAAGAAGAAAGAAAACATCAGATTAAGTTGGGAGAACAGGTCCTGGAGCAGGTCGACCACTTTAAATATCTCGGAGCTATTATAGACCGAAAGGGAGGCATCAAAGAAGAGTTGGCCACTCGAAAAGCAGCGGCTGGGAGACTTTTTCAGACCATAAATCGTGGATTCCTCAGCAAGAAAGAGGTTGGTAAGAAAACGAAGATGGCTGTATACCGCTCCACCTATGTCCCAGTCTTGACATATGGATGCGAGTCGTGGGCAATGACTACAACCCACAAAAGCCAGATCCAAACCTCAGAAATGAGGTATCTGAGGAAATTGGTTGAAGTAACAAGAAGAGACATGGTCCGCAACCAGACGATCCGTCAAGGCCTAAAATCCCATCCGCTGCAGACCCAAATAGAACAGTCCCAACTAAGATGGTTTGGCCATGTCTGCAGAATGGGAGAAGATCGGCTACCACGACAAGCATGGGAAACAAAGAGCCAGGGATCCAGACCTCCAGGACGACCCAGAGTCCGCTGGGAGGACAACATTAGACAATCTTTGAAGGACCGAGGACTAGAATGGAACCAGGCCAGGAAGAAGACAGCTGATAGAATGGTCTGGCGCTCTCTCTTCCAAACCTCTACACCTCACGGTAGAAGGGGAACGACTAAGTAAGTCATCCCCTATCTCTTTTTCCCTCAATCTTACCTGTTGTTATGATGTATTCCAGCTTTCCTCTTCTCATAACATGCCCCAAGAAAATGGATTACCTCTTTCTAACTTGTGAAATAAGTTTCCTTTACGCATTTGCCTCTTTCAAGACATCCTCATTACTCCTTTTGGCTGTCCATGGTATTTTTAACATTGTTCTGTAAAACCACATCTCTGGCCTCTAGTGCCTTTCCCGCTTGTTTACCAATTGTCCATGACTCACTCCCATATGTCAGGATTGGTTCTATATACTCTCTTTCTTACTTCCAATGACAATGAATTGTTGCATAAAATACTCTTCATTTTATAGAATGCTGCTTTGGCCTGTAAGGAGGTCCTAGAAAATCTAGGTATGAAAAGAGAACTAATGAGGGAGGTCAAAGTTCGGCAGCTAAAATACTTTGGCCACATAAAAAGGCATAACACCTTTCAGAAGACCATAACAGAAGGGAGAGTTGAAGGCAAACGTGCAAGGGGAAGACAGCGCTATAAGTGGGAAGATAACATCAAAAGATGGACAGGAAAGAGTCTATCAGAGTGCACCACCAAGACAAGAGACAGAAGACGTTGGAGATCCATTACAGCCAACCTTCGTTGTGGAGATGGCAACTGATGATGATGATGATGCTTTGGCCTGAGCTATTCTGCTCTTTACTTCTGAGATGCATCTTCCATCCGTTGTTATTATTGTGCCCAGGTATTTGAATTTATTGACTTGTTTTTAAATTGTTCCATTCACTTTAATAGTGCATTCTCGGGAAGCCCTTTTCTTTGGGACGACCATTACCTGTGTCTTTTTGCTATTAATGCTGAGGCCTTTATTTTCATTGTCTATCACTATTGTATCAACCATTTACTGCAGCTCCTTTTCACTTTTTGCTATTAAGACTATCATCAGCGTATCTCAAGTTGTTTATATTATGTCTGCCAAATGATATTCTTGGCATGTCCTCTAGAGATCTCATTATATTTTCACTGTACAGATTGAACAGATCCGGTGACAGCACACATCCTTGTCTGACACCCTTTTTTACTTGCTGATACATTCCTATTTGGCTGCTAATTCGTACAGCTGCTGTTTGTTGCCAGTACATGATCTTTATTATCCTCAAGTCTTTACCATCAATGTTGATGTTTTCTTACATTTTGTTTGAAAATTTCCTTATGTTTCACCTTGTCAAATGCCTTAGTGTAATCTATAAAGCACAAGTACAGATCTGTCTTCACCTCTATGGCTCTTTCTATTAGTGTTCTTATAATATATATAGCATTGTTTGTGCCTTTACCTTCTACAAATCCTTACTGTTCATCACTGATTTCTGGTTTAATTTTATTTCTCACTCTCATGATAATTCATAATAATATTTTGGTCACATGACTCATAAGACTAACGGTGCGATGTTCTTCACATTCCATGGCTCCAGGTTTCTTTGGTAAAGCTATGAATATGGATTTTAGCAGATCATCAGGTATTTGACCACTGTTGTAGATGTCATTTAAGAGTTTTGTTATCACTTCTACTCCTAATTCTCCCAAAGCTTCCATTTCCTCTACAGTTATATTATCTGGTCCAGGTGCTTTGCCTTTCTTCATGTAGCGCATGGCATCCTCTACCTCTGCCACAAGTTTTGGAGGTCCTTCACAACTGCCCTAGTCCTTCAAATCTGGTCTTTCATCATCATACAGCTCCTTGATATATTCTGTTCACCTTTCTATCATGTTCTCATGACCCATTAACAATGCTCCTTTTGATTTCAAACAGCCAGTGACCGTTTGTGTCCTTCTGCCTGTTAACTCATTTATTTGCTTGTACATAGATTTTCTGCCATCAATGGTACCTATACCATGTAGCGGTGTGGCAGCTTGTGTACCCTGACAATCCCTAGAGCTATGCCAGTAGGAGTTTTACTCCTGGTAGGTTCAACCAAGCTGGACTGGTCTGCGTGGGTAGGGGTCAGACAAAAGCTGGTACCCTGGTCCTCCAGGTTGGGGGTTTTAGCACAGGGCCGACGCCCCTGTCTATGTAAAAAATCGCACATGTTACGGAAACGGCAACAAATGGAAAAACTTTGATGGGAGACTGACATCCGGAGTCTCAGGCTTGTATGACTGACAGTTGTGAAAGCTGAAAGGAAGCCATTGGCATGAAAACTGATGCCCTGACCGCAAAACACGAAACCAGAATTGGTTTTTTGGAACGTCAGAACTATGAATGAAGCAGGAAAGCTGAGACAAATCACAACAGAGATGAGGAACTACAAATTACGTATCCTGGGAATAAGCGAGAGCAGATGGACAGGGACGGGGAGAATAAAAACAGCTACAGGGGAAACAGTACTTTATTCTGGTAAAGAGGATGGTCAGCACAATGAAGGTGTAGCCATTATCCTGAAGAAAGGAATGGAAAGGTCTTTACTGGAATGGAAACCCATCAACAACAGACTGATAAGAACAAGACTGAGAGGGAGATTCACCAAAACTACAATAATACAATGCTACGCACCAACAAATGACAGCGACAAAGAGGCTAACAAAGAATTCTATCAACAACTGCAAAAAGAAATGGAAGACACACCTAGATACGATCTTATCATAGTAATGGGAGACCTCAATGCGAAAGTTGGGACACACAATACATATAATGAAAGAGTAATGGGGAAATGCGGCAGCGAAACAGCAAACGAAAATGGGGATAAATTAATAAGTTTCTGTAGCATTAACAACCTGGTCATTGGAGGAACACTTTTCCCACACAAAGAAATTCACAAATTAACATGGGAATCACCAAATGGCCGGGACAGAAACCAGATATCCACATGATGATTAATGGTAGATGGAGACATGCATTACAAGATGTGATGGTAAGAAGAGGTGCAGATGTGGGAAGTGACCACCATTTAGTTGTAGCAAAACAAGGTGAAAATCAGAACTGCTGGATCAACTGTAACTACACAGAAAAGATTTGACATCAGCAAATTGAAGGACACCCTTACCAGAAAAGCTTTTGTGGCTGACATAAAGAAACGATATCAAATTGCCAAAAGTCAGAAAAAGACATCGACTGATGACATAGACCAGAAATCCAATACCATTTCAACAATATATAAGGAAAGCAGCAAATCATGCTTGGGATTCCAGGAAAGGAAGAAGCAAGACTGGATAACACCAGAAACATTAAACACCATAGCGATGAGAAAGGAAATGAAAAGAAAGAAAACACAAGCAAAGTCCCCCAGGTTAAAGCAACTATATAACGAACAGTACAGTCAGCTGGATAAGGAAGTTAAACGCCAAACCCGAGCCAACAAAAGGAATTTCCTAGACAATCTTGCAAAACAGGCAGAAGAGGCAGCACTGAGAAATGAACAAAGCGTAGAATACAAAATTACTAAAACCATCAGCGGAAAACGAGGTGCAAACAATATAACATTAGTAAGAGATAAGCAAGGAAATCTCATCACAACAGCAAAGGGACAGGAAACAAGATGGGCAGAGCATTTCAGAGAAACTCTGAACAAGGAACCACCAGAGACACAGTTGAGTGTTCCTGAGGCTGAAAACGATCTGGATGTTAGTACAGACATTCCATGGAAGGAAGAAATCATCACGGCAATCAAAGGGTTAAAGAATGGAAAAGCTCCTGGCCACGATAACTTAAATGCAGAGCTATTTAAGACACCCTGAGCCAGCAGCAGAAGTACTACAACCACTATTTGGACAAGTCTGGAAAACAGGGACAACACCAACGGAGTGCAACAAAGGAATAATTGCCGAATTGCCCAAGAAGGGAGACCATGCAGACTGCAATAATTGAAGAGGAATCACTCTTCTCTCAGTTTCCAGCAAAATAGTAGGCAGGATAATTATACAGAAAATTTCAAAAGCACTAGATCACAAACTGAGGAAAGAACAAGCAGGATTTAGAAAGAACAGAAGATGTGCAGATCATATATTTACCCTCAGAAACATTATAGAGCAGTGCTCAGAATGGCAGAAACAGCTGTACATTAATTTCGTTTATTTTGAGAAGGCTTTTGACAGTATACATAGGGATAGTCTATGGAAAATACTGAAGGCTTATGGAATTCCAAGCTGCATAGTGTCAATCATAAAAAGCCTCTATGCCAACTTTACGTGTAGCATAGGGCAGAGCAACCTAACCTTTGAGGTGAGACAGGAGTATGACAGGGATGCCCCTTATCAACTACTCTATTTTTAACAGTCATAGACTGGGTGATGTGACAGACAACAGAGGCCTGTCCAAGAGGAATAAGATGGACTAAGTTTTCTACATTGGAAGATCTGAAATATGCAGATGACATTGCACTACTAGCACATTCACATCAACACATCCAGGAAAAAACGGATAGACTTAATAAGTATAGTCAGCAGGTGGGCCTGAACATAAATCTAAAGAAGACAGAGGTCATGACACTCAATGTGAGCAACCCCGAGCCCATAACAGTAAGGAATCAACAACTGGAACAGACAGACACCTTCACACACCTAGGATGCATAGTAACACCAGATGGCGGAGCAAGCAAAGACAACAACAGAATGAACAAAGCAAGAACAGCCTTTTTCATTCTAAACAACATCTGGAAGTCCTCTCAGTACAGCACAAGCACAAAATTAAGATTATATCAGAGCTGTGTGCTTTCTGTGCTTCTCTATGGTGCGGAATGCTGGAGAGTGACAGAGAAGGAAATGTCGAAATTGTCCTCTTTCCACACAACCTGCCTAAGAAAAATACTCCAAATCTTTTGGCCGAATACCATCACCAACCAAGATCTACTTACTCGGAGCAAGCAAGAGGACATGCACACCATCATAGCTGGCAGACGCTGGAGTTGGGTTGGCTATGTCCTCAGAAGAGACCCCGATGCCATCACAAGAACAGCTATGCTATGGACCCCTGAAGGAAAACGAAAGAGAGGCCGACCAAAAACAACTTGGCGGAGGACTGTGGAGGCTGAGATGCAAAAAATGAACCAGGGTTGGGGCATTGTACGAAGGATGGCCACCGACTGAGCAAAGTGGAATCAATTTGTTGCTGCCCTACAAGATGCCACCAGGTGTGATGGCCACGGACTGCTTTGATGGTCAGTGGCTAAGGATCAAAGAAGAAGAAGACATAGATTTTGTGTCTTTTCTGTTCTGCACTTCAATCTCTCTGCACTTCTGATTTAGCCACACTTCTTTTGCTGTTTTACATTTGTTTATTATTTCTTTATTTGGTCTCATATTCTTCATTGTCTTGCTTCTTCTTCCTCCTTGCATCCATCAGTTTTAAAATTTCATGTGTCATCCACTTCTTCTTTACAGTCCTCTTTACTTCTGGTACAATTTCTTTTGATGTTTGATGTATTGATTCCTTTAGCATTTCCCACTGTTCATCTATACTCTGTATTTTTTCTATTACATTGTACCTATTCTGTATTGTAATGTTGTATCTTTCACTCATTTCCTAATCTGATGTAAGGAAGGCTAAGTTTAACTTGATGTTGTTGGAAGCTCGCTTTACTTTCTTCAATTTTATTCTAAGTTTTCCTAATACTGGTACATGGTCACTGTTGCAGTCTGCTCCTGGCTTAGTTTTCACAGATTTCAAACTGTTTCTAAATCTCCTGCATATTAATATGTGGTCAATCTGATTATCAACGTTGTTCCCTGGACTTTTCCACGTCCAAATGCGTCTAGGATGCTGTTTAAACCAGGTGTTTCCAACTCTCATATCATGTGCTCGCATCAGGCTGAGGTAGATGTGAACCTTCTTTTGCCATTCTGTCAGCCTCTTCATTGCCGGTGATGTTACAATGAGATGGGATCCATTGGATCACAACACTTTTGAATCGTTGACAAAGTTTGAGGAGCACTATTCTGGATAATCCAGGTCTGTATTATTTTGGCTTTTCAACGTTGCAATTACTGACTGTGCATCAGTAAAGAAAGCAACTTGTCTCTGTGCTTTCTTCTGTCAATATAACCTCTGCTGCAGTTTTCAAGGCCTCTGCCTCTGCTCTGAAGTTACTTGACAATTGTCCTGTTGCCACTGACAGCCTTTTTTCTGCACCAGTGCTTAAGGTCAGAAAGACACCCCCACCTCCATTTTCTGTTGCATTTGTTGCTGATCCATCTGTGTATGCATGGGTCCATAACTTTCGAGGAGGCAAAGAGTTTTATCAGAATCAGATACAGACAAATGGAATGTAGAACATCCAGGTCACAAACAGAATGATGCTTACTACCAGCTCAACAGAAGAGAACAAGTGGTAATCTTCAGACTCTGCAGTGGCCACAACAGATACCATCTATTCAACAAGCTAAAGAAAGAACTACCAATCAGTGTAACTGTGGCAGTGATAAAATGACTACTGAACATCTGCTTCAAAGTTGCTCCTTACAGAGAAAGCGCATATGGCCGACGCCAGCTCCTTTCGTGGAAAAGCTTTACAGAGATTCAAATAGCCTCAAACTGACTACTGCTTTCTTTGAGAACGTTCAAGTCAACGTCTGAGAGTGTACGAAGAAGAAGATATCATGCTCTTGCTCACTTTATCATTGGGTCAGAGTGGCTAAGAGGTACAGTGTCCGCCTCGAGTTCTGGAGGTACTGGGTTCGATTCCCAGTTGAGGGAATATAATTTATGGAAATTTTTTTTTCAGAACCTAATGGTCCAATTGATGCCATACGCCGCCCTGGTCTCCTGGGTAGTGCGATCGGATGCCTAGCCTTCTCGGACAAGGGCGAAAAAATAGGTCCCACATGCAAGTTGCGCACGTTAAAAATCCCATGGCAGTTGGAAATCGTAAAGAGTAGGCCTATCAGGCCCCTGCCCTGGCAAAATTTAAAAATTAGAAACCTACCCACAACAAAAATATTTATAGAATGTGTGATTCCTATATACACACATTGAGATTCTTGCTGGTGCTACGGAGTTCGTGCACTGTGCTGAGATCCTCGTGTGATCTAAGGGAGGAGATCAAAGCACTGATGGAGTAGTCCATGTGCAATGAAGATAGTCCTTCAAACCAAACCAAACCACTCTATCATTCTGTCACCTCTTTTATTTCTTTCTCCCAGGCCATAACCACCAGTCACATCATCAACTTTTTCATTTCCTAAGTCTCCAAGCATAACAGTTATCTCATGAGATTTACACTGAGTCATTGCCATATCAAGTTCACTGTAAAATATTTCAATTTCTTCTTCTGTACTATCTGTTGTTGGGGCATATATTTGGATAAAATTGATATCAATTGGTCTGCCACTCAGTTTTACTAACAAGACTCGATCTGATATTGCCCAAAATCCCTTTACTGTTCTTGCTGTTTCTGCATCTAATATTATGCCTACTGCTCTTTCATGTTTATTTCCTCCGGAATAAATTATTTTGTAGTTGTCAGAATACACTTCACCTATTCCGGTATATCGCAGTTCACATAGCGCCAATATCTTTACTTCCATTCTTTCCATTTCCATCTTGGTGTTATCTAATTTTCCAGTCTGCATTAGTGTCCTCACATTCCATGTTTCTAAGATTAAGTTATCCTTAATTCTTATTTTGCTAACTGTAGCATGGTGCTCCCTACCGGACGAGGTGATTCCTCTGGAATCCCCCTTAAGGTCGTCGTCTTTTACAAGGAGATGTTTCGATTCATAATTTTACAAGGGAAGAATACGACGGTAGTTTCCGGTTGCTTTCCGTTTGTGTATGGTTGTCTCCATTAGCCTTTGACTAAAAAGTCAAACCCACAAGGCAGTGGGGAGGGATGAGGTTAAAGCGCCTCCATCTTGCTGGTTGTCACATCATAAAGCTTCAGAGGTGATTTGATACAGACAGCTGTCCCTCGCAACTGTCCCAACTCGCCCTCAGTGACAGCCACCTGTTTTGGTTCACGGCTGATTATTCAGTATTCACAGCTAACCTCTATATCTAGAGGCCATTCAACCATCCACCATCCTGTTGATGCGCCAGGTAGGAGGGCAGGTTCCTTCCTGAAATAAAAGTTTTTTGAACTAATGAGATATGTGTTTGTGACATTTTGAGTTATATTTTCAAAATTTACATAAAGACCATAGTGAAGTTAACAATTTGAGCAAAACATTCAACCGATCTTGAAATCAATGTGTGTTATTCGGGCGTTTGTGTAAAATTGTGATAATTTAATTTTGATATTCCTTATAACTCAGATTTACTGATATTTCTTTTTAATTCAATTATTTGAGTTACAGAATTAGTTTACAACAATCACAGCCATATTGATTTTATTGTTGCTAATTATCATGTCAAAACTAATTTCATAGGGTGGGCCTACTCTGTGTCATCAGTAGAAAAAATAATACAGAATTTTAGATATTCAGATAATACTGTGCTGCTACCTGAAGGAGGAAGCAAATTGCAAGAAGTACAGGATTATATATAAAAAATAAAAAAAACCAAAGAAAAAACAGTAGCAGTGAATAAGGATTCTGCAAATCTTTTTTCTTTTTTTTCTTTAAATGACTGGGCAAAGCAGATTAGAAACCAGGAATAAACATAAAAATAAATGGAAGCATATTAGAACAAGTAAAAAGCTGCTAACATTTTTTTTAACAGATAACACCAGGTGGCAGAGGTATAAGACATGGAAAGGTCTGGCCACAAAATAATTTCAAGAAAAAAAAAAGCAGATATAACATCCTACACTAAAAATAAAATAGTGTGGAAACTTGAACAGTTAAATGGGAGAACAAATGAAACCCTTCAAACAAGGATAAACAGACAAGCATGGTGCATTTCATGAAAAAAGATAACAAACAAATGAAGTTTAGAGAAACCGTAAGTGAAAATAAAGGTCTAAATTAGACAAATAAAATATTTTGCATCTTGTTGAAAACTCCGCATAGGCCGGTCCCAAGCCCGGCTGAAAAAGGAGGATGGAGGCCGTAAGGAGGCAGCTCCTCCACCATGCAAAGGCACAACAGGCCAATCACCTGTTTGCTTTAAACTATTGATTACGAGAACTACAAGAGAGAATACCGGACTGATTCTAAAGGCGACGAATTGGAACGGACTACGACTTGAAGAGATGAGGAAAGCAAAACTAGAAATCCTGGCTATAACGGAAACAAAGAAAAAAGGACAAGGAGTCATGGATCTCGATGGCAACATGCTACTCTACAGTGGTGTACCCACATCTGAAAGAGCTAAAGGGGGCGTGGGTTGCATTGTGGCCAAAAACCAAAAAGATAGTATCAAGGGATGGAACTTTGTCTCGTAGCGCATTATGGTTGTAAAACTAAAAGAAGGAGAAACCATAGTCAACCTGGTCATAGTGTATGGGCCAAATGAGGATGAGAGAGCAGAGGTCAAGGAGGAATTCTTCGAGCTGCTTCAAAGGACAGTGGATGACTGCCTAGATGAAATTATCATGCTTGGAGATTTCAATGCCAGAGTTGGAAATGACCATGCTATATGGGGTGGAGTTATCAGAAGATATGGAGAAGATACTCTCAATGACAATGGAAAGCGACTCCTTAGATTCTGCAGTGAGCAGAATCTGATCATTATAAACACAAAGTTCCCACATAAGCGCATACATGCATACACTAGATGTCAACCAACAAAGAATGAGACATCAGTCAGTGATCGACTATGCCATTGTTAGGAAAAGCTCATTCAAATATGTCCGGGATGCTAGAGTCTGGAGGGGGCCAGAGATTGGAAGTGATCACTACCTGCTTACAATCAAAAGAACAACTGAAAGAGTTGCTCAGCCTAGGAACTGCCCAACATCACGCAAGAAACTAAGTAAACGAACGGGAGAAATGAGCATTAAAACCTACAAGCTGAGAGAGCCAGAAATTAAGACCAGATATCAGGGGCTTGTTGCTGCAGCGGAGAGCAACACAGAAGAACAACCTGATGACTTGGAAACCCTCTGGCTTAAATTCAAGGACATCATAAAGACAGCTGCTGCAGAAGCATGTGGTGAAGTCCAACTTGGAAACAATAGAAAGAAGACACCTTGGTGGACAGAGGAAGTGAAAGAGAAAATAAGAGAGAAGAAAATGGCATGGAAACAATACTTAGGAGCTAAAAACATAACAGGACAAATGGAGAAATATAGAGAATATGTGACACTCAGAACAGAAGCAAAGAACAAGGTGTTAGCTGCAAAACAGAAGTCCTGGAAAGAATTTGGAGAAAAGCTAGAAAAAGATGCGCAAAAAAAACCAGAAATTGTTCTATAAGACACTAAAGAACTTGAAGGAAAAACAATGCCCTCTCAAATTTATAAAGGACAAGCAAGGCAAATTGCTTACTGCCCCGAAGGAAGTAATGGAAAGATGGAAAGAATATTTCTCAGAACTCCTGGATGGTGAGCATGGTGAAGCATCAGAAATGATAACCACTAGCACAGAAGAGAAAACCAATGATGGTGAAGATGACATAAAGATGGAAGAACTGAAGGCAGCACTAGAGAAAATCAAGATGGGCAAAGCAGCAGGGCATTATGGTATAACACCAGAAATGGTTAAGTACGAGGGGCGTTCAGAAAGTAATGCACCACATCGTTTTTCTCAGGAGCTGTTTATTCAAAAAGCATGAAATTAATACACAATATACATGGATATGTCATGTAAACATCGGTATTATTCAACATAATCCCCATCAACTTGTACGGCTTTATGCCAGCGCGAAACAAGTGCATATATTCCTTGCCCGTACCAGATTTTGTCTTGATCATGTAGCCATTTCTTCGCTGCATGAATCACTCCTTCATCATCTTCAAACCTTGTCCCACGGAGTGCATCTTTAAGTGGACCAAATAGATGAAAATCAGAGGGTGCCAAATCGGGACTATATGGTGGATGGGGTAGTACAGTCCAACCCAATTTGGTGATTGCTTCCCGTGTTGCCAGACTGGTGTGAGGGCGCGCATTGTCGTGAAGGAGAAGCAGGTCTGCTGGATTCTTGTGTGGCTGAACTCTATGAAAACGTTGATTGAGTTTTTTCAATGTCTTAATGTAAGCTTGCGAATTGATTGTCTCTCCTCTTGGCATAACGTCCACAAGAATCACACCTTCAATGTCCCAAAAGACAGTGATCATGACCTTTCCAGCTGAAAGAATTGTCTTGAATTTCTTTCTTCTTGGTGATTGCGGATGATGCCACTCCATTGACTGTCTTTTTGTCTCAGGTTTCATCACTTGTAACGATCTTAGCCAAAACGTTCTCTCCATCAGCATTGAAACGCTCCAACAATTCAGAAGAAATTGCTTTCCTTTGCAATCAGTGGTCATTTGTGAGACTTCGAGGAACCCATCTTGCGCAAACCTTAGAAAATCCGAGAGTTTTTATAACTGCATTTGCACTATCAATGCTGACTGACAGCTGTAAGGCCAATTGTTGAGTAGTGATTCGCCTATCAGGAAGAATAATGCCCTCAGCGCATTTCAACATTTCTGCGTTGGTGGCTGTGGCAGGACGTCCACAGCGCGGCCGATCAAGCAGCTCCGTATCTCCACTTCCTGATTCTTTGATTCTCTAAACCCAGCGACTGACTTTACTCCTGTTGACTGCAAAACCTCTATACACATCACATAGACGCTTGTGAATGTTCACAACAGTTTCCTTCTCTGCAACGAGAAATTCTTTCACAATTCGATGTTTATAACGCAAGTTGCTAACATGCTCCATTTCAACGGTTTAGGGCAGCCGTATTATTTGGCCGATTGCAATGCAATTTGGTGCACACAATTGGCACATGCCATATTAGAAGTGTGCAAAATGTCATGCTTCTATCTTCATTATTAGCTGAGAAAAAGGATGTGGTGCATTACTTTCTGAACGCCCCTCGTACATGGGAGCATCAGGCGACCTATTACTCTTAAGGGTCCTACAGGCAATGTGGTGCAACAAGACCATACCAAAGGATTGGGAGATTGCCATCATAACACCAATTTTCAAAAAGGGTGACAATCGACAATGTGGAAACCATAGAGGCATATCCCTTCTCAGTGTCCCTTGTAAAATCTACTCTAGAATCATAGAGCAGAGACTCCGACGCCTAGCTGAACCACAATTGGATGAGGTCCAGTGTGGATTCCGAACAAACCGAAGTACTCAAGACCTAATCTTCACACTCAGACAGCTGAGTGAAAAGGCCCTTGAGTATAAGAGTGAGATCCATCTTTGTTATATAGATCTGGAAAAGACGTTTGACAGGGTCCCCTGGAGCAAACTTTGGGACTGTTTGGCAAGGAAGAACATTCCAGCACCTCTGATTCATGCTATACAGAGCTTCTACAAGTCTTGCAGAAATTATGTGAGGACAGCATACCATAAGTCAGAAGAGTTCAGGACCACCACTGGTGTAAGATGAGGTGATATCCTGTCACTTTATCTTTTCATACTCCTCATGGACGATGTCATCAAGGCATGTAAGGAGAGAACAAGAAAGTATTCAGTGGGGTATTGGAAGATGAGACAGGTCTGTATTTCAAAGCTGGCATTTGCTGATGATGTTGCCCTGATTGCTAAATCAGAGGCACATCTCCAATCCAACCTGCAAGTCTGGTGTGATATCACAAGAAGAAAGAAGACATCAGATTAAGCTAGGAGAACAGGTCCTGGAGCAGGTCGACCACTTTAACCTCGGAGCTATTATAGTCTGAAAGGGAGGCATCAAAGAAGAGTTGGCCACTCGATAAGCAGCAGCTGGGAGACTTTTTCAGGCCATAAATTGAGGATTCCTCAGCAAGAGAGAGATTGGTAAGAAAACGAAGATGGCTGTATACCGCTCCACCTATATCTTGACATATGGATGCGAGTCATGGGCAATGACTACAACCCACAAAAGCCAGATCCAAACCTCAGAAATGAGTTATCTGAGGAAGGTGGTTGAAGTAACAAGAGACATGGTCTGCAACCAGACGATTCGTCAAGGCCTAAAATCCCACCCCCTGCAGACCCAAGTAGAACAGTCCCAACTAAGATGGTTTGGCCATGTCTGCAGAATGGGAGAAGATCGGCTACCACGACAAGCATGGGAAACAAAGAGCCAGGGATCCAGACCCCCAGGACGACCCAGAGTCTGCTGGGAGGACAACATTAGACAATCTTTGAAGGACCGAGGACTAGAATGGAACCAGGCCAGGAGGAAGACAGCCGATAGGATAGTCTGGCGCTCTCTCTTCAAAACCTCTACACCTCACGGTAGAAGGGGAACGACTAAGTAAGTAAACATCTTGTTGAAGACTATTTCATTCTTCACCCTTCATTTCCCCAAGGAGTAACAGCCTTCAACAAACTTATGCCAAGTTTTCCTGTCCAGTGCCATTGCTCAAGGTCCTTCCTTCTTCATCTCTCTCATGTCGGTCTTCTCCATGGGGCTTGCATAGAATAGAAGGCTTTAGATGGTATGACACGATCAGTAATGTGAATCTGATGACAAGAACTAGACAAGTGCCAATGGAAGAAAATACTGTTGATGAAGATACTCCCCCTGGCGATCTCCCTCGGTAGTGAGATTGGATGCATAGCCTTCTCAGATAAGGGCAAAAAGATAGAAGGTCCAGTGTGCATATTGCGCATGTTAAAAAGCCCTCTGCAGTTGGAAATCGTAAAGACTAGGTCACACGGCCACTGCCCTGGCAATATTAACTAAATTAGAAAACTGCCCACATCAAAATTGTTTACAGAATGTGTGATTTCTGTATACACACGTTGGGATCCTCGCCAGTGCTACAGAGTTTGTGCACTGCTGAGATCCTCCTATGTGATCTAAGGGAGAAAACTGAGCACTGATGTAGTTGTCCATGTGCAATGATGATGGTCCCCAAAACCAAACTGTTGATGGCCAGGGACACATATTGAGGAAATCTGCTGATAGCACTACAAAACTGTACTTGTTCTGGAATATAGTAAGAGGTAGAGAGAGACCAAGGAACACACGGTTGTATACATTTGTTGAAGATCTATGCTCCTTGGGGAACTGAAGGGTCATGAGAGAGATACTGTTTATCTGGCATTTATATGATTTGTGAAAACATCTTCTTATTTTAAATAATCCTAAGTTATCATTGAGGAGTGACTATTTTTGGTACAGTTTTTAAAATTTTACAGTTTAGCTTCATCCAGCCTGGTTGAACTCCTGTTAAGTTAGTCTGAAGTGAGTGTGGGCTTTCCTGAGTTTGTCACACAGGGTAGCTGTAAGGTATTTCAAGTGTTTATGTAAATACTTACTTATTTACTTAGTCATTCCTCTTCTACGGTGAGATGCAGAGTTTTGGAAGAGAGAGCGCCATACTGTCGGCTGTCTTCCTCCTGGCCTGGTTCCATTCTTGTCCGCTGCCCTTCAGAGATTGTCTAATGTTGTCCTCCCAGCGGACTATGGGCTGTCCTGGAGGTCTGGATCCCTGGCTCTTAGTTTCCCATACTTACTTAGTTCCTCTTCTACCGTGAGGTGTAGAGGTTTGGAAGAGAGAGCACCATACTATCCTATCGGCTGTCCTCCTCCTGGCCTGGTTCAATTCTAGTCCACAGGCCTTCAAAGATTGTCTAATGTTGTTTTCCCAGCAGACTCTGGGTTGTCCTGGAAGTCTGGATCCCCTGGCATTTCCTGTACTTGTCATTGTAGCCGATCTCTGATTCTGCAGACATGGCCAAACCATCTTAGTAGGGACTGTTCAACTTGGGTCTGTTCCATTTGGGTCTGCAGGGGTCGGGTTTTTAGGCCTTAACATCTTGTCTGGTTGCAGACCATGTCTCTTGTTACTTCAACCAGCTTTCTCAGATACCTCATTTCTGAGGTTTGGACCTGACTTTTGTGGTCATTGCCCATGACTCGCATCCATACGTCAGGACTGGGACATCAATGGAGTGGTATACAGCCATCCTCATTCACTGTCATATACACTCATCGTTTTCTTGCTAACTTCTCTTTTGCTGAGGAATCCTCAATTTATGGCCTGAAAAAGTCTCCCAGCTGCCTTTGGGTAGCCAAATCTTCTTTGATGCCTCCCTTCCAATCTATGACAGCTCAAGATATATAAAATGGTTGACCTGCTCCAGGACCTATTCTCTCAGCTTACTCTGATGTCTTCTTTCCTCTCGTTATATCACCATGGTTTCTGTTTTGGAATTGCTGATGACCATCCCTCTCTTCTCCAGCTCTTCCTTCCAGACTTGCAAGTTGGATTGAAGATGTGCCTCTGATTTAGCAATCTAAGCAACATCATCAGCAGATGCCAGCTGTGAAATACAAACTTGTCTGATCTTCCAGTAACCCACTGAATATTTTCTTGTCCTCTCCTTACATGCTTTGATGACATTATCCATGGGGAGTATGAACAGATATGGTGACAAGATATCACCTTGTCTTACACCAGTGGTGGTCCTGAACTCTTCTGACTTATGGTTTGCCATCCTCACATAATTTCTGCAAGACTTGTAGAATGTATAGCATGAATCAGAGTTGCTGGAATGTTCTTCCTTGCCAAGCAGTCCCAAAGTTTGCTCCTCCAAATTCTTCCCAGGACTTCTGTTTTGCTGCTAGCACATGTTCTTTGCTTCTGTTTGGAGTATCACATATTCTCTTTATTTCTCTGTTGTTCATGCTGTGCTTTTAGCTCCTAAGTAATGTTTCCATGCCTTTTTCTTCTCTCTTATTTTCTCTTTAACTTTCTCTGTACACCAAGCTGTCCTCTTTCTCTTCATTCCAAGTTGGACTTCACCACATGCTTTTGCTGCAGCTGTCTTTATGATGTCCTTGAATTTAAGCCAGAGTTTTTTCCAGATTATCAGGTTGGTCTTCTGTGTTTCTCACTGCTGTAGCAATAAGCTCTTGATATCTTATATACATGTGTACATAATTACAGTTTTGTTAAACATATTTGGCTGTAATATGTTAGATGTAATCTTGAAGATATAAGATTACAACTTATGCTTTCAGTATCCTCAGTTCTTGCATGTTTAAAGCACTCCTATCTTTTCTCTAGGTCTGCGAGTTAGTCCACCTGAGTTCATGCTTAAAAATGAATCAGAGAAAGAGTGGCATGGCCTGATAAATCCTCCTTTTCTAGAATCGTCTGATGAATCTGATTCAGAATGGACCCCTGCTGTAGAAGCCATGAAACTTCAAGGTAAGTATAATTCTTTTCTTGTTCTGTGAATTTGTCTGTGATCATCTGTGAAACCATTATTTTTATGTTTTATTTCCCATTTCTTTAATGTCTTTCCACATCACATTCTTTTATGATGTATCTTTGTCCCTATTCTCTTGAAGCACTTTGACTTGAAATTTGTTGGCTGAATTAGATTATATGTCATTTCACACTTTTGATCAGGACGTATCTTTGTCCCTATTCTCTTGAAGCACTTTGACTTGAAATTTGTTGGCTGAATTAGATTATATGTCATTTCACACTTTTGATCAGGACGGTGGAGTCAATAGTTTTTTAGTGGAGTAGGAGTCTAATGAACAAAGCCAGAACAGCCTTTGCAAATCTAAACAGCATTTGGAAATCTCAGTAAAGCACAAACACCAAATTAAGATTATACGACGGTTGTGTACTTATGTACGGCGTGGAGTGCTGGAGAGTAACAGAAAAAGAAATGTCCAAATTATCCTCATTCCACATTGCCTGCCTAAGGGAAATTGTTCAAATTGTTTAGCCGAGGACCATTGTGGCGTCAAGGTTTATATTGTTAAGTTTCATATTACGCTTGTTTGCTCACTGTGTCTAGGGTTAATAATAATATTGTCCACAAGGTTCATAACAGCCACCGTAAAACTCAGTAACAGTAATTCCAACGGTCCAATTCAACGATCAATATATTGACTTGGACACTCTGTTGACATTCTAACATTTAATTCAACGTAGTTTACACATCACGACAAGGCGTTGCAAGACAGGTTAATTTCATCAAAGTCCACATTCCGTTATTGTGACAGATGAAAATTGAAGCTGCACTTGAATCCCACCGGCACCCTTCAATTTTGTTGAAATCAAAATCACCAACGTGAGCGTGCTAAAAGCCATGTCATTCGCCCTCTGTCTTCTTTTTAATTTAGCCACGCCTACGGTCTTCTCTCAGGAACCATTATAATTAGCAATCTCTGAACCTCTTACTGTCATTCCTTCAAAGAGGCGGTGCCGGCGGTCAGTTATCAACGTCTTTTGTAGTCACTAAGAGTGAGCAGAGTTCTGTAACACCTCTGGTTAACACCAGAACGAGAACCGCCTACGCGGGGAAGAAATCTCTGCAGGAACGGCGGAGCCTGGCGGTAAAAGTTGTGTAAAAAATAGCTTTGATTCACAGTCCAACTGCAAAAATATCCCTAGAATCAGGAGTGATGAAAAATCTTGCATGTAGCTAACGATTTCTATTCATTTTATATATATAGGCATCTCTTAAAAATGCAGTTATCAATAGCGCCAGAGAGTTTAAGAAGTACCTAGCTCATATATTAGAGCCAAACAAGAATTTTGGATTTCTTTTATACGTGGAGATTTAATTCATTGTGCTGCGGTAATAATATATTAAGAGTTTTGAGTGATTTAATCGTTTAGTTTCTTCCACTACATTGTTGGTGAAAATCTGATGTTAAACCTTCTCCCATATGACAGTAAAGTTTTTTCCCTACCACCAAATTCTACAGAGAGAATTCACGGGTCATACTCGGCTATTTCCTTTCAAGAACAGCCTGGGAGTAACATTCGTTTCTTTACACATTCACTACAACAGAGAGAGTCACAGCCACTGGAGGCTTGACCACTCCGGGGAAAACTATACTAACTTATAAATTTCCAGGACAGGGCCACCACCTAGAAAAAAAAAAAACTTATCCCAAACCAATACCTGCAGTACGAGGAGGAATACCCAAAAAAGAAAATAATCAACGCACAAATTCCGCAACTCCCCAAAAAATAGCAGTTGCCTAAACGGAGAGTCTGGGGCTGAACTGGACAAATAATAGGACTCATAATAGTCTTAAATACAATGTGTTTGATAAATTCCACGGTATGAATGCAGCGTCGGCAGAGGGGTAAGCATAACTGAAGTGAACTCACTGTATGTGTGTAGAGAGTGAAACAGAATGAAAGAACTTATTTTTCTTAAGTTACTACTAGTATAACATCTTCTTTTATTGATCTCTCACTAATCTGAATGCCCACGGGATAGTTAAATCCAGGACGTATTCTTTACCTGTCCTGACTGCCCCTACTCCAATTGTTAATTATTTGATCTTTTGGGTATATTACCTCAGGTGGGATCTTAATTTCCCTATAGAAGAGGGAAGGCCTATTAGATTTATATTTGGCATTTCTCTGAAGTAACTAAAATGTATTGATGTTTTTTCTTGATGTTGTGATCTTTTACTAGCAAAAATAAATTTAATAAACCTTACTCTATAGTGTCGGTCAAACCCCTGATATATGTATGTATATATATATATATATATATATATATATATATATATATATATATATATATATATATATATATATATATATATATATATATATATATAGATAGATAGGTAGATAGGTAGATAGATAGGTAGATAGGTAGATAGATGTGTGTGTAGCGTCTAACTGTAGCGTCTCTTCCACACTGGGTACCAATTATGATCAGCTTTGGTCGGGCTTACAGGTAGCTGACATCTTCAATACGCGAATGGATATTGATGTGGTTTGAGAGCTGATAGGTCAGTGGTGATGACGACAATAACACTGACTAGATGTGTCATCAACTTAATCAACAGTTAGTAATGTACGCTGGACTCGTGGATTAACGTAGACGCCACATTTTATTAATATACTCAACCAGTTCAATCATGGTCACAGTAGGTATCATCAATCATAGATGAAATCACATTGGGACATCATGGTGCATAGCATTGATATATATTGATCATGTACTTGAATGACATACTAAATAACGGCTGACCTCTCAAGGGCGGCAATAAACGTTATGGCCAATGGTACGAAATATGTGGAGCATTAATTTCCATTAATGTACCATTATTAGTTGGCCTCATAAACAAGATATTTGAGACATCCATAGTAGATCAAAGGAAGGCATCATATAAAATAAACAGTGCATATAATTAATCCATAGTTATGAACTTGATTGACCTCCCACAACCTGCCGTAGTCCGTCTGACGGCCAGGGTATTATATATTTATATATTTCTTACGTACATGGACTTCCTCCTTCCAAAACACGCATTCAAGACGGTCAGTCTATCTTTATAAACTTCAATAACAAATCATCTGTTTAGTCCTCACTAGCAGCGGAATGTTACATCGCCGAAGCCTTGACTTAAAGATAATGGCATTAAATCATAATTCATCCAGCATTCTCTTACCGTCGAAGAGAAGCAGTTTGTTTTCACGTCTGTACGTAGTAGTTATAAGTCACAGAGGTTTGTGTACTTAAGTGTTGTGTACCTTGTATGTTGTGCAAGGAGAGTAAGGGCGTCTGAAAGTTAAATAGAGTCATAAGATAGGCTGGATTAGAGCAATTACTCAATCCAAGACTGCCTTTTTCTCTCTACACTATCACCTTTTCCCTACTCGTTTACCCCTCCTCGTGAAACAATACTATTTCTTACACCTTCCTTTCACATAGCTGTCACTATCACCTCTGCTCCAGCGGGATCATAAATATCTCAGTTCTATCTTCTTACCATCTACGACATTAAATGCGGCCTCGTCCGGTACGAATCTCTCACATAAATGAGTCGGATCGTTTGAGATTGTGATCTAGATTTTCATCTAGATAGAGTGTTTGTGAGTTTGTCTTGTGAACTAAGGATCATTAAAATAAATTACCCCCTAAACAACGATCTTAGTTTCAGGGTGTTTTGACTATACATAGATAGGTTTGGTTTTTTTTCCACAGCATTATAGAATTATTTCCAACTTGTTTAGAATAATATCTCTGTCAGATATATGGTATATGATAAATTTTGTGCAAAGCCGCTGGATCGCGTGATTGTTTAACAATCACTAAGGTTTTTTTTTTAAGTTAGTAGAGTTGAGATAAACTAAGGACCGCGTTCTGACTATAAAGTCAAGTTAATTACGTCCCTTTTCTTAACTGACTTCAGGTGAGGAGAGTTTTGGGTGGAATTTTATATAAATAAAAGGAAATTTTTTTTTCTCCTTAACATTTTTTAGAAAAATTTTGTTTTCCCCACCGTTAGTAATAGTAGATTTTACCAGTTCTTAGCTGATCTACCACTTTTGGATTAAGTCGCCTGTATTAGGAGCCTAATTGCCAGATAATAACAGCGATAGATTAGTAAACTGATAACAGGAGGAGGTATCTCAGGTAAATAAATATAATCTTTTGGGTTTTTCTCGTAAGCGGCTTAGGACATAGTATTCTCCTTCTTTTCTTCTTTCCTCGGCTTAGTGGCATTCAGTCCTTGACATGGCTGAATGGGCTAAACTTAGGGCAATGCTAAGAGAGGAGGCAAGGGAAACAGGATTGCAGGGAGGAGAAGCGACCGCGTTTGTCAACATAGAACTTGACCGATATGACGCGGAGGAGAAGAGAGCAGAAGCTAGGGAGAAGGAAGCACAAGATAGAGCAGAGAAGAAGGAAGCACAAGATAGAGCAGAGAAGAGGGAAGCACAAGATAGAGCGGACAAGAAAGAAGAGGAAGATCGTCAATTGGAACGAAAGAAAATTGAGGCAGAGATGGAAGCACGCAGGGCAAATGAAAGAAGGAGAGACAGCATGAGGATAGAGAGAAGGAGAGACAGCACGAGTTGGCGCTTAAGGCCCTAGAGGTCCAAAGTCGTGATGCTATGTCTTCCACCAGCAATGGAGAGTCGCCACCCCAGTCACAATTAACTGATCTCTCCAGCACCCCATCTTCTCAACTTACAGCGATGTCTTTTGCACAGATTCCAAGCATGTCGCAGAAGCCCTCGTGCAAATTTTTACACAGTTGGGATTTCCTCAACAAGTTTTGACGGATAACAGATCCCCATACCGTAACCTGTTAATGGAGGAGATCGTTAAGATCTTGAGGAACCAACACATCTACACAAGCCCCTATAATCCAGCCGGAAGTGGGTTAGTAGAACGTGTTAACGGAAGCCTCACCATGATGTTAGGTAAGCTGGGGCAAGAGAAACCTGAAGATTGTGACCTTTTCATTCCTGCAGCCTTATTCGCCTACAGGGAAGTTCCCCAGGTGTCTACAGGATTTCCACCAGCTAACTTTTATTTGGCAGGCCTATTAAGGGGCCGCTAGAAGCCTTACTTTGGTCCCTGACAGACCAGAAGGCTGATGAGACAGTCATCTCAGCAAGCAAATATGTATTGGAGCTGAAGGAAAGGTTACAACTAGGATGGGACCTAGCAACCACCAACCTTAAGAAAGCACGTGCAAAGCACGCTCAACGATGCAATAAAACAGCGAAAGAGAGAGAACTCCAACCAGGGGAGAAAGTTTTGTTTTTATTTCCAACTGGAACCAACAAACTTCGCATCGGATGGCAAGAGCCATTTACCGTCCTTAAAAAGATCTCCAGCACTAATTACAAGATCTCTATTAAAGGAAAGGAGAAAGTTTACCACGTAAATCTGCTAAAGAAATACTTGGAAAGACCGGTGTCGTTCTCTGAACATCTCCTGGCGGTCGCCATAGCTACTGAAGATGACAATAGTTGCATGGAGCATCCATTGCAACAAACGTAATCTTTCAAAGATGTCAAATTCAGTGAAAATCTCTCGGAAGCACAGCAGACAGAAACCAGGGCACTGCTGAAACAGTACACTGCAGTCTTAACGGATGTACCTGGTCGAACAAATCTCATAGAATTCGATATGAAATTGACGAACCTGTTCAAACCAGAGTTTAACCCATTCCGTACGCTAAAGCTGATGTACTACGCGGAGAAATAGACAAGCTACGACAAGCAGAAATAATCAGTGAGTCTACCTCTCCTTACAGTTCGAGTGTATTACTGTTACAGAAGCCCAATAAGGAAGTTCGGCTGTGCATTGATTACCGTTTACTTAACACTGTAACGGAATTCCAGCCTGAACCTCTACAGAGCGCTTCTGAGCTGTTCACTAAGCTTAGCAAGGCAAGAATTTTCTCCAAGATTGACCTGAGTAAAGGTTATTATCAAATACCGGTCAAGGAGGAAATTAAACCCTTGTTAGCTTTTAGCACCAGTGAAGGACACTACACCTTCAACGTGATGCTGTTCGGATTGCACAACGCACCAGGAGTCTTCACCAGAATGATGAGGAAGCTTTTAGAACCCTTGCAAAGTCCCCATATCCATAATTTCATGGATGACATATTAATTGCATCGGAAAACTATGATGAACATATTGCTTCGGTTGCTATGCTCCTCAGGAGACTACAGGAAACTGGTCTCACAGCCAGACCTAGCAAATGTCTCATCGGATTTGAAAAGCTAGACTTCCTGGGGCATACCATTTCTCAAGGCTGCATGTGGCCAGTTACCAAGAACATTGAAAAGATAGTTGCAGCAAAAAGGCCCCAAATGAAGAAAGACACCCGTTCTTTTCTATCACTGTGTGCTTCTTCTTCTTTGATCCTTAGCCGCCGACCGTCAAAGCAGTCAGTGGCCATCACGCCTAGTGGCGTCTTGTAGGGCAACAACAAATTGATTCCACTTTGCTCGGTCGGCGACCATCCTTCGTACAGTGCCCCAACTCTAGTTCATTCTTTGCATCTCAGCCTCCACAGTCCTCCGTGCATATTTGTAACCGGGGCAGGTGTTCCTTAGGACTGGAACGGCACCATATTACATCATGTGGCAGTGCCGGTATATGCAGTATTTTCAGTTTACTTTACAAAGAGCAGATGTTTAACTGGCCTAATCACCAGAGATTTAGATTTCTCTCTTAAATTTGTGTTACCAGGTTCGATTTTCTTCTCTTAGGTGTTGATGTAGCGAATTTAATTGAAATGGATAGATTTCTTATCTAGATCTCAAAACTGTAGTAATTCACCTTTTCAACAGCGTTCGATTTCATGCAAAACTTTTAATATCTTTCAGCATGAAACTTAAAATTTCAACAAAGTCTGGAATTCAGAACATTTTTACAATAATAAGTATAATAAAATTCTATCATCTCATCAGATGCTTTCATCGATGCAAAAATCCCTTTTTGCATCCTTGTCTCGTAGGCCTACTCAATTGTCAAATATGGCGAACCTTCTCATTCCACCGTGTTCCTTCCTTTAAGTTACAATCTTATTTTAGGTTCGACGACATTTACCCATCTCCTCAGATTTGTCCTTGATTTCTTTATCGTCATAAGCATTCCTTGAGTTAAATGCTTTCCAACACAAGAATATTTTCTACTCTACATGGTTTGAGGTGTAAGACTATTTTTTTGCAAATTGACTCAAATCCTTGAACCTAGTTCTGCTGCGACTAGGGTTGGGAGCTCTATTCAAAATACATATTTAATGATTGTCACTACTTACGCCAGTAAGAAATATATATATATAACCACTCAATGTCCTGAAATACACATTTTATAAGAAATGTTGAAGTTTGATTTTCTCAAACTAAGAAATATGTAGAGCTGGACCAGATACGACCTCTTGAGTTGCGCTCTTTCATTCTACTGCCAAAATGGTGTCGTTGTTCCACTTTCCCCGGGGTAAATCTGAGCTATCCGATTGGTCAGGGGAAATCACCCAATTATTAGAAATGGCGTGTAGAAGCGACTCTACCCTAAATATGTGACACTATTTATTATTTTCTGTTTCTCATAAAATATAAAATTATGGGGTGGTCTGTGCTTCCTCTGTCTTGTAAGAATATAGTCTGTTTCCAAAAGAACAACTATGTACACGGCCACATATAGATCCCGGGGCTCCGCAAATGTATCCCGTAGGGAGACATTTGAGTACTATCAATAACAAAAATCCATCCCCAAAAATTTCTAAGTTCAAAAAAAAAATTTTTCAGAAAAATTTAAAGTTCAAAAATTTTTCTAAGTCCAAAAATATTTCCAAAAAATTTAATCTAATTCCTATACTGGGGTCCTATGTCTATATGAGGTCGTCTGCTATGTAAAAAAAAAACTAGTAGTGGACATCAACTTCAAAAAGTGTAACTTATTCATCACATCATAATATTTTTCACCAAATTTACAAATTGGCAACACTGCCCAACAAAATCTGCAAAACACTCATAAGGTCATCACTAAAAAAAAATGTGACGAGTGGCAACACTGGGGAATGAACAATAAACTATCTTATTTGCAGAACTTGGCTGGATTATCATAATCTATTACATTTCATTCAAAAATATAGTTGATTACATTCTCTTGGATGTGGTAGGGGTGTTATCTCTTTTCTGTACTGTTATTTGCTCCATATTAAAAGCCTGCAAGTACTAAAAAAAAAGATTTTTTTTTTTTTTTTTTCTGGCGTACTTATTTATTCTATTTCCCAAGTACTCTGCAATATTCCAAGAAATGTCCAAAATCTCTAATTCCTATGGTAATGGCAATCCACTTTCATAGAATAGCCAATGTTTTCATGGGTACTCATCATCATCATCTTCTTATTTTTTTTTTTTTTTTTTTTTTTTTTTTTGTGAATGAGCCACTTGCTCATTATTACATGTAGAAAACATCTCTAAACATAATATGCATATTTATCAGACGATAATACGACCAGCATCATTTTTATAAGTAATCATTTTTCACAATAAAAGCATTGAAACCTCATGGCTTATCCTTATTTATCTATCTGAATGTTTCCTTGTTATAGACATTTTCTAAATGGTAAGTGTATAAATTCGTTCTAAGTCCGTCACTGTAGAAAATGTTCTATATTACATTTTTTTTTTTTTTTTTTTAAATATGTGATGTTTGTCTCCAATATCCGTACGTCTGGTGGTGATCCTGTCCATTAGTCAGTTATTTCTAATCATTCCTTCTTTTCTGTCAATACAGTATTTTTTTTTTTTTTTTTTGAACTCTTCCCTAGAAATATTATTTTATATATATATTTATTCTTCAAAGATCTTCTTTGACTTCCCATACATCAATTTTCAAACATCACATTATTCAGCAACCAACAGACGAATGTGTTACTATCATATTATGAAATATAAGGGAAAAGAAAAATATAGTTTCCAAATCATCATGAATTTTCTACATTGGGTTCCGTATTACTTTATTTTCTCTTTTAAGACAACTGCTTATACTCTTGACAATATGTATCCATGTTGTCACTCTCGAGGCATCCTTGTATACAATTTATATTTGTCTCCTTTTTTTTTTTCATAACACCAATGTATCATTTATGGTGTTCCAATATCATTGTATCTATTCTAGTCCTCCTGTTATCTTGAGAATTCATCCTTAGTAACTCCCTATGTACCTTATCTAGCAATACCTTTATGCAAAACACATCAAACAATTATTTATGGAACTATCAACTGAGATGTAAGAACTTTTGACAATATGAGATGAAAAAAAAATTTTGGGGTCATCACTCAAAAAAAAATGTGACATAGAAAGGAAGAAAATAATCAATTGATCGTGAGGAATCTACAATATTCTCGTAAGACAAAGTTCCTGGCACTCTGACTACTATTTATCCATATTATTTCTGGTTATCCTTGCATACAGTGTACCATTTCCATTTTCTTTATAAGTCCAATTCCTCGCTCATGGTGCTCCAATATTTAAAATGTGGATCCTTCCTATTCCTCTTATTCTGTACTGGAAATATTAATTGTCCATGTACTATATTTGCGAATATTTATCATCAATATATCAACTAATCATTTATAGAACTATTAACATAAATGTCTAGACTTTACTAAAACATGAACAAAAACATGTCTTTTTACATATGTGCAAAATTTCGACACCAACTCTGCCTTCGCTGGTCGAGGGTTAGTCAGAGTTATGTGGTGCCTGTAACATCCGCTGACTACAGCCAGATGGGTGACTTATGGTACTTATAATTCAAAAATCTCATCCGTCAGTTATCTTAAGTGTGGGGCGGGGGTCTATTTCATGGTGTCCTTGACCAAGTTTGCTGCATTTCTAATCTAGATATTTTTTTTTTTTTTTTTTCATAGTATCTCCATGATATATCTGTGACATGTCTGTCCTTGGGATAACATTATTTTTTTTTTTTTTTTAATCCAATATCCTCGGGGTGAGCAAATCTCAGTGTGTCCACTTTCATCAATCATTTATTTATTTTCTCTCCTGTAATTCTGGGTATGTTATGAGTATTTTAAATTGTCAATTTATTCCAACTATCTTACAACATTCTGTAATTCGTGATAAGGAATAGTCATTTGTTATACAACAATGTTCATATTACAAAGGCAATAAGCAAAAATCAAAGAGATATCTTCTCCAAAATGCGGATGCATCTCTATTTCCTTTACCTCTGGGCGTAGCAATTATTCAGTCATTATTTTTTTTTTTTTCATTATTTAATCTCCATTTTGTGTCCTTAGTACCTGTGGTTCCATGGGATTATCATAATTCATTTGTGTCTCTTGTCTACTGATAATCCTTCAATAATGACTTCAAATATGGTCCTCATATGTGCAACAATCATCTGCTCTGATTTGTTCCATGGTATTCATCAAATATTCTATTATATCCTTGTCTTATCTCGTAACCACGAAAGACTAAGATTATTCCTCCTCCAATGTTAATGTGGGGGATTTTGTGCATAAACATTACAACAAAATCTCAGCTGTGACAACATAAAGTTTCACCTTAATATAAAATGTCATCTTCATCATACATAACCTGTTGCTTCTTCATCTCATGTGTCATTAGTGGTTATCATGCGGTAATGGGGTATTTCATTTGCTAGGTCAGCATGTGCAAATGCTATTTCTTTAACATGGGCAAAGGCATCATCAACAAATAGGTGCAATTTGTTCAATCTGGGGTTAGCATATACTAATGCTCTCAAGGGATTGTTCATTTGCAGAAAATCAGCATGCGCAAATGTCATTGGGGTATTTGTGATAGGCAGTAAAATTTTTGACAGTACTAATATACATCTGGGTCTAAAATAATAATGTACATTTGAAAATAAATAATCCTGTGGAGAAAAATAGCATAACCTACAATACTAGTTTTGGGTATGAATTATGTGCTGTTGAGAGATATTATAGTAGGAACAGTATGATTGATCAAGGTGGCAGATATCAAGGAGTTTAGCATAATATAGATCAAAGAAATATTAGTATGAGGTAAGAAAAAAAAAACTACTGGTGTAAAGTGTCTGCATGAAAATGCTGGTGAATGGAGCGTGGAATATGATCAGTTACAAAAGTGGAGATGAATGTTACAACAGAATAGTGTGACACATGTGTTATAGGCAAAGTTGTGTAGCATTCTAAATATTAAGAAAATGTATGTAACTAAATAAGGGTGTCTGTAAACTCGTAACACCGTGTGTTATCAATCGTTTTAACATTTTTATTTCACAATTATGCTATCTAAAGAAAATCCTCCGTGTGCTGGTCTTGATTTCTTTCTGGGCATCCGTATTCTAAGGCTGGAAAAAATAACTTTCTCAGTGAGGCTTTGACATCTTAGTCTGTAAGCAAGTCATTTGAACTGTCAAAAACTTAAAATAGAGTACATGGGGAGAGTTAGTACATTGTTAAAAAGGTTTGTTCACATATGCGTTGACCGTGTTCGGATTTGCGAACATATAAAACACCTGGGCGTGTTTTTCAGAACAGCTTCGCTAGTTCCTTCACCATCTCTAACCTTGCAATGTCCCGACTGCTTAGGCGAGCATCATACTGAGTAGCAGTGGTGACGGGTGTGATAGGCGACGACACTGCATTTGCTGATTGTTGGGGCACTGAGGACATTGACGAATGCGGTGATGGCTTAACATCATTTGATTGCGGTGATGGTTTCACTGTGGTTAGAGTTTGTATGGCTGGAACATCTGTTAGTTTTGAGGCAGGTATATGTTTCGCCTTGATTTTTCTTCTGACCTGGTTGTGCTGAACGTTAGCACCGGTTACAATGGGCACAGTAATTTGCACACTGTTGTTTTTGACTAGTTGAGATGAGGCTAACACTTCTCGGCTTGGTTTGGGAACATAATAGCGTTTCGCCTTGACTATTCGTCTGATCTCATTTTGTGGCAATTTCATGCATTTAATGACAGGAGATGATGCGTCTGATGAAGAAAAACAGGTACGTTTGCCAGCTGCTTGAATCTCCGGGGATGACGTACTAGCGAATGATGTATCAGTTGTGAAACTAGGACCAGGCGAATCTATACCAGAGTCTCTTTCATACTTGTTGGTTACTATCTCACCGTATGTTTGAACAGGGCAGATATTGGATATTTCGTCGGTGTGAAAACTTTGGTCTATTGGTTCTTGTGTGTCCATGTCAGAATCTGTGTCGTTAAAGGGGACCGAACATGTGGAGCGATAACAATATTTTGCCCTTCTAATGGGTCGGATGGATACTTCTGTAGAATTCTTCTCTTGTAGGGTAATCTTGCTTTCATCCCGATCTAACGTGCTGTTATAGTGTTCAAGAGTGCCATCATCCTGTTGAACCGTGTTTATTACTAAACGTATCTCATCTTGTTTGGCAGACAAGTTCACAGCAAATTTTTCCTCTAGTAATTCATACACCAATTTGACCGTGAGAACGCTGAAATCACCCTTCCTCAAGATGTCATTTATTTCTTCCTGCAGCCTCTCTGTGCTCAGTGCAGTAACTGGGATAGCATTGAAGGATTTCTGTTGGGCGAACTGTTTTACTGGTGCTACGGGGTTGCAAACTTGACTTGGTGTGTCAGTGTCTGTCTGTGTTGCTGAAACTGCAGCTCTATTCTCTGTTTGTGTCGCGACAGAGGTCGTCTTTGGTTCATTCATAAATTCTTCTTGTTTGTGCACGATTCGGGTTAGTCTATTATGAGGGGGGGTATGTAGCGTCGTGTTTACTTTCACCGAACTGACCTGTCTTCGCCATGGATGTAGTGGTTTTATAACAGCACGAAAACCTTCATCTGTGGTGACAATGCATGCCCTGTCAGATGCATGGAGATTCTTTATTTCGTGGGTCCTATGACTTTTGACATTGGTGAATAGGCTTCGGACTGCAATGCGGCAATCTCTTCTATTTAAACTCGTCCAGTGATTCTTAGCACGTCTGTTAAAATGATACAGCGTAGGCCTACTATCTGTGTCCTCGGTATGATGTGTTGGTAGACATGGGTATCGTAGGTTTCTTAAATTTTCGACAGAGTAACTTTCCGCATCCGCGTGTGTTGTTACTGCATTCCTCCTGATAGAGGTGTGATTACAATACTTCATATCTGCCCCATGAATAATGGGATGTAAGCTCAAGGATTTACGTTTGGGATAACCTCCCGTCAGAAAACGATTTTTTTCCTTGTCAGAGTCAGAGGGGCGGCGTGGGTTGGAGAAACTTGGGGAGGGGAACTGATGGGCAAAGCTCTGACACAGTGATGGCTCATGCTGCATAGGGTAACTTCCCGTCAGCAAATATTTCTTAGCCATGTCAATCGGTGGGCTGTAATGGTTGTGCATGCGTTTGCTGCTGTTGTTGTACTCTTGGTGTGGGTATTTCCTCCTTAGGTCCATCTTCGCTATTTTCTGTTTGACTTATAGTGGTGGGTTTTTGCTTTTAAAAGAGAAGTGGTCACGGCATCATTTTACCATACGTTTTCCACCGTGTTCCTTCTTTTAGGTTAGGCCTAACGTCTTATTTTAGGTTCGACGACATTTACCCATCTCCTCAGATTTGTCCTTGATTTCTTTATCGTCATAAGCATTCCTTGAGTTAAATGCTTTCCAACACAAGAATATTTTCTACTCTACATGGTTTGAGGTGTAAGACTATTTTTTTGCAAATTGACTCAAATCCTCGAACCTAGTTCTGCTGCGACTAGGGTTGGGAGCTCTATTCAAAATACATATTTAACGATTGTCACTACTTACGCCAGTAAGAAATATATATATATAACCACTCAATGTCCTGAAATACACATTTTATAAGAAATGTTGAAGTTTGATTTTCTCAAACTAAGAAATATGTAGAGCTGGACCAGATACGACCTCTTGAGTTGCGCTCTTTCATTCTACTGCCAAAATGGCGTCGTTGTTCCACTTTCCCCGGGGTAAATCTGAGCTATCCGATTGGTCAGGGGAAATCACCCAATTATTAGAAATGGCGTGTAGAAGCGACTCTACCCTAAATATGTGACACTATTTATTATTTTCTGTTTCTCATAAAATATAAAATTATGGGGTGGTCTGTGCTTCCTCTGTCTTGTAAGAATATAGTCTGTTTCCAAAGGAACAACTATGTACACGGCCACATATTATCAGAAATTTATCAAAAATTTCAATGGACTAACAGTACCCCTTACTGACCTTACCAAAAAGGGGGGACCGGACAAAGTTATTTGGGATTCAAAGTGCGAACACGCTTACGTCACACTTAAGACTCAATTGACTGAATACCCCTTTTTGAGACTACCTGACCTCAAGAAAACTTTTATATTATGGGTCGACGCATCGGGTCAAGGCATCGGGTCAACACTACTCCAAGCAGATGACACCGATCCAAATCTGTTATTTCCCATTGCGTATGGCAGCCGTAAACTGAATACTGCAGAATGTAACTTTCCACATTTGAAAGAGAGTGTCTGGCACTGGCACTTGTTCATGGCATAAGGAGACACCATGAATATCTGTACGGAGCATCATTCACGATGCAAACAGACCACACTCCCCTAGCTTTTCTTGGCGCAAATAAGGAAGTTAACGCCAGGATCATGCGCTGGGCCTTGCTATTAATCGTGTACTCCTTCAAAGTGGAATACATTCCGGGAAAACAGAACGTGGGAGCAGACTTCATGAGTAGGAACTGGAGCACAGAAGAGGAGGATGAAATTGAACTCAACAATCATCCAGAAGCTACAGATCAAGGCAGCTTCATTGTCATATAAGAAACATGAAAAACGGTTTCATGTCTTCAAGCGGGGACGACTGTGACAGATGAAAATTGAAGCTACACTTGAATCTCACCGGTACCCCTCAATTTTGTTGAAATCAAAATCGCCAACGTGGGTTCCACGTGTTTCCTTAATTAGCATGTCCAGGTGAACGTGCTAAAAGCCATGTCATTTGCCCTCTGTCTTCTTTTTAATTTAGCCACGCCTACGGTCTTCTCTCAGGAACCATTATAATTAGCAATCTCTGAACCTCTTACTGTCATTCCTTCAAAGAGGCAGGCCAGAGGCGGCGCCGGCGGTCAGTTATTAATGTCTTTTGTAGTCACTAAGAGTGAGCAGAGTTCTGTAACACCTCTGGTTAACACCAAAACGAGAACCGTCTACGCTGGGAAGAAATCTCTGCAGGAACGGCGGAGCCTGGCAGTAAAAGTTGTGAAAAATAGCTTTGATTCACGGTCCAACTGCAAAAAGTTCCCTAGAATCAGGAGAGATGAAAAATCTTGCATGTAGCTAACGATTTCTATTCATTTAATATATATAGGCATCTCTTAAAAATGCAGTTATCAATAGCGCCAGAGAGTTTAAGAAGTACCTAGCTCATATATTAGAGCCAAACAAGAATTTTGGATTTCTTTTATACGTGGAGATTTAATTCATTCTTTGTGCTGCGGTAATAATATATTAGAGTTTTGAGTGATTTAATCGTTTAGTTTCTTCATTTATTTCACTGGGATTTTGTGTTAAGCTGAATAACGTATTAAATAAACTTATAGCAAAATTCTCTCCAGCCGTAAATGTAATTAAATTTCTTGCTATTCCCAGTAGGAGAGGCTTAAAATATTATAAGACGCTAGATGATCGATAATTTGTTTGATACCATTTATTTCTATTTTTCATCATGCGCAAATTTTGGGTGACTAGTGTTCATAACTCGTGGTTTTTTTGTTGTTGAGATAATTAAATACCGGAGTGATTTACAGGTCTTACCTAAAACGCGGGTGTTAAAATATAATTATAGGATGATTACCTGTTATCTATTCTCTTTTATATAGGTTGATCATACCCTTTGCCATCCAGCGGTATTCTTATATAGATGTATGGCCAGCTGTCTTATGGCATTCCAATTATATGTTCCTAAACATACAAACATTGTTGGTGAAAATCTGATGTTGGAGACCCTTCGAGGTCCACCTTCTCCATCCATGAGAGTGGTTAAATAACCAGAACACTTCAATGTAAAATTTGTTAAATGTTAAACTGGAACGGGACTATGCCAGAAGATTTTTCCACCTTATCCATATAAATATTACTGGTCTGATGTGGCAGAACTTACAGCACTAATTTTCTTGTAAAAACCCATATGACAGTAAAGTTTTTTCCCTACCACCAAATTCTAGAGAGAATTCACGGGTCATACTCGGCTATTTCCTTCCGAGAACAGCCTGGGAGTAACATTCGTTTTTTTACACATTCACTACAACAGAGAGAGTCACAGCCACTGGAGGCTAGACCACTCCGGGGAAAACTATACTAACTTATAAATTTCCAGGACAGGGCCACCACCTAGAAAAAAAACTTATCCCAAACCAATACCTGCAGTACGAGGAGGAATACCCAGGAAAGAAAATAATCAACGCACCAATTCAGCAACTCCCCGAAAAATAGCAGTTGCCTAAACGGAGAGTCTGGGGCTGAACTGGACAAATAATAGGACTCATAATAGTCTTAAATACAATGTGTTTGATAAATTCCACGGAATGAATGCAGTGTCGGCAGAGGGGTAAGCATAACTGAAGTAGCTCACTGTATGTGTGTAGAGAGTGAAACAGAATGAAAGAACTTATTTTTCTTAAGTTACTACTAGTATAACATCTTCTTTTATTGATCTCTCACTAATCTGAATGCCCACGGGATAGTTAAATCCAGGACTTATTCTTTACCCGTCCTGACTGCCCCTACTCCCATTGTTAATTATTTGATCTTTTGGGTATATTACCTCGGGTGGGATCTTTCTTAATTTCCCTATAGAAGAGGGAAGGCCTATTAGATTTATATTTGTCATTTCTCTGATGTAACTAAAATGTATTGATGTTTTTTTTTGATGTTGTGATCTTTTACTAGCAAAAATAAATTTAATAAACCTTACTCTGTAGTGTCGGTCAAACCCCTGATATATATATATATATATGTTATTCATAGTTTGTTTTTACGTCTGTACGTAGTAGTTATAAGTCACAGAAGTTTGTATACTTAAGTGTTGTGTACCTTGTATGTTGTGCAAGGAGTGTAAGGGCGTCTGAAAGTTAAATAGAATCGTAAGATAGGCTGGATTAGAGCAATTACTCAATCCAAGACTGCCTTTTTCTCTCCACACTATCACCTTTTCCCTACACGTTTACCCCTCCTCGTAAAACAATACTATTTCTTACACCTTCCTTTCACATAGCTGTCACTATCACCTCTGCTCCAGCGGGACCATAAATATCTCAGTCCTATCTTCTTACCATCTACGACAGTTATTCCATATATGAATGATATGATCCTGTTTCATTTGTTAATCTCATATCTAAACACATTGATGTCTTTCAAGACATTATCCATTGAACACTTTCCAAATATCTACCATCTGGTAGATAACACAAGCGAACCCTTCAGGGTAAACACCAGCTCTCCTCGTTTCTATCTCAAAACATGTTTACGTCATGTGCGAAGTACACATAGTGACAATTCTTTATTGTGCCGCGCTTATCAGCACCAAACTCTTGGTTATTCTTTGACATGTGGCATGCAGTAGCCAATGCCACATTACCCCCCCCCCCCCCCCCCCCCCCCCCCCTGTGAATGACTGAAAACATAGTTTTCAGACAGGCAATTACCAGATGAAGCGAGATCAAATTCTTAAGATCACCGCTAATCCCACTCATGATTACATACAGACAACTTAAATGATATAGACATAGATTGTAATCAAGTTATTAGGAAAATAGAACTGCAAGTAATGCAAGGTTTTAAGACATGGATATGAGCCGATCCAGCTGCAATGGGTACCTCCGAAATCGGCGAGTATTTGCCTGAATGGCGAGGGACACCTGTCTCTGTACAAGAAATAAAGGGATACTCACGTAAAATCAATGTCAGGTTAGACATAAAAAAAAATAATAACCTGAGATTTCGCCTCGAGTATTAGCGGGCGAACGCAAAAAAAAAAAAAAGACATGGATATGACAAATGAAAAGAAAACAAAACAAAATATAGATAAATAGAGAAATAAATGCAAACTGTCTCATAAATGTGATCATCACTGTTGAGGAATTTGGTCTATGCTTGCATAGCGATCTACAGTGACCATTGTGACAAAACACTACGCATTATCAAAATTGTTCCACGTTAAATATGTAAGGTTCATTCGAGTCATTACATAACCCTGGATAGGGTGTCCGCCAGAACATTGTCCTTTCCCGCTATCGGGAGGACGTCAAAATCGAAGCTTTGTATTTGTAAAGACCATCTGGTAAGACATGCATTGGATGATTTAAAAGTCTGTAGATATGTGAGTGATCGTTGGTCGGTGTTTAACGTGAAATGAATACCTACCAGGAACTTCTGTAACTTATGTAAAGTCCACACCATGGCCAACAACTCTCACTCTCAACCAAAGAGTACCTGGACTCAGCATCAGATAATGTTCTGCTCAAGTAAAAACAGGATGGTACTCGCCATCAAAGTTCCAGACATCCACCCATGCCAATTATTGATGCAATCTGTTACAACGAGAAAAGGTCGTCGTAAGTCTAGGAGTCGTAACATGGGACTTGTAGTCGTAATATAAAAATTGTGATTGTATGTTATGTAAAGCATGGTCACATTCTTCGTTCCATTCCATCTAGTCAGGCATACCTTTCTTAGAGCGGATAGGACAGAAGTCAAAAAAGAAAACTTCGGTATACACCTATGATATAAGGTAACAAGACCTAGCAAACTTCGTACTTGCTTCTTAGTAGTAGGAATAGACAGATACACCTCTGAAAAAAACCACTATGGAAAGTACCAACTCCCCGAAGAAAAAGTAATAAAAATGACTTACCAGAATATATGCACACCATCATAGCTGGCAGACGCTGGAGCTGGGTTGGCCATGTCCTCAGAAGTGACCCCGATGCCATCACAAGAACAGCTATGCTTTGGACCCCTGAAGGAAAACGAAAGAGAGGCCGACCAAAAACAACCTGGCGGAGGACTGTGGAGGCTGAGATGCAAAGAATGAATCAGAGTTGGGGCACTGTACGAAGGATGGCCACTGACCGAGTAAAGTGGAATCAATTTGTTGTTGCCCTACAAGACGCCACTAGGCATGATGGCCACTGACTGCTTTGACGGTCGGCGGCTAAGGATCAAAGAAGAAGACCAGAATATATAGCTGAATAAATGAAGTCAGCATCCGGAAGGATGTAACCAGACGCGCAGCTATGTTATGTGTGGTGCTGAATCGTGCACCAATCTACCATCAAGACAGTAATACAAACAAGAAGACATATTCGTAAGTCTGATAGCTTCATGCGCATTGAGATTAATACAAATGCGCATAGAATTACGCACAGGAAAAAGATGCGTACCAAGAACATCAGCTGGGTGCAGAAAATATGCACGTGCGCACCAGATTATGCGATGTGGTAAATGTCGCACCTGCACGGTGCGGGTGTGTGCAGTCTTTCACCATGAGAAGAACTTCGACAAGAGCGAAGTGGGATACAAAAATTGTGTCCGACTATTATGGACTGAGGAGAATTGCCCTCAGACACTTCATTACATGTCGTGTTGGACTGACGTGCATGAGTATCTTCAATATCATGAATCTTACAAGAACATGCAGTCTTTGGGCATGTTGTACCCAATGTAACAATAGGTTCAGCATGACCTACCTCATTAACAGAAGAATTAACATTATTATTGTCAGTCAAATGTGTGTCACCCTTATCATATATCTCTACCCTTTTACGACACACATTATAGTGATCAGGTTGATCAAATAACTCTTTCTTCTTACTAGATATACAACGATCCGACAAATCAATATTACTGTCCATGACTTGTCGCCTCCATGCATCAGCATAAAATCCATGCTTCCGATATGAAGCATTGGCTGAAGGGAAATTATAACTCCCTCGAAAAGAGACTTTCCTTTTGTTATCATGTGT
This sequence comes from Oreohelix idahoensis, assembly GCA_024509875.1. NCBI lineage: Eukaryota > Metazoa > Mollusca > Gastropoda > Stylommatophora > Oreohelicidae > Oreohelix > Oreohelix idahoensis. The sequence continues at coordinate 76,322 of JAMPIV010004727.1, forward strand.
AGATATATTGATATACTCTTTGGGGTGTCTAGCATTAGCTAATGGGAATAAATGTCCCAAAGAAGGATCTTGTTGTTGTTGAGAAATAAACATATTTCTGTCAATGTAATGACAAGTTGCATTGTGTTGTGTGTAAAGAGAAGAATTTAATTCATTTGTTTCTGCAGCTTTTAGTGTAATAGCGTTAGTCAAGGAAGAATGTTCTAACTTCCATGTAAGAATATCCTGTGCAGAACACTCTTTAACACCCTTTATGTTACCCACAATCAAGTCACAACACGGTCGGTCGAGACTACACACTCTAACTTTTCCAGAAAAGAAAGAAGTGTCTATTTCCACATCTTCCAGTTGATAACATTCGACAGTTCCACCGAAAGTTACGCACTTTACCGAAGTCCCCGTAAAATAAGAAGGAGGAATTAGTGCCTTCCTTAGTCCAATGGTGGTGCATCCGCTGTCACGTAATATTGAAACGGGTCTGTCAAATACAAAACCCCTATGGATGACGAGGGAGCCAACCGTGTCCTGTAAAGCTAAAACTGGCAGGGCATGTCCACATCTCAGGCGTGGAGTAGACCCAGGTTGAAATAGCATCATACATTCTGGGCAATTACTACTATTTTCAAGATCATCATTACATGCATTGGCGTGAGGATTATTCTCATTATTGTCATTATTTTCCCTACCAACATTAATTTGACAAGCATGAGCTTGTGATCTTGCTCTACTCTGACTCTAGAAAATGTGATCCTCTCCGATCCACTGGGTGGTCAGAACGAGAGTACCCCTTATTGTCCATGCGAGAAGAATCATTACGCGATGGTGGCGACAAATGATGCTTGTTAGTGTAATTATTATTTGCCTCTTGTTTATTTCTGTGCCATGCATTTTTATTATAGTGGTTAAAGTTTCGCCTCTCTCTGCCCCGTGAGGGCGAGCGATTATGATGGAAATTGTATCTACCTCTATATGAATTTTGATAGTCTACCCTATACCACCGGTCCATGCTACGAGTGCGTGATCTATCATGAGTAATAGCACACGCAGGCAAAGTTTCCATGACCCTCGTTTTGCTTAAAGACAAGTTTGGGTGTGCGACCGAAAATTGTTGACATAACTTTTCCATCTCTCCTACACTCGTAGGCTTCCTTTCTTGAAGGAATGAGACAATTTCTGAGTTTACAGAAGATAAAATGTTGTCTCTTAAGAAGAGATCACATAAACCCTAGAAAGATTTAGTAATATTAGACTGTTCGATCCATCTGCTAAGACAGATCTTCACTGAAGACACAAAGTCTTAGAAATCTTTACCCTCAACAGGAACCATAGGTTTAAATTTTAGATGATATCCTTCTTTGTCCAAACAATATTTTCGAAAGAATACCGCTTTTATGGATTCATAGTCATCTCTTTTCTCATCGGCAATGCTAAAGAAATTTTGTAAAGCTTCACCTGTGAGTAACCCAACATAATGTTCAGGCCATAAAGCCTTAGGTAAATTTAAAGCAGTAACCCGTGATTCAAATCTCAAAATATAAAATCCTATGTCATCATGCAATGGTGAAGAAGTTGGCAATTTTAAATTAACTCATAGTATACGTGCTAAAAAACCGCGTTTTTACGAGCTGATTTCAAAGAGTACATTTTTAGACATGACTGCCTTTACTGATTTTGCATTAAGTAACTTATTTATAATGATAACATAAATTGTTATATATTAAAATGTAGAAAAATGAAACATCTATGACATGCACTTAACTTAATTGTTACGTGGTGTTAAATATGCATGCAACATATACAGTAATGAATGCAGAAAAATTTAAAAAGATAATAAATTGAAAAACAAATTGTCCTTATCAATATGTATAATTAATTTTGGTAAACTTCTACCCCTAAACCTACTTTCATTTTAAAGTACATCCATTTTCACATAATGTAGGAAAGTTGGAGTTGTTTCTGAGCACAAATAAAGTTTTTATCACAATTTGAATTTTTGGGGTATATTTAGATAAAGCGCACAAATATTTTAACCTTTATTTACAGACATGACTACCGTTACTGATTTTGCATTAAATAAGTTATTTATAATGATAACATAAAGTTTTGTATATCTAAATATAGAGAAATGAAACCCCTTTGACATGCACCTAACTTAATTGTTAAGTGGTGTTAAACATGCATGCAACATATACAGTAATGAGTGCAGAACAATTTTAAAATATAAAAAATTTGGAAAAAAGTTGTACTTACCCACAAAAATAATCCAATTTGGAAGCCTGGAACTCCTGGAACCACTTTCATCCAATTATATGGAACACAGACAAGTTTCAGTTGTTTTGAATAATAAATAAAAATGTTGTTTCCTTTTGAAATGTTCAGGTCACATATTGAAAAATCATGATGAAAATAAACTATGTACACACTTTATACACAACTGATATTTACCACAAACTATTTCCTTTCATGATAAGCAGCAAAACCGTTATTTGGATGTAGATGGTGATTATTTGTGCATCCTTCACAATAAAAGGATGTCCTGACCCTTACTTGAGGGGTGCTGCAAACGACACAGTTGCGATGAAATTTTGATTTTTTAATTAAATGGTTTGTTCCTCCTAGTCTGTTGACTGGATTGTTCACTTGATTGCCATGTCCAATCCTCGGAGGAATTTGCTGGAAATCCACAGCAGCAACAAGCGAGTGCTCAATGACAAGTTGCCGTTTAAATTGTAGAAGGCTCTGTTTTTTGGCATTTGTTGTTCTTGACAGTGCAAATAATTTAAACGCATTGAGCTGAGCTATTTAAAAAATCCAGAAGAAATTTCTTTCCGCCACTTTCTTGTTCTTCTGCTAAATGTGCCATATGTTACAATGCTTTGGTCCACTCTGTCACATCCATTCATGCGTTGATTGTAATAATCAATCATCAGTGGTTTATTTTTTGTTTCACCAAAGCGATTGGTGATGTCCTTGCTTTCCACTGTTGCGCAGCTTGAAACAAGAATGCATGATTTTTTTGCTTTTTTGTCCCTAAACATTACACATACAAATCTTTTTTCTTGCTCCATATACCATTTCATTTCCATATGCATTAGCTGTGTAGTTTTCAGCTCTTTTGGGAAGTTCTTTTGATTAACGTTGACAGTCCCAGTGAAATAATGATTCCTGTTATTCAGATATTGAAGCAACGGCACACTTGTGTAATATCGATCAGCATAGATGTGATTACCTTTTCCACATGGTTGTAGCAAAGTGTCAAAAACTTTGATGGCTTGCTGGCTATTTACATCAATATCTGGACTGTAAGAAGTATTGGCCCCAAAGTATATCAACAAATTTACTACGTACCCTGTGCTACTGTCGCAAAGACCAAATGTCTTCACGTGATATTTTTTGGGTTTAGAGGCATTGAACATTTTGTGAGCCCATCTGCCTTTCCACCCAATTACCATTTCACCCAAAGACAGCTCCTTGTAATGGTAAAATGCTTCCTGGAATCTAGATAACATTTTCTGTAGAAATGGTTCGATCTTTGCTTTACCTTGTGCGTCTACATCACTCACATGAAACATTGTGTGATATATCATCTGAAACCTATCCCGTGTAAACATCTGTCTGTACCAGGGAGTTTGCATAAAGCCTTCATTAGACCAATAATCACTAATGGCTGGTTTTTTCACAATCCCCATTGCTATTATCACAGCAAAAAACTTGCACAGTTCTGGAGATGTAACTGGATACCAGTTTTGATAGACAAGATCTTTTTGTCGCCATTTCTGAATTTGACTGACAGAGTCGATCAGCATATTCATTTATAGAAACAGTAAGCTAATCTATAATCTCATTAGTTAAAAGAGCTCTGAGACAATAAAATGCAGAAGAATCATCAGGTATAATATTTGGATTCACACCTGTAATCCTAGTATGAGGCGGTACAAAGCGGAAAGCATTTTGTGTTGAGCCAGCATCAACTTCATTCCACCTAATTTCCTCATTCATTGTACTTGTATTACCATTAGCACTTGTGGGTTCTGCTTCTCTGTGGGGTGATCTAGATGTAGGCCTATCTTCTCTTAATCTTTTCTTCATAGGAGCTTTACCTTTTCCTTGTTGTCTTTTCACTGGCCTGGAATTTCTATTACTAGTACTACTGACAGAACCAGCTAGGGGAAACGCCCCCTTCTCATCTGATTCAGTGTTTTGATTACATATATCTTTGCTGGGCAAAATATATTCTGAATCTGAACTTTCATCTTCACTCGATAACTGATCATCCTCATGTTCGATGCAAGAAGAAATAAGTCGTGCTGCTTTCACCGCCGATAACCTTTGCTTACAGTCGTTTGAAGATGAAGCCATTTTGGTTAGAAAAAATTGGTTTACGATCAACCGCCGAACAAAGATACTAAAAATCGAACGTAATAACTAATCAACAAAATACACCACGCTAAAATTGTAAACAGATTGAATACAGGAAGTGACTATAAATGTTGGATTGGATAAGACATCGACAATTTTTCATTAATTCTTTGCCGATAGAGACTTACTGGCCTCGCCACTTCAGAGGGCGAGCCGTATATTTGGTACCAAATTAGGCGCCACTTCACGTGGCAAGCCGAATACTAAGAGTTAATGATCTTAGACGATCCCGTACCATAAGCTTCCCTTGTACTAGAAGATTGTAAACGTAATTTTTCTAACTCAAAAGTTTTCTCTCTTTCAAATTTCGCCTGTTCTGCAGCAATTTCTGCTAAACAAATTCTCTCTATTCTATCTTTTTCTTCTTTTCCCTCTTCTCTCTCCTTATCTTCTTTCTTTTCTTCTCTCTCTTTCTCTTCTCTCTTTTCTTCTCTCTCTTTGTATTCAGCTACTTCCGTATTTACATAGGCTGTAAGATCATCGCCTGAGAAACCAAAATCCTTTCCATTTTGTATAAATCCTGCTTTAACTTTTACAAAGTCAGCCATAATGGAATCAAGGAGTAATAGGATAGAGCTGCAAAATGTACGATCTCCCACTTGTAGCTAAATGACTATACTTAGTCGTAAGGTAAATCAAACCTTTTTCAAAAACCAACTGTATATACAGTGTTTAGTCGTTTTGTGTGATATACTTGTCTCTGGGATCGTATCTTTGGCTGGAAACAAATAAGGAAGAAACAACAGTGTAAAAAGTCATAAAATTCTGCATATAATAAAACTTTCCAAAGTACAGCCTTGTACACCTCTTCAAGCGATTACTTCAAACGGACGCAGCCTCCCATATCTGTGGCGTCAAGGTTTATATTGTTAAGGTTCATATTACACTCGTTTGCTCACAGTGTCTAGGGTTAATAATAATATTGTCCACAAGATTCATAACAGCCACCGTAAAACTCAGTAACAGTAATTCCAACGGTCCAATTCAACGATCAATATATTGACTTGGACACTCTGTTGACATTCCAAAATTTAATTCAACGTAGTTTACACATCACGACAAGGCATTGCAAGACAGGTTAATTTCATCAAAGTCCACATTCCGTTATTCCATGTATGAATGATATGATCCCGTTTCATTTGTTAATCTCATATCTAAACACATTGATGTCTTTCAAGACATTATCCATTGAACACTTTCCAAATATCTACCATCTGGTAGATAACACAAGCGAACCCTTCAGGGTAAACACCAGCTCTCCTCGTTTCTATCTCAAAACATGTTTACGTCATGTGCGAAGTACACATAGTGACAATTCTTTATTGTGCCGCGCTTATCAGCACCAAACTCTTGGTTATTCTCTGACATGTGGCGTGCAATAGCCAACGCCACAACCATCTCCAACCAGGAACTGCTTACACAGTGTAGTAAAAAAGGCAGGCACACCATCATTGCAGGCAGACGCTGGAACGGGGTTGGCCATGTCCTCAGAAGGAACCCTAACACCATCAAGAGAACTGCTATGCTATGGACCCCAGATGGACGGCAAAAGAGAGGCAGATCAAAGACAACCTGGCGGAGAACAGTGGAGACTGAGATGCAAAGCATGAACTAGAGTTGGGGCACGGCATGAAGCATGGCCACCGACCGAGCAAAATGGGGATAGTTTGTTGCTGCCCTACAAGACACCACTAGGCGTGATGGCCACTAACTGCTTTATCAGTCAGGGGCTAAGGATCCAAGAAGAAGGAGGTACTGGTTGTAAAAAATGTCCTGCCTCCAGATTTATGCCATATGACTAGTAAAAAGCTTAGAGTCAGAAGTTGGAGTCAGACTTATAGAATTTCAGGAGTTTTGAGTCGGAAATTTTTCTTTGCCAACTCCACAATCCTGCTTTTGATACCTAATTTCAGCTATGTTTTTTTTTTTTTTGTTCTATGGTGGGCCATTATTTCCTTACTTTTGCTGATTTAAATTTATTTTTCTTTTAATATTTTATTTACTACTCTTGCACTATTTAAATTTGTTTTCTATTTTATTTACTACTCTTGCACTATTTAAATTTGTTTTCTATTTTATTTACTAACAGTTAGATGCTGATTTTTTACCAGTAAGCTGATTTCTGCTACCAATAAGCTGAAACAGCACACTGAAAATATATATACTCCTGAAGTGGTTCCCGGGGATCTCTGAGGGTGACAGCTGAGAAAAATGACCTCTGCTCCTACTAGTCCTGTTGTCAGAGGTAACCAACTACGCATAGGGTTAGCAACCCCGTAATATTGACCACTGAAACCACCACTACCAGAGCTCGCAAGCCCTCTGACTCAGGCCCCTCACAAGGAGGCTACTGCAGTTGTGCTTCCGTGCTCCTTAAGGAATGAAAAAGAGTAAGATGGATAGATATATACACAGTAAAAGTAATCTAGCTTTGGCTGTAAGATGTGGAGAACAGCAAGACTGATTATCAAGAAGTTACAGAGGTATAACATGTATGATTAAAACAGTTTGATGAGATTATCCTGTGGAACTGACCAGCAAACAGCATGAAACAAGGTGTGAGAAATTTTTTTGACCGACTTTTGGGAGATTTTTTTCCCCCCGATTTTTGGCCGACTTGGGCTAGTTTGGGCAATATTTATTTGCTGCTTCGGATGATTTTGGACTACTTTGGGCAAAAACCTCATTTTCAAAACACAGCTGCCCCCGAGCATTTCGTATTCTGGGTTACCAACCTGTAGTATCACATGCACCGATTCTCCGAAGCCTGCGCCAACTTTGGGCTTACCATCAACACGAAGAAAACAGAAATCATGTACCAACCAGCTCCTGGCACAGTTTATACTGAGCCAGTCATCAAGGTTAATGGTGAGAAACTGAATGTTGTGAACAGATTCACATACCTTGGTAGCACACTATCCCAGAACATTGTCATTGATGATGAGGTGAACACCAGGATCTCCAAAGCCAGCAGCACATTTGGCAGACTATACACCAACGTTTGGCATCGAAGTGGCATTAGTCTACAGACAAAGCTGCGGTGCTTCCAGTGCTGCTATATGCATGTGAAACATGGACTGTATACAGGCGCCACGTAAAGAAGCTAAACCACTTCCATACAGTCTGTCTCAGGAAGATAATGAACATCAAATGGCAAGACAAGATCCTGGATACCGCCGTTCTTGACAGAGCTGGTATCCCTAGTATTGATACTATTCTGATGCAGTCACAGATTCGCTGGGCAGGTCATGTAGTCCGCATGCCAGACCATCGACTGCCAAAGATACTCTTTTATGGTGAGATGCAGAAGGGTAAACGCTCCCATGGTGGCCAAAAGAAGCGCTTCAAAGACACGTTAAAGACGTCATTGAAAACCTTTGACATAAACCCAGACACATGGGAAGCTGCTGCGCAAGACCGAACTGCTTGGCGCACATCTCTTCGTAAAGGTGCAGCGGCATGCGAATCATCCAGAAGAGCAGCAGCAGAACAGCGGAGACAAGCTAGAAAGGACCGTGTAATAAAACCTTCACATGAAGCAAACATTCCCTACCCACACTGTCCGAGATCTTTCCAGGCCCGCATCGGGCTCATCAGTCACCTTCGTACCCATAGACTAACCTAACATATTCCTAAATAATTGGATGAACAGAGTGGTCTTCATCACCTGTGATGGACGAACAACAACATCACATGCACTACAGGACTGACCTTCAAGCTGAGTTTACTCTGTACATACAGAATTAGCACGTTTGTCCTGTCTTTGTTGATTTCAAGATCTTTGGTAAAGTATAGCAAGAGAAAAGAAAGAATGGACAGTTTCAGGAAATATAACATCAACCAGAAACTCATTCAGACAACTGAACAACTTTACTCTAAATCCACCAGTGTGCTTCTTTTCATGGTGCGCTCAGTGAAAAGTTATGTGCAACCAGAAGGAATCTAGCACAAACATCTGCTCTCACCTTCATTGTTCAACATCAGTCTTAAAGAGTATGATGTCAGAGACAAATACCAGGTTTTGATTTACTGATGGTATAGAAAAAGAACAGGAGTTAGCTTAAACTTATCTTGACACTTGTGCTAAAATATGTGCCACGGAGATGGCTATCAAACAAAACCAAAATAATGACTGGTTTATCTAAAACAGAAATATTTGCAAGAACTGCACACAGAATGACAGAACTTGCAAAACCTAAATCATAGAAATCCAAAACTACCTTTCTTCAAAGAAAACTTTGACTCATCTTCTTTTACATTATGCATAAGAAATACGTAGATGCTCATGGCAGATTTGAATAGCTACAGGCATTGGAAGTGAAATACGGGGTATCTGAGAATTATTTGCCGGATTATGAAATTCAGTAACCTTGAGCAGATAATAAGTGTTACGGCTAATGATACTGCATTTGCAGCTTTAACCCAAGGAATGTTATCGGTAAACATAGACAAATCCATGAAAAGTGATAAGTTATTGTTATTGTTGAACAAAATCGACATCATTGCACTCCAGGCAAACCCATAGGTACTCTGTCTCCCTCAGTATATGTCAAAGAGTGTGAATGCTAACTTCCTGTAGCTTGCTGGTTGTGTACATGACGGATGCATCCTCTCACACGTTCATCACCGCAAGCCTTGCGTTTGATGCCAAATTCCAACAGTCAACCTTGATTCATCTATTGCCATGTCATTCTCTAACAGACAATCATTAATTGTTCTTAGTATCTCACCCTTTTCCATATCCAGTGTCCCCACTGTGTGTGCTCTTGATGCTAGTCCGTCAGCTCTCTCATTACCTTGTACCCCTGCATGACCAGGACAGTAGATCCACACCAGCTCCTGCAGATTTGAAGCTTCTATGGATGTTTTTCATTCATGCCGTAGCAAACCATTTTTGAACCTTTGAAGCATGGACTGAGACTGGGAGCCGCACTGGTGTAATGGTTACCACATTGCGCTGGTGATCAGGTGTTCAAGGTTCAAGCCCGATCATGGGCATTTGAAGAAGTGTCATTAACCAGGATTTTGATTGAATAACATGAATGGCTCATCTCATTTCATAATCGGAACCTCTTCTACCCCGTGAAACGAGGTGTAGAGGGAACCCAAGGAGCACAAAGCCCCTGGGCAAGACGTGTAATCAAGGTGATTGGCAAACAGGTGATTAGCCCATTGTGCCCGAATTTTCCCTCATGTGTACTCTCGATCGCTATAAAACCACCAAACCGTTGAGATGTCACTCCAGCCAAAATGGACAGAGCCTCATATACCCGAAGGTGTCGAGGGATGTCCCTTCCTCATCTGCCCGAAGGCATTTATAGAGGAACTCTCAGGACCCAAAGGTCTGAGGAAAAGAGCAGAATCTGGAACGGACACAGCAGTCTGTCTGTTTTGTCAATACTGGGAGGACCCCAAAATGGTCAAGACAGAAGGTCGCCTGATGCGTCATCTAAGGAACCTTGACTGATTTAATGAGCCATTCGCGGTTTCACCGTGAGACAGTGTGATAGACATGCATGGCTTAATCTTTGAGACAAGCATATGACTACTGGCAGGATCAACCAGATAACTGTCTGAACACAGCATTTCGTCGCTCGCGCGGGGGGGGGGGGGGGGGGACAGCGCTCTGTGCAGAGCGGATCCCGGCGGCCCCGGCTCATGGCTCCTGAGATAAACCCTCTGTGGATGGGTTGGAAGGAAAGTCCACAGGTTCCCCAGCCTCGCAATGACATGTCATTGGGCCAAAGGGCTGAAAGCCCAAGTGCCGCTGGTTAAGAAAAAAAAAAAAAGAGTCTGACACAATGACTACCTTTGTTAATGAAGTTTCAGTTAGCCACCTTAAGGCTGCAGTAGTTGCCTCTACCTCCATTCTCATGCTGAAAGTTGTTATCTTGTAAGCCCCACTGTGTTTGCTTAGGAGTGAGAAGTATTATATAGTAAGTACATTAGGTGTGCAGATTACCATGCTGACAGAAGGAAGTTTGAATGATGATCATATTCAGAGCCTAAGACTTAGGTGTGTCAAAGAAAAATATGGATGGATGATAGGAAACTCTTTACAGAGCGATACAACAGGAAGCAATCTGATCATCAGAAGTAGTCCCCCATCCGACAAGTGTTTCGGCCCGATTACTCCTTTACACTCTAAGGGGGGCGGGCCCACTTGGGTCATGACTCCCAAGCGTCTCAGCTTCCTGTTGTCTTGTATCAAAAATGAACCCATTTCACTTATGGTAGCAACTTTTAAATCCACAACGCCAGCCGTGGAGGCAATTGTGAAAGTAACAAAGAGAAGACAAATTATTCCGTTCGTTCCGTCGCCCTTCACAACTAAGGACACGCACTGAGACACTAGCGCGCAGCCGACGAGCCTTAGCCCCTGCGCGCCGCAAGCCACCGAAATTCTGTTCCTGACACCCCTTATAGTATACATCGCCTGTTGCCCCAGAGTCGCAGCCCTTTCACTAGTACACCAAAAAAACTCAGCGTTGTGGACTTAGAAAAATTTTGGTGTTTTCTGTACCGCGGCGTTTATTGTCACGATTTACATTGCCCATTGCGGTTGTTCCACAGCCAGCCTGATGCCTGTTTGGCAGTTTCACTAAGCCTCTTCAGTGCCCTTGTTCTAGACTGTCCCCTCAGCCCCAACAGTTTCAATAAATCATACACTGATGCAGCCACAAGCCCTCTTGCGCCCACTTCAACCGCCATGACCCTTGCATTGAACCCATCGTGTCTCAGATCCGCGGCCAGATCGCTATACTTGGCCGCTTTGAATGAATGTTGCTCGTCTAATCTGGATTCAAATGGCACGGTCAGTTCAATCAGTATGACCTGAAGCGTTGCTGAAGAATGAAGCACTATATCCGGCCGTCTCCTCGATTTTCTGATACTTTCTGGATATGCCCTCCGTCCAGGTAGGTCTACCGCCATCTCCCAGTCATTTGCACAGTCAAGAAGAGATGGTAAACTGCTACCAGGTTTACTCGGTTTGGTGTGTGCTGACTTTCCTGCCCTCAGAAAGTATGTGTTTGCGGTGTCTGGCCGGACCGTGCTATTCGCTTTCATTCTTGCCTGATCTATTGTCGCAGCAAGCTCATTTAGCACTTTGTTATGGCACCAAGTGTATCGCCCTTGCCCTAATGCCACCTTACACGCTGAGAGCACGTGTTCAAGTGTCTGCCTTCCCTGGCACAGGGGGCACTGCTCATCATCCGACTTTCCCCATTTCACAAGGTTGGTGGCCGACAGCAGCAGGTCATACATTGATCTAACCACGAAGCTGAGCCTAAGAGGTGCCATATGCCATATATCATTCCATGTCAAGGACCTCTGCAGGGCTCCTTCCCATGTAGTCCATTGGCCTTGTTGGACCTGCTGCACTGCTTTTTGCAACCTCTTATCATTCTCAGCTCCTCGTATCTCCTGAACTACCATGTCTCTGCTTGATGCCTTGGACCACCAGAGGATGTCACCATGCCCAAATCCCCGTCTATTCGTTTGTGTGTATCCGATTACCTCTCTCAGTTTGAGTGACTCTTGAGCAGCATCAACAGCTTCTTCCACTCTCCACTTCCTTCCAGTTTTCAGTGTGGGCTGAATGGACTTAACCACGTCATCAGCTGACTCGTATAGCATTATTGCAAGCCTTGCTTTTCCAACTTTGTACTCTTCAACAACTGACTTGAAGGGAAGCAGAAGTTTTGACTTTTTGCAGTACAGTGCTACATCTGACAGACCTGGTGGTACCCCTAGCCATTTTCTCATGAACTTGTTGACCTTCTGCTCTATAGCTTCCACTGTACTTGTGCTTATTTCATATATAAGCAGTGGCCACAGCAACTTCGGTATCAACATGAACTGGAGGCACCACAGTTTGAACTTTCTCAGGAGTCTGCTTTGGTCTATGATCTGTAGCCCTCTGTCTGCCATTTCTATTGTCTGTTGCACTGCCTTCAAGTCTTTTAATGAGGCATCGTACACCCTGCCAAGACTTTTAACAGGTTCCTCAATGACAGTAGGGATTCTTTGGCTGGAAACCGTGAATATGACCTCTGCTATCTTCCCTTTCCCGACTGATAGGCTTCTCGACTTCTTGGGTTTGAAGCTCATTCTGCACCAGCTGACTAGTTCATCCAGGCATGCTAACATCCTCCGGGCCTGATGTTCATCTGGTGTCAGAATTGTTGTGTCATCCATGAATGCTTTGAGCGGTGGCATGTGACACATTCCACCGAGCTTTGGACCTATAGCCATTCCTTCAGCCGCATTGAGGATTACCTGCATAGCCATGACGAATATTATCGGAGAGATGGTACATCCTTTCGCAATTCCAACTTCAAGGCCAATCCACTTCGTTGTGTACTCTCTGGTTGAAAATCTGACAGAAAACCCTGCGAAATACAGCTTCAGCATTGCTGCAATCTCTTGTGGAACATGATACATTTCTAGGGCCTGCCACAACATCTGGTGTGGAACGGATCCATAAGCATTCGCTAGATCCAACCAGATTACATGGAGGTTTGTTCTGTCAGACTTTGCCTTTTGGATTGCTTCCCAGATCATTGCGGCATGCTCTAGACATCCTGGTGTACCTGGGATACCTCCTTTCTGAATGGTAGTGTCAATGTACCCATTTGCCAGGAGGTATGTAGTGAGTCTTTTCGCCATCACTGAGAAGAATATCTTCCCTTCCACATTGAGTAGTGAGATTGGCCTGAACTGACTGATGTCTGTGGAATTTTGTTCCTTCGGGATGTAGACTCCGTTTGCCTTTCTCCATTCCTTGCTTACGAGCTGGGTTTTCCACGCATTCTTCAGTAAACGGAGCAGTCGTTTGAGAACCTCAGGATATCTCTTATACACCACATTAGGACCTGGAGCTGACTTGCACCGAGCTTTCTGGACAATGCTTTCTACCTCTTGCACTGTTGGGGGCTTGGTGTTAAATTCAGCTCCTGGCTTACTCGACCATTTAAGGCCTGCCATGCTGCTGAGCGGCTCATCTTTGCGACCATCTGAATATGTCATTCCAAGGTGTTCTTCCAGGTCTTCTTTCCTGATATTTAGCGTACCCGACCGTGGCTGCTCAAACAGTTCTTTGGCAAACTTGAAGGGCTCCCTAAAGAATCTTTCCCTATCCCTTCGAGTCTTCCTTCTCTTCCTGCACAACCTTCCTGCTCTACAAAGAGCATTATGTTGGCCTTTCAGGTGCTCCCAAACTTGTCGTAACCCTTCCTTCTCTGTGGCAACTGCGTTTTTGAACAGTTTTCGGGCATGCTTCTTCTGTTTCCTGATTTCATCTATTTTAATTTGTCTTCTACTTTTCCGTGGTGGGTTACTTTCCCTTGCCTCCCTCACTCCGAACACTTTGCGACAGTGCAGATATATTATGTCGTCGAAGATTTCCAGCAGCTTCTCCAAAATTAGCTGCTTCAGGTTGTTATCCAACTCTTTTGCCAAGGCTTCGTCCAGCTGTTCCCAAAGCCCTTTTGCACTGGCAGGTGGAAACTTTATTGCATCTCTCTTCCCGTCCAAGAAGTGTGTGAGATCATCATCTGGCAGATCAACTTGAATGTACTCAGCACTGTGGATTGACTCCTGGCTGCGTTCTTCTAACGTCTTATCCGTCGAGACAGAGCGCTGTTGATCTCCCCCTGATGACCTCCCACACCCCTTTTTCGTTCTGTGGATTTTCATTCCTCTCTGAGTAGAGAATTCCCTACCACAGGCACATGGAAATTCCAGCCGTTGTTCAGAGCTCGAAGTCCGTGTAACGGGTCTGGTCGATTCCAATGAGGCGCCTGTGGATTCATCATCCTCCCCCCTTTCGGTGAATCCTGGGGGCATCTATCGTTTTTGGGTCCTGTAGCAATTGAATACAGCTTACGGGGTGCTAACCCGGTCAGCTGGTTTCTAGTCTTTCCCAGTGTCATCTGTCTTTCCAGAAGTCAATCGGTCTTCTCCCGATCGTCACTGGTTTGACCATGCAACTATGATAGGAAACTCTTTACAGAGCGATACAACAGGAAGCAATCTGATCATCAGAAGTAGTCCCCCATCCGACAAGTGTTTCGGCCCGATTACTCCTTTACACTCTAAGGGGAGCGGGCCCACTTGGATCATGACTCCCAAGCGTCTCAGCTTCCTGTTGTCTTGTATCGAAAATGAACCCATTTCACTTATGGTAGCAACTTTTAAATCCACAACGCCAGCCATGGAGGCAATTGTGAAAGTAACAAAGAGAAGACAAATTATTCCGTTCGTTCCATCGCCCTTCACAACTAAGGACACGCACTGAGACACTAGCGCGCAGCCGACGAGCCTTAGCCCCTGCGCGCCGCAAGCCACCGAAATTCTGTTCCTGACACCCCTTATAGTATACATCGCCTGTTACCCCAGAGTCGCAGCCCTTTCACTAGTACACCAAAAAAACTCAGCGTTGTGGACTTAGAAAAATTTTGGTGTTTTCTGTACTGTGGCGTTTATTGTCACGATTTACATTGCCCATTGCAGTTGTTCCACAGCCAGCCTGATGCCTGTTTTTGTTTTGCTCATAAGTTTGTGATCTTAGAAACATACGGAGTTTAGTTTTTGGCATATCATCTTCTGATTATTCATTTATTGCAGAGTCTTTTATCCATGGCCTTGGGTCATTGTCATTTTAGCGTTTTTTTTTTAGCAAGCTTTTATTTACTCATCAATTTATGACTTCTCACCTCAGCAGTTTTTTTCTGTGTCCTTTGGTAGCATTATTGCTATGTCTTTTTAAATACTTATATGTGGTAGCACAGTGGTTAGTATACTGGCTTCTTATCTTGGTGGTTCATGGTTCTATCCCCATTTGAGGCTGGATTTGTTTAGACTGCAAATGGCTCTGGAGTTGATTCAGCCTCATGTTTTGGGTACCAGAGCAACTCTGGGAAGGTTAAGGCGGCCAGCATGATGCTGACCACATCACCCCTAGTGTGCCGATGGTCAAGAAAATGTGGGCCTAACACTATATTCCCAATATGCCTCATTGGGTGTGTAATTGGATCCTTTACCTTTTATAAGTACTTATTTTGTGTGCAGATGCTTTATACTACTATAAATGTACGCGAGAATGAACCAATACATAGACTGTTACATTCACTTATGAGAACGTAGCACTACCTTTTATTTTGTGTGTGTGTGTGGGGAGGGGAGGAGCATTTTAGGGCTTTTGATATGTGTACGATTGCCATGACAGTTATTGTTATTATTGTTGATCACAATCAACATCATTGCATTGCGGGCAAACCCATAGGTGCTCAGTGTCCCTCAGCCAGTATCTAAGGGTATGAATGCTAATTGTTCCTGTTGCGCACTGGTTGTATACACGCCATTGCGTCCTCTCATACGTCCATCCCTGCCGGTTTTACTTTTGATGCCAAATTCCAGTAGTCTTAGCATTGATTATTCATCAATTGCAGTGCCATTCTCTAATAGGCGCTCATGAATTGCCCTCAGTATTTCTCTCTTAACCATGTTCAGTGCACCTTCTATGGGTACTCTTGAAGCTAGTCTGTCAGCTCTTTCATTGCCGCGTACCCAGGACAGTATACAAACAGAGACAAAGAGCAGAATGTTTGGTCATATTCCTATAAATCATCATCATCATTTTTCTTTGCGATCCTTACGGAGCATAGAGTCACCTCTGCAGCTGGCCCCTTGCAGAAAGCTTGCATCATTCTTCTGACTGTACTACATGTGGGGCTCATGTCCTTTGACAACCTCTGCTTAAGGTAGTAGTATACCTTGATAGGGTAAAAAACTCAAATTTTCCTTTCAGAATCAAACAACCATGGGTATAGTGTTAGTATGGACTTAAAATGTTTGTCCAAATAAAGACCTCATTAATTATGCAAATTAGCTATCCAATATGGCTGCCGTAGTGAATAAATTATACACCTTTTTTAAAACATCATAACTATGTTATTTGTACAAGGATCTGACTGAAACTTGGCAAATTGAATCATTATATATAGCGTGAGGTCATGAACTAAAAGGACAGAGATTGACGAAAAGGTTAATTTTTAATGAATTTTCAAAATTTATATTTCTGGAATGTTTTATATTTGTGCCTCATTATATATGCATGATGGTCATAAAACTAAAACTTTGAATTCAATTGTATCCATTTTAGGTCAGAATCTGTAAGATTATATGACAACCAACTGTGTTAATTTTCATGTCAATTGAATGTACAGATCCAGAGATATCTTGTTTCAAAGATCACCAATTATGCTAAAAAGACAATTCAGAGAAAACAAAGAAAAACAGAAAAAGAACTCACAAAATGAAGTTTAATGAGCTCCTGTTGAATAAAAGTCTCCTTCTACTGCAGCTGCAGTGTCTATGAATCCCATTTTCAGTGCTCTCAGGGTCTTTCCATTGCAATGTCCTTACTTGCTGAATAGATCCTGTGCAGCGTTCTCCTGTATGCTTTCTTTGCCATGGGTTGACTTGTGTTCATGAATATCGAAAAATTCTGCAATGCACTGTGGCCTTTCCCAATAGAACGCACAAATGCCACCATTCGCACATTTACTTCTTTGTTTGTGAGTAGCTGAAGATGAAACATCAGAAGTATTGAAATTGGCATTCCATTCGCCACAGTTTGTGCACTTGATACTGATTTCATGACAAAAGCCATTCCGAGTCTCTTCGACGATCTCACAGGTCAGTGAGTACTGATAACATTTGTCACATCTAAAGTTAGCGCATAAAAACCCAAACAGTAGTTTTACATCCATAAGGATAAACCCATTTCCTCTGTTGTCATTTTTAGCTTGTCCTTCACTTTCTTGGACCTTTATGACTTTTATTTTCTTTGCTGAGGAGTACAGAGGCTTTATAGCGTCACTATCGACAATAGGTGTCTCATTTTCAGGCAACAGTTTGTTGGTGTACACGCCTCCCAGTCTTTGTCTTATTTCCCATTGTGAACAAAAGAAGCTCTGCTAACTACTATTATACAGAATCAGTATAAAACTAGCAATAAATAGAGTTGATGTTGGTGAAAATGCACAATGCATGTAACAAATGTTGAAATTTACGATCAAAGCTTTCTAGACACACACTTTTGAAAAATTTATAAGAAATCATTGAGTGATTCCCCGTGGAAAAATTATAAATATCTTTTTCCTGTTGCCTCAGTATAATTATAATTTCGCAGTTTTATAATTACGCACCTTCATGTTGGGTCATTATTCACATGTTAACCAACTATAAACATTGGTTGCTATGCAAACCACTCAAGGGGGTGTGTGTAGAAAAACACTGATTCCTATCAAACCAGAGTATCTCTAAGCTTCTATGAATTATTTTTAGTTCAAGAACATGTTGACGATGATTTAACTCTTTCAGTCCCAAGCAAAAAAGTTGGTTTGGCCCAAGCAAAAATGGCCACCCCGGTGCATTTTTAAATAAATATCTCAAAACAAAAACCCGTTCACTCTTAAACACATGCGATATTTAAAAGAATGTACTTGCAGTCGGAAATGACGTTTTGGGTGGTTTGTGTGTAGTTATAATTAGAAATAGTCTCAAACAGAGGCACATATACTAAACGCTTTATAAAGTTGATTGGGCCAAGCGCGTCTAACCCCTGAGGATATATAAAGTCGATTGGGACTTAAAGAGTTAAAGCATGAAAATGAAAATTGTTGGATTTTTATTTTTTTAAATTTTTCTGGGTATACTTCTACCTTAATCATTCTTACATATTTTATATTGTGCATGTTCATTCATTATTAGTCAGCTTTCTGTGAAGCAAAGACCTTCAGTTAGCTTTCTGTGATGCATAGACCTTTAGTTGGCTTTCTGTGAAGCATAGACCTTTAGTCAGCTTTTTGCGAAGTGTAGACATTTAGCCGCTTTCTGTGAAGCATACACGTTTAGTCAGCTTTTTGTGAAGCATAGACCTTCAGTCAGCTTTCTGTGAAGCATAGACCTTTAGTCAGCTTTCTGTTAAGCATAGACCTTCAGTCAGCTTTCTGTTAAGCATATACCTTCAGTCAGCTTTCTGTGAAGCATAGACCTTCAGTCAGCTTTCTGTGAAGCATAGACCTTCAGTCAGCTTTCTGTGAAGCATAGACCTTCAGTCAGCTTTCTGTGAAGCAAAGATCTTCAGTCAGCTTTCTGTGAAGCATAGACCTTTAGTCAGCTTTCTGTGAAACCTAGAAGTTCAGTCAGATTTCTGTGAAGTATAGACCTTCAGTCATCTTTCTGTGAAGCATGGACCTTTAGTCAGCTTTCTGTAAAGCATTAACCTTCAGTCAGCTTTCTGTGAAGCTCTTCAAATTAATATATATGTCTAAATAAAGAAGATGAACATGGTCAATTCAACAGTACCATGTATTCTGTCAAGCCGTTAACCTTGAAGTCATAACGACCAGTGATGTCAATCAACGGCCCAGTTGACCATTATTGATTATGTATTTTTCCTACCATGACCATTGCTGATGAAGAATGTCTGTTAACTATAGATGTAATGTTTTCGTCATAAATAAATATGTTAACACTAACTCTCACAACGAGTACAGTGTTTATCCGTACCAGGTACCAGTTGGTCATCCTGCATTGACCTTTTTTAAAACAGTTACCGAAAAGCAACCATCATCACCATACGCCAAGAATAAACGGCCCACATTAAATTCACGTTATCAAGTAATACGTTGGCCACATGGTGTAAGCCTGACAGCTCTGACAACATCATTGTCAAAGACAGTTCATTAAAGTAAATGCACTGGTAACAAGACATTTAACCACTTTCTGTGAGGCATACACGTTTAGTCAGCTTTTTGTGAAGCATAGACCTTTAGCGAGCTTTCTGTGAAGCATAGACCTTTAGTCAGCTTTCTGTTAAGCATAGACCTTCAGTCAGCTTTCTATGAAGCATAGACCTTTAGTCAGCTTTCTGTTAAGCATAGACCTTCAGTCAGCTTTCTGTGAAGCATAGACCTTCTGTGAAGCATAGACCTTCAGTCAGTTCATGCCAAGCTCTCCTGTCCTTTGTCATCTTCTCAAGCTCTGTCCTTGTCATCTCTTTCTTTGTTTTGTCAGCCTCCTATTCTCTTCCCTGTAATGTTTTTGGGCCTTCTTCTGATTATTTTACCTTGGGATTTCTAGAACAAGTACTGCTTTTACTATACTGGTAGATTTATACTCATGTCAGTTTTCTTGTCTTTACTTAGTCAGCCGGAGGAAAAGGTCATTCATTCACCGCAACATAATTACTTCAGGAAGCAGCATGAACAGGAACCAAAAGATATCTGGACAATCAAAACAAAAGAAACAGGTAATGCACTATATGTGTGATAAATGTATCTCCTGCAACAAATATTACTAAATAAAAATGTTTAAGTTATAAATTTAAAGTGATAATGAATTCAGCATTTTGAAGGAATACAATTGGTATTGAACTTCAAGTGGCAGAATGGTTTGACTGCTTGCTTCTTGAGGCAAAATATCCAGGTTTGAAACCAGGTAGCGTCTGCCTAGCTGTTTATGGGTACCTGACTCTGCTCTTGACTTAAGGAAGTTGAAGACAGCAAGGAAGCAAACTGGTCACCCCACCTTATAAAACAGAAGACAGTACATTGAAATCTGACACTTAACTGTCCTACGGCAGTATCTGTTATGGGACTGCCTTTTCACTTGGTATTGCAATAAACACCACTTCTTGAATCCCTAATATTTTCCAGGTAATTATGATGTAGATGTGCTAGACATATTTAATTTTAAAATAGTTTACCACTATTTAATAGATTATAATTATATTATTATAAGCTCAGTCCAGAACGTTTTTGGCTGCTACTTTTGAACATGTACATGTCTGCAGATATCTGTTTAGTTAATTTAACACAAAAGACAAGTTAAGAAACAAAACGATACATGTAGTAAACCGCACATAGCTTAAAGAAAATTGCAGCTTATTACATATCTAATTAATAGAGACTGTACAGTACCATTAGCTTGAATACCTTCGCACATGGTAATAGAAGGAAATGAGATGACTGAGAATGAAGCAGAGAAGGGAAGACGCGATCAAAATTGCATAAACATTGGTTTGGGCAAAATGGAAATCAAAATAACGGACAGAGGATTGGAAAGAGAGTCTGATAGGCAGATATGCTCATAGGCAGCTAAAACATCCAGCACAAACGTGTTCATAATTCTATGAACAACAAAGAAAACTGCTATAGCACGTTTCACTAGCTTTGCCCTCAAACAAATGTAATTATCTGATTAACCGTCTAACGTATTAATGCCATTTTTTGCATACGATGTTATATTGGGTTAGACCCAACAAATATATACTTTATATCTGTGCATCTTGTCCAGTTCCCATAAACGGATGAAATCCTTTGATCTTTGTCGGCATACTAATTATTGTGTATCGAGAAAAGAAATTTTACCACTTCATGCACAGATTCTGTGAATTGATTAGGCATAGGCGTGTCTACTATTACAATAATGTGGCCATCACGTTTGCAATTGAATACGTGTTGAAGATGATTTCTTAAATGATCTGCATGCAAAATACTCGTGACATTGTTTGTCATTGACATTTAATGCGCTACCAAACTGGACTTTCCTTGATCTAATTATTTCAATGGGTATCATCTCTTTGCGGTTCATAAATATCATAATGGAACGTTGCTCCTCTAATGTGCTTGTAAATAACGGTAAGGTCATCTTTAAAGAAATTAAACTTCATCCGAATCATAATCAGATGTCTCTGAGAAATTGAAAATCAATCTTGGCTGAATGAAGGACAAACCATCATTCTTCCAATATTCCTCTTGTAACACATGGTTCTCACTTTTCTTCCAATAATCCCTGGCTATATTGGAGATGGCGGCTTTTATAAGTATTTCAACATCTTTTAATTTGAACGTTCTATTTTCTGTTGCTACCTGTTCCTTAATTTTAGCCCATACTAATTCTATTGGGTTTAAGTGAGAATGGTAAGGAAATAATCTTAAACATCTGTGACCATGTTCATGGATTGCCTTGTCTATGTGAAATATCTTTGTATGCTGTGTCTTTTTTTACAATTCCAAGTAATTCAGGTTCATGGACATTTCGTTGAATGGAATGTTGTTTATGGTCAGCCAAATCTTTATTACATCTTTAATACTTGGTGAATTAGAAACTTTATCTTCTGGTGCCACAACGTTGTGTTATGAGGCATTGTCCATTATCAAACACCACGGTCTATCCAAGGAAGGAAGTACATGATTCACAATCCAATCTTGAAATATCTTGCCATTCATCTCTGCATGGTAATCCCTATTATCTGTGGATTTTGAAACAAATATGAGTTCAGTATTATTTAGAAGCCCATGATGGCTGCTTCCTGGATGTGCAATTATTAGGCGCTGTCCTTTGCTGCTTGGTACTAGTCTCTTAGTTGTTCCATCAGATGATTGCCATTCTCGTTCATTACTGTGGTGCGCATTGATCCAAGTTTCATCTAAATACACAAAATCATAACAATCTCTTCTCATTTCTCTGACCTCGCGTAAATATTTGCTTCTCATTGCAACTATATGAGGCTTCTCACAAATAAGGTTTCTACCACCAACATATTTTCTAAAAGTGAATCCCAAACTCCTAATAGTCCTCCATAGCGTAGATTTGGAAATATCAATGTCATTATTCTTTCTTAACCAAATTTTCAATTTCCTTAAAGTCACTGCCTCATTATTGTGAAACATATTGCAAATTTCTCTGCGGATCAATTCTCTGTCAAAATTATCCACCACTCTTGGCCTAATTTTCGTGTGTAAAACACTGGAATTAGACATTTCAGATGTCGCTATCCAGCGGTGCAATGATCGTTTGCTTATCCCCAAGGCGTGAATAGTCCTCTTTTGTGGGTTTGAAATAGAATGATATAGTTTTCCTCGAGTAGCTTCATTGCAGAAATACTTAAAAATCATATTTGTGATTTGCTGTAATGTCATAAAATGTACTCGCAGACTCATTTTTCCTTCTTAACCACACAATAATTTTTGTAGACACACCTCTGATTGACAATGTGTGCGTTGCACCGGATATAAACTGTTTTATGTTCAAGAAGTGCGATTTCGTGCAATTTCACTCAAAAATCATGCCAATTGCTTGATAAACCAAAAATGTGCAAA
>JAMPIV010004728.1:0-236122 GCA_024509875.1 Oreohelix idahoensis
AATCAGCTTGTCAAAATCAATAAGAAATGGTATATTTAATTTCTGGTACAAATAACTTTTGAAAATTTGTTGACTAGTGTAATCCGAGTCAGAATTAGTTTCTAAAGCAGGCAAACTATTACTTTCTGATGGTTCATTCACGTCCAACGGATATTGTTCTGGTGGAACTGGGATCGGACACGTAAATGATTGGATCATGAGGCACTGGTTTCGAAACCGATTCAATATTTGGATAAACCACAGACTTTCTAGTTTTAAAAGTGAAACCATGGATATTTGTCAAGCAGAAGTAACAATCAGTAGCGTGATTTGTCGGTTCACGCCATATTACTGGCACTCCAAAAGGCATCGACTTATGCTTAGGCGATTTTCGTAACCAACCTGCCAATGTATTTGCACAAGTCGAACAAACTGCATTTGGCTTCCAAGATTTATTTGCATCATCAACTTTCGAATCAAAATAAAGTTCATATGCTTTCTTTAGTAATGGTGTAAAGTTTTTCTGGTGAACACGATCGGTAAAATATCCGCACACGTAACAGAACAGATCAGCCGAATTTCTACAACTTCTAGAAGCCACATTTTGCTCAGAATTATTTTCAAAATACAGTAACTATTTGAAAAATAGCATAACATATGTCATGCATCTTTTAGCAGTATAAAAAGTAGAATTATTTTGCATTTTATTAACTTTTAATAAGTTATATAGTAAAAATGAAACGGAGCAAATAACGTTTTCCCAAAAATATATTTATTCACAAATATCTTAAGAACCCGATGTGATAGAGATAAACGGATTTCAAATTTGAAACCAGCGCAAGAAACTGACCTAAGAACACTTATTCTTATATAAGAAAGAAAAATGTTGTTTGTCAGTGTTATTTATATTTCATCACCCCAAATGGGAAATTATTCCTAAAAACCCTTGGTACTTGAAGGTAATTGTGTAACCAGAATGATGACGACATTAGTAGTTAGCAATTATCCTCTAAGTTATTTTAGTACACAAGTTATTAAAGAAATTGACGACGTCATTTTCACATAGCCTCTTATTGACATTTTTAATAAAGCCTTCTAGACAGTTACAGGAAATAATACGAGACCTGAAATCTCTAAAACATAATTAAATATACCCTCGAATAAAATGTTATACCATTTGCTATCATAGTAATTGTGACGTAAATATGACATAGACATAACAAGTGGACTATCCATCTGAACTAGCGGCTTCGCCAATGAAACAGATTATCCCAAAGGATATCCGGTAGACTGACAAATCAAAATAACTTTCCCCAACAGTCTTAGAAACCAGTTTTAGATATATGGACCGCCCAAACCCCTAGCAGAGCAGTTCTCACCAAGGTTTTTATAACTTCATAGAGACTCCAGTGAAGAGAATAATGGCTGACCTGACCCCTGGCCCTATGCCAGCCTGTCAGCTTAGGTGTCTTTTATTCTCTAACGAGTAATCAACAGAGATATTTTCAAGGTTTTGATTACAGGACTTATTTGGTAGTCAGTATGACTTATTCCTCAGGTGGGTAAAAATCTCGATTAGTAATTAGACTTTGATACATAGTAGTTTTTCCTTACCTTACATAGTAGGGATCCCGTTACACACCCATTGAGGCATATTGGGAATATGGTGTTAGGCCCATATTTTCTTGACCATCGGCACGCCGGCCACCTTAACCTTCCCAGAAGTTGCTCTGGTACCCAATTGGGGCTGGGTCGACCCAGGAGCCGTTTGCGGCCTAAACAAATCCCACATCATCTGGGGATCGAACCATAAACCACTGAGCTAGGAAGCCAGTGCTCTAACCACTATGCTACCGCGGCTCCCCGTATAATGTCCATTTGTTCGGAAAATTAGGGACCTCAAATTGATGAGACATTTCATATTGAAGAATTTATGCTACAGAAATAAAAATGGCATCGCATTGAACTACAGTTGTACATCTGGAGGAATCTAAATAAAAGTTCCAATAATATTTATTCTACAGACTTTACTTCACTACAAATAGAATTGTTAATTTGAGTTACTTAAAATTCAGTGATCAAGAGACTATAAGAGTACTGCCATTACTACTATGCGAGCTACTTCCAATTCAAAATCTAAACCGAACTTGGAACCCGTACAAATGGCTCAAGTAAAATAACATCTCTGGAGAAAATCCAGTAAACACAAACTTGATATACTACCTACAGTTAGAATAATGAAGGAAATTCTTCTATTCTGACCTATATTCTTTCAACAGAGAATAGCTCCTAAATTACTGGGCACATATATACATTGGCACAACATCAGCTTCTTAGTTGGTGTGTCAATGTAACGTGCAACTCTTGCTTATACAAATACACCTATCATTCTGTTCTGATCTTCTCAAATAATTTCCGACGGAAAATATATAACAGCTAGAGAGAAGAAAAATAAACCAGAACCAGTTTTCCAAATACTATCTGTGTGATTATGGGCACAGTTGCTACCTAGGAGCCTTGGTACTCAAAGTGGTAATATGAGACTTTATTAGTCTCACAACTACATCATGAGCCAGACTAATTGGGGAAGCTTGGGTATCCTTAACAAGTTAACTTTAAAATCATATGTATATCCTGTTACAGCCTCAACAAGGATCCATAATTTTATCCCCCATGTAGTTGACATCTCTAATACACTGCCTAAATGGACACCTATAATGTAAGTAAATAAATAAGGGGGCTGCTGTAAAACTGGTAAGAGAATTGTCACGAAGTGGTTTTAAAGTTTTAGAGTCTGCCTGAGTACAGAGACAAGATGATAGATTGAAGAAAGTCTGAGAAGATAAGATTAGAAGAGAATTCAGTGTAAGTGGAAGGATGAGACTTATAGCTTCGAGGGTGAGAACCGAGATTGACTCTCCCTCGCCACTTGTGACTTAGTTAAGAGCTACTGTCCCACCACCTGTGGCTACCAAAAGGAGATAAGGGTTCACTAAGTTCCACAGACACACTATACCGACAAAGCATACAAGTACAGTATAGTTAAAGATGAACTGATCCAGTGTACATTTTATAGTTTATTAACTCAACAAATCAAATCCACAGTAAACAAAAATAAAGTGCGAGTGGCGCACCACCTAAAAAAAAAACGATTTAAGTGAAAGACATATATATATATAAACAAAACAAATTCCTCACTCTCCTTTCACACTTGCATAAACAGAATTAAAGATTAAATAAATCTACTCGGTGGGGGTCTCTAACTAAGAGCCACCACTCCTGTCTACACTATATTATCTAGCTAACACTATCCCACTGAAGGTGGAGAACGAAATAACTACAGTCTCACGCGCTCTGTCCTACACAATCGATTTCTACACCACGAGCGCTGCTACACTACTGATTATGTAGCGCTAACTCAGAGGCTGTCCTCTAAGTCTATCAATCTGACCCTACTGGTCCCAGCTAGTTTCTCTCTCTCTCTACTCCGTCTTGATTCAGTGACTCTCTGACGCTACCGTCTTCTTCTAAGGATCTTATGAGGTGCTGCTCCGTCACTCCCCTCTTCTTGGTTGCAGTTTGGAAAGGTATGTTTTCCCTTTCTCCTTTCCAATATACTGATCAAGAAGGTCTGGTTCACTACACGATATGTTGTGGTCGAAGGCTGTATTTTGATTCAAGGCTTTATTATGGCCTTCTTAGAAGCACTAGGCAACGCGCCTATCTGGTGTGCTTTAACGAGCTAAGAGAGAAGGCAATATACCATGGTAAGTTGTAGGGGCAGTCTACAGCCTCCCCTGTGTGCTGTGACAGTGCTGTAAAATGAAAAAATAACATCTATACAACAGTTCAAACATTCTCATTCCTACCACATAAACACCCTAAATTAATACATCTCCCCTACACAAGCTAAGCACAAGCGATAAACACATATTCCTACCCAAGGGTCAAACTAATTTACAGTCCTTGCTATCTCTCTCCCACCCGGCTTTACTATCTGACTGTTATGTGAACCCCAGACACAAAATCTTTTATGCTAGTCTGGCCCACAGGCGTCACAACATTCCATACATCGCAAGCTAAAAATCCCCTGTATAATTCCCCGGCCCTACTTCTTACGAACTGACCAGGGAAGGTATCAATTAACACAATATATATATACTGTTACCCTTATTATTTGGGTAGTTGTAAAGACAGTCTAATGGTATAGTGACGAAAGTTCTTCTACATTAACTTCAGAGCATCGTGTTGATAATATGATGAATGTCGTGGGGTGTTTAGATAACATAAACTATTCAGGAACGAATGCCGAAGGCAGTAGTGGATGGGTCCACATACATGACGTTTAATGTTGAAGTATAATAAAGTTCATTTTCATAAGCATTATAATCAAGAATATATATTGTAAAGAATCTCCTCCATCATCTTGTCTGGTCAATACAAAACTGGCCGCTGTACTGAAGGTGGCGTTCAATCCACCCAAGTAATGTGGGACAGATAATGTAGGCAAAGGAGTATCGTTATCATTCCTTAATAAGTTGTAACAAACCTCTCATAACTCATCTTCTTCAGTAATAAATAGTGGCGGCCCTTGAAGTACTTATGCCACTTAAAGTTAAATATTCCTGCATAATATCTGGAGCTAGGAAAAGTATGTCCTTCTGTGACAACTACAAAGACAAAAGGCCTCGAACCAACCATTTGCATAAATTAGGGCAGAACGGATTACGTCATAAACTCCCGGTGACTTAATAATATCTACGGTGACGTAATAATATCTAGTGTTCATTAACAATGAAAAACCGTGCAAAATACATGATTAACCACAGAGAGAGATATTACAGCGCAGATTAACTGCTAATAGTCTAAGTGTGGTCAACACGCAAAAATACATTAATAATATTACTTAATCGTATACACACCATCTAGGTAATATTAAATCCCATCTCAACCCTTTGTCTCCTTACTTCGAGACCAATAACACAAGTAATAAAATACCCAAACCACCCGCGTATATACACTACAATTTATCAATAATCACATTGAGGTTATACGGCCCTCATAATTACATTATTGGTGTAACCTAGGACTTAACCTTCTACAGTTAAATTATCTCAAAACCTGCTACACACATCCTAGATACAAGGGGATTGACATAAGTCTTGGGCCTGACCATGAAGGACATGTCACAGAGAGCTGAAATTTTGTATAGTGTTTATTCCTTTTCAATATAGCCACCGTCTGAATTGACACATTTCTGCCATCTCTGCTTGACCTTGAAAAGACCTTGGGAGTAGAACACCCTATTTTTCAAACTAAACCAGTCATCACATGCCAGTATAACCTCTTCATCGCTGTCAAAATGATTTCGTTTTAGCTGTTTTTTAAGATTTGGGAATAGAAAAAAGTCTGATGGAGCCAAATCTGGTGGGTGTGGATGAATTTCAATATTCAAATCGTAGGCTGCTAGCTGCACAAGCCGTGCTTTGTGAGAGGGCGCGTTGTCTTGAAGCAAAGGAAGATTTTGAGTGCGCGTTATCCCTCGTTTCCTGGTCACAACCTTTCTTAGTTTGGTGAGAAGATCTGCATAGTACTGTCCATTAACTGTGTTGCCAAGAGGCAGATAATCTTTCAAAAGGACATCTTTGCCGTCCCAAAAAACAGTCAGCATCACTTTTCCTGCAGATTTCTGCGCTCTCGGCTTGTCAGGTGTTGGGGAGCCCGGGGTTTTCCATTGCATGCTGGCAATTTTGGATTCGGGGTCAGAATGGTGTACCCAAGTCTCATCTACTGTCACCATGGTCTCCACAAAATTTTTTGACTGACACTTTTTGAGCAACTGTTGACAGCAATTTACCCTCGTTTGCTTCTGTTCACGTGTCAACAGTCGCGGAACCCAGCGTGCACACACTTTTCTCATGTTCAGTCTGTTGTGTAAAATTCTATAAACTGTTCTTTAATTTAGTTTTACTCTACTAGCTATCTCCACAATTGTCATTTTTCTATCCTGGTCAATGATTTTCTTCACTCTTGTTGCATTTTCATCGTTGCACTCTGAGGCTGGTCTACCAGATCTTGGCAGATCAGCAACATTTGAGCGGCCGCACTTAAACTGTTGACACCAGTTTTTTACCGAAGTATATGAAGGACAAGAATCACAAAACACTGGTTTCATCTCCCTGTGTATTTCTGTAGGTGTTTTTCCCTGAAACATCAGAAATTTTATCACAGCTCTGGCCTCCTTCTTTTCCATTGTTTTGTCAAATCTTTGGAGCAGCAGATCCGGTCAATATGGTACATTGCGCCGTGCACCGTAGCGGGAAAACCCATTGAGGAAACAAACGCGTACTTCACACATTCAGTGCAAATATGATGAACTTTAAATATGCCAAGTTTCATCTTCCTCCTGTGACTCCTTCATGGTCAGGCCCAAGACTTATGTCAATATCCTTGTACTGCTAGCTTAGACATAGCAAAATTATAGACACAACTTACATTACACTCTATAGTTTAGTATGATTAAGTAATAGATGGCACTCCTATCTAATAAAACTAAAATTTACTCCCAGAGGAAAGCTAACTCTAACGTGCTAAGATCATAAAAAAATTGTCTACAACGTTAATTAACACATTAACATTAGCTTTTGAAATCCTATCATTTGGACCGCGAGCCGGTCAGAGTGTCAATCTAATTTTAGTAATAAAATGAATGAAAAATGTACTGAAACACTTGTGCATCTCGTCTAACGGCTGAATAGGCTAGAAACATATTTCAACAATTGACTGATAGATCTAGCGATGAGGACAAGAGTGAAAACGGTGGGCACATTGATTGAAAAGTGATTTTGATAGAGATGGGGCGCAAGCAGTTATAATTGTGAAAATATTGCAAGTCCTCGGCCATCGGAGGGCCGTTAAATAGCAAAAACCTCTATTAGAGTTACAAATGGTGTTTATTGTAACAGTACATTCATTTATCTTTAAAATGATGTGTAATTCATAAAAATCTAAACAATTGTGAAAACTACAGCTTACTTTGTGCAGACACCTACAGGATGAAAATGAGAAAAATTTAATTCGGCCACAGTGTGTTTTTCAATTTGGTAGTTAATATGTTAAGTTATACACGTACCCTATACTGAATATCTCTCGTAGAGCAGACGATATATAAACTGGCGCTTTCGTCACGGCTGAATTTCTTTGGAGCAGAGAGCGCTAACGTTGTTGTTTTGAAAAGGTGATGGGTGGAGAGCGGGCACTTAACAGCTGACCATTATTGCTTCTTCTCGTTCCATCCTGGTCTGCCCTGTTCAACCTGAAAATGGTTATAATTGGGGTATTTAGTGTCATTTTATTTACTAATTTTGTATTAAGTTTAAATAACTATTGTCTACTGCTGTTGATATAAATGCACCTGCAATGGTTCTCATGGCTGCGTTTTGAACTCTGTCTAGTTTTGCTTTGTTAGAAGCTGCAGCGGAGTCATAGACTATGCTGGCATATTCTAGTTTCCCCCTGATGAAAGACTTGTAGAACATAAGCATTATTTTATTGCTGGCACCCCATCCACTACCTTTTACTATCCTTAGTATATTTAGGGGTCCCCTACAACTTTCTACTAAATTGTCTATATGTTTATTCCAATTTAGTTGTTTATCTAAAGTCATGCCCAGAAATCTAGTTGTTGATGAGGTACATATTTTCTGTCCTTTAATGGTTATGTTGATTTTGTTTTTTTTTTTTAAATTTCCTTTGCTGAATATCATACCTACTGTTTTGTTTACATTAATTTGGAAACCCCAATTTTTCATCCACTCTGAAACTTTGTCTGTTTGTTTTTGAAGTTTTTGGTAAACATGGTCCAAGTTTTTTCCAGATCGCCAAATTTCACAGTCGTCTGCAAATTGTGATAATGCATTCTTAATGTTGTTAAATTTCCTGCTAAATCATTTACAGCTATAGTGAAAATTGAAGGTGAAATCACTGATCCCTGAGGAATCCCATTCTGTTGTTCATGAGAGCGCTAACTGATTATGATGCTATATAGTATAAAATTTCTGATGCCAGAACGGACTTGGTGAGTCATCGCGTTGCGTTTCTCTCTCTTGACCCACTTTAGGCTGACCTTTGACCAATTATATTACTACCCATAAATTAAATCTGATCTCAGCCAATGATATCTTAACTAACTTATGACTCATGTTTACAAAGTAAAACGCGCAAAATTATTTCCAGCCCACGCGCAGAAATAATACATAACATTAAGCAATCGTCTGACCGGCTGCTCACCGGAACAATATCATTGGTTATAGCGCTGAAACCTGGGTCGAGGTTCTCCCCCCATGCCTACAATTAAACAGGGTAGGTGGGGGTGTTCGGATTTCCTCCTAACGTCTGAAAAATTAACCCAACCTAATAATTATGAACTTGAACGCAATAATAATAATAAAAGAACGCAAAAATTTACGTGGGAAAGAAAAATGGGGCGAGTTGAAAATTAAAAAATACAGTAACCCATCACAAGAATAAATATATATTAACAAATAAAACAGTATGGAATCAGTTTTACAAATTAATGGTACACAGGAAACGCTGGATGTTTCAGGTTTCACCCTTCGTCAGCCACAGCTACAAATAGGCAACAAGGACAAAAAATATAGACAGGCTAAAGAAATATATTATAGAACACTAAACGCATAAAGTATATATGTAATAAAGTGTAACAACACAGATAAAGAGCTATAATAAAACAAAGAAAATACAAAAACCGAACAAGTATAAAGACACTTAATTCAACAATCAACGAAAATCAAAAGCAGAAACTGGAATGGCAAAACAAGAAGCCCTGCTATGACAATCTCGGCAAAAGAAACGGTGAAGAGGTGAATACAGTGGTGTCAGGAATCACAAATAAATGTGACGTCATTAAAAATACACAAATAGGGCACTAAACGAAACACAAACTTATACAAGAAAGATCGTGAAAAAGCGATGGATGAAATCAAGAAGTCTAAAATAGTGGAAAGCCAATGAATAA
Source organism: Oreohelix idahoensis (assembly GCA_024509875.1). NCBI lineage: Eukaryota > Metazoa > Mollusca > Gastropoda > Stylommatophora > Oreohelicidae > Oreohelix > Oreohelix idahoensis. The sequence goes on from JAMPIV010004728.1 coordinate 9,017, forward strand.
CAGAGATAAGTAAAATGATGTTGGACATTTAGACCATGAAGAGAAAGGCAACCCATTTCGAAAATGAGACGATTCTCTAGAGAAAAGCAGGCGCGTAAACTGGTTACCGGGGCATCAAGTGAACCGGAATGGTCTGGGCTATTGAAATGAAGGGCCACAGGTTTAGATGCCCTGTGATAAATGTCATTTAAGTGCTCACGGAATCTATCTGCCAAACATCTGCCAGTTTCACCAATATAGGTAATGTTGCATCTTTTACAGATAATGGCATAAATAAGATTCCTAGATTCACATGTAAATGACTCTCTGATAATAAAATTACCCTTCAGAAATGAAACAATCTGAGTCTGGAGCACATGCGCACACGTACGACATCTGGGGCGGTGACAAGACTGTGTACCAAAATATGGAGTGCTAGTATTCATCAAGCGGCTGTGTACAAGAATGTCCTTGAAATTGTTATCCCTACGATATGCTACCAGAGGGGGATCATGGAACAACTCACTGGTAACAGGATCAGAGTTGAGAATAGGAAGATGACAAAATAGAATCCTTTTCATCGCCAAACAGTGAGAATGGAAAGTTAGAACAAGCTTGAGTCTCAGATTTAGCAGAAGGTTTAGTAGTGAGTGCCATCTGACAAGTGATGTGTGTGATGCGATTAAGGGCATCAGATAAAACATGTTCAGGATAAAGACGTCAGCGAAAAAACTCAAGCATCTCTTGAGCTCGCTCATGGAAATCGTCATCCTGACATAACCAACACAAGCGTAGAAGTTGAGAAAAGGGAATTGAATTTTTACAACTAAGAGGGTGAGATGAAGTATAAAGAAGGAAACCATGAGCCTCTGTGGGCTTTTAATAGACAGAAGTTGTAAGACCAGTAGGGCTAATTGTCACAGTGAGGTCAAGAAAGTTCACTGTCGTAGTCGAAGTTGTAGAAATTTGAGAAGTGAATTTGATGGCAGGATTGAAATTACCAACATAATCAATAAATCGACGGAGGTCAACCTCAGACATGTCTGTAATGCCAATCCCATCATCAATATAGTGGCGATAAAACTCAGGTATCAGTCTATCGTAACTTTGCAGTCCAAAAAGTGGCCCATAAACAGGCAGGCGTAACTAGGGCCCATTTTAGTACCAATAGCTAATCCACTAACTTGGTTGAAGAATTGGCCATTAAACTCAAAAGAGTTAAGATTAAGAATTAACTCAGCAAGGCAAAGAAGAGGACCTGTACTAATAGTAAGATCAGTACGCTGGTCGATAAAAAAAATGTAGTGCCTTGAGCCCATCAGAATGTGGAAAAGAAGTATCTCTTCTTCTTCTTCTTCCGTCCTTAGCCACCGACCGTCAAAGCAGTCAGTGGCCATTACGCCTAGTGGCGTCTTAGGGCAACAGCAGATAGGTTTTCTTTGCCATTGTTTCCCATCACGCCTATTGGCGTCTTTAGGGCAACGGCAAATCAATCCATTTGCTGTTGTTTCCGTAATCGAAGTGACTGGCAAACGGGTGATCAGCCCGTTGGTGAATAAAAGTATAAAGTGAACAAACATCTAGAAGGAAAAAACAGTAAGTATGGTCAGGCGTGAATCTGGTCGAATCAAAGGTAGTAATAGCATGAGTAGTGTCCTTCAAAAAAGAAAGCAGATTGGCGACTATAAACTGAAAAATGCTATCAAGGAATTCAGAGATCCATTCAGTGGGACAAGAGCAGGCTGAAACAATGGCCTACCAGGATTATCAATTTTATGCACCTTAGGAAGCATATAAAAGGAAGGCTTACCTAGATTACTTTAAAAAATATGAAGAGATAAAGCACTAGAAGGAAGAAGATCATCCTGGATAAGACCACGGATAGTCTTATAAACAGTAAGATTATTCCGGACTGTGGCATCACCAGAACAAGGTGAGTAGTAGGTGATGTTGCCTAGCTGTGAAACTCCTTCTTGAATGTATAAGTCCTTACGCCAAACTACCACTGTACCTCCCTTGTCTGCCAGTTTGATAGCAATATCATCACATTTTCTAAGGTGTGACAATGCCCGCCATTCAGAAGACGTGAGGTTAGATCGATGGTAGAGCAAGCTGGTTAATGTCATAAAGTATTGGCTGTATACAAATCCAGAGCAGGAGAAGCTCCCGGAGCTGGAATCCATCTTGTTTGGATTTGTCGAAACGACGAAAGATATCAGTATAGGAAACCCTGGTAGAATCATTACGATGGTAATATGTGAGTCGCATGTGGCGATAGAAGTGGTGAACATCTTGAAGTAGAGAGTATTTATCAAAATTGGAACGAAGAGGAACAAACTTGAGACCTTTACTCAGGACAGACAGTTCACCAGGAGATAGTTGTAGATCTGGAGGAATGCAGATAACTTTAGTTTGGGTAGAAGCCTGAATAGAGGATAATGAAGGAGGATGAGGACAGAGGTGACACAATTTCTCCTTTTTATGCATGCTCAACCTAGTATAAAGCTCCCTATTAGTGTCATAGATAATAGTACGAATAAGAAGGAACGCTGCAGGGCACAAAGAAGTCGGTTGACATAGTTGGTGAGTAAGGTTGGATTTTGAAAGTTCAAATTCAGTAAGCAGGCATTTATGCATAGCAATAACACACCTTATTATGAAAGACTGGAACGCATTCAAAATGAAGGGATGCGACTAGTTTTGGGCTGTACGTGTGATACCCTCATTGTGACTGCCTGGTAATATTAATCTGTCCCATGCATCACCGACTTTTCTTCACCTCTTATTCCACATTTTTGGATAACCTTTTAATTATTATATTTCTTTAATGAGCTAGTTTTTTTTTTTTTTTTTTGTTCTTGAATATCTCAGTTTATATACATTTTTATGACCAGTTCTGCAATTACTTTGACCTTGGATAATTAGATTGTAATAAATTATTGCTACAAATACACAGACACACAGTTTATTCATCTTCTAACACATTGATGCAAAATATGCATTTGTTTCATGCATTTTTAAAGACTTAAGATGTTATTTTGTAATGTCACCAAAATCATGTACAAATGCCCAGTTATTGACCCTTTCTACCTAACAATTTAATTAATTTTGTATTAATAAATTTATGATCAGATTCGTTTAATTTTTTCAAATCAAATACAAAATTGGACATACTTTTAAATAAAAGCCACTGTTTTGTACATTTTGCATTTGCTAGTATTTTCCTTCTTTGAATATTTCAGTGTATGTACATTTTTGTTATTTTGTTTGTATTTAATTAGGTAATTAACTTGTTGCAATGCAACCAAGATTTTTTAAAAACCCAAAATAACTACCACTGTATTAAAGTCCATTCAATTCCAAACACATTGATGATGATAGGAAACTCTTTACAGAGCGATACAACGGGAGGCAATCAGATCATCAGTTCCCCCCATCTGACAAGTGTTTCGGCCCAGTATACTCCTTTACACTCTAAGAGGGGGCGGGCCCACTTGGGTCATGACTCCCAAGTGTCTCAGCCTCCTGTTGTCTTGTATCGAAAATGAACCCATTTCACTTTGGTAGCAACTTTAAAATCCACAACTCTGCCAGCCGTGGAGGCAATTGTGAAAGTAACAAAGAGAAGACAAATTACTCTGTTCATTTCGTCGCACACAACTAGGGACACACCTGCATGAAGCCGACGAGGCTAGCCACTGCGCGCTAGCAACTGAAACTCTGCCTAACACCTCTTATAATATACATCGCCTATTGCTTGTCAGTCACAACCCTTTCATCAGTACAATGAAAAACTCAATGTACTGTGGACTTAGAAAAATTTGTGGTGTTTTCCGTACCGCAGAGCTTACTGTCCCGATTTCCATAGCCCATTGCGGTTGTTCCACAGCCAGCACGATGCCTTTTCCGCAATTTCACTAAGCCTCTTCAGTGCCCTTGTTCTCGACTGTCCCATCAGCCCCAACAGTTTCAATAAATCATACACTGATGCAGCCGTGAGCCCTCTTGCCCCCACCTCAACAGCCATGACCCTTGCAGTGAACCCATCGTGTCTCAGATCCGCAGCCAGATCATTGATATATTGTACTAATAGTTTTAATATATTTTAAAAAATATTTTAATTCAATACACATTGTTTTTTTATACTGATGGTTTTAATATATTTAAAAAATATGTTACATGCTTTTAAAAAATGTCACCTAAAAACCACACCAAAAAAACTTAAAAAGTAAAGAATTGAATAGAGTTAATTAATCCCTAAGGTACCTAGGTAAAAGCAGTAGAAACTCAAAAACATGTGAGGTAAGGAACTGGAGGCAGACCCTATATATGTATATAAATTAATTAATTAATTTAAAATGTGTTTTTATTTTCTGTACAGTCAAAATATTTTATTTGTTTGTTTTCAGAAAAGGTCATTAGTTAGATTCTTAGTTCTGGATATCATCATTACCCTTCCATGTCTTCATTATCCCTTTCTTGTCTGTCACCAGTCTCCTTTTCCTTTTGTGTCTCCTCCTACCTCTCTTGGTGATCTTTTTTTGTCACCTCTTATTCCACTGACACTTCTCTGGTTCTTGTTATTGGTTCCACATAGATGATCTTGTCATGTCAGTTTGTTACTTCTGTTCAGTGCAAGCACATATTCATGAAAGTCCAGGATATCATGGGCAAGGAAAATTATATATTTATGTAACCAGTTTGCTAAGAAAACAGTGGCCTCTTGTAGCGTTACTGATGTGTTAACATTAAGGTTTTTGGCTTAGTTTCTACATTTTGAGGTTGCTGGCCCCCATGAGCATAACATCGTTTTAAACATTATAAAACTAACAAGTATGGAAGGTTCTAGGTACTTCAGGAAAAATGAATGTCTTTCACGTTCAATTTTTTTTTCCATTTCCAGGTCAGGATGGCAAAATGAGTCCGTTGATCAAACTGTTTGATGAACCTGAATGTCCAAAAAACCAAAATAGAGCAGAAATTATTATTAATGCATTTGAAAACTTCAGGGAACAGGATGAGTGTGGTTCAAAACTTCAACAGCCCCTGATCCCTCTGTTTGAAGATTTACCAGCAAGCAATGTCAGCAAAGTTGTGGAAGAATTTTTAATAAATTTGCCTTCTTTTGGCAATTTCCCAGAGGATGGTCACCGTGATGAGCACAAAAGTAATCAGCAGGCAGATTATAACCCTTTTACAAATTGTTTTGTAGCTGGAGAAGAATTTGGAGATGAGGATTTCATGATGGATCCAGGTATGTCATGTCTAAGTCAAGTAAAAAGTGATCGTACTGCTGACTGTGTTCAATGTGTGAGCCAAATTCTTCTTTTGCTAAGTAACATGAGTGATTTGTAGGGATTACTATGTTAAGTTGTTAATACTTACTTAGTCGTTCCCCTTCTAACATGAGGTGTAGAGGTTTGGAAGAGAGAGCGCCAGACTATTTTCCTCCTGGCCTGGTTCCATTCTAGTCCTCAGTCCTTCAAAGATTGTCTAATGTTGTCCTCCCAGCGGACTCTGGGGGGTCTGACTCTTTGTTTCCCATGCTTGTTTTGGTAGCCGATCTCCCATTCTGCAGACATGGCCGAACCATCTTAGTTGGGACTATTCTACTTGGGTCTGCAGGGGGTGGGATTTTAGGCCTTGACGTATCATCTGGTTGTGGACCATGTCTCTTCTTGTTACTTCAACCACCTTCCTCAGATACCTCATTTCTGAGGTTTGTATCTGGCTTTTGTGGGTTGTAGTCATTGCCCATGACTCACGTCCATATGTCAAGACTGGGACATAAGTGGAGCGGTATACAGCCATCTTCGTTTTCTTACCAACCTCTCTCTTGCTGAGGAATCCTCGATTTATGGCCTGAAAAAGTCTCCCAGCTGCTGCTTTTCGAGTGGCCAACTCGTCTTTGATGCCTCCCTTTCGGTCCATAATAGCTCCGAGGTATTTAAAGTGGTCGATCTGCTCCAGGACCTGTTCTCCCAGCTTAATCTGATGTCTTCGTTCTTCTCGTGATATCACCATGGATTTTGTTTTAGAGCTGCTTATGATCACCCCTCTCTTCTCCAGCTCTTCCGTCCAGACTTGCAGGTTGGATTGAAGATGTGCCTCTGATTTAGCAATCAGGGCAACATCATCAGCAAATGCCAGCTCTGAAATACAGACCTGTCTCATTTTCCAGTACACCACTGAATACTTTCTTGTTCTCTCCTTACATGCCTTGATGACATCGTCCATGAGGAGTATGAAAAGATAAGGTGACAGGAAAGTTGTTAATCCGTTTTATAATTCTATGGTTGCGTCTGTTATATCTTGCCCATACAGTTCAGCTGACTTCAGTTTTCTGGGGGCATATGTGACACAATTTCAAAAATCTGTAATGTCTGCATTTTGAGATATTGCTATTTTCAAGAAACATCTTTCTAGAACCATATGTAATGGTTTTTAAAAATTTTTATTAGAAAATATAGTGGAAAAATATGTGAAATTTAAAGTTAATCTGGTTTAATAGTTGGTTAATATTAAGAAAAGAATGATATTGAACTGTCATTTATTTGTGTTTGTTACAGAAGTTGCAGCAGCAAGGCTTGCTGAAGACGAGCAGATGTTCAAAAAGAATAATCTAATTGGTGATGAAGTAAGTAATATTCTGTTCAGCGCTATCAATGTGTGTGTATCATATTGCTATAGGTACTTTTCTTGAAAAAAGCTTATAGCTTTTGGACATTGTTAATTCAGTGGGCAAAGCCAGAATTTCTTACTCTGTACCCTCAGCAGGCTTTTATCAGTATGTTCTGTCTGTAATTTTGTTTTTATTAATCAATCAGCCAGTAACCTTAAGCTTTCCATGGAGCACAGCCCTTCAACAAACATGTGTCAAGTTCACCTGTCACGTTGTTGCAAGGTGGTTTGCTCTGAACAATGTTCCATATGATATGAATAAAACAATTATAAATTTCTGGCCATTGTTTTTTCTTTGATATGTTAGTTTTTTTATTCAGTGATAGTGCATCGTGCCTTCGATGGAAGATTAAGCGAATGCGGGGGTGGAAGATTCCGAACAATACTTGAACCTTGGAATACGATTGATTTGATAAGTCATTTCATTGAGTCCATACATTTAATTCACAGTTGTACACACAGGATGATCATTTCAAATAGGAGTAGAACATAAGTCCATATAAGTCATGCATAAATTAATCAATAACGTAGACTGCTGGTTTACGTGTCAATGTCCGTTTAAGGATACAATGCAGTATTGTCGTCAGAACATCACAGCTATATGCACGCGCAGCTAGACATGGCTACCTGCCGACAGTGAGACTGCGAGTCTGAATATATTCATACGAATTTGACGATTATTCTCCTCCTTCTGAGAATTCTAGTTAAATACTAACCTCCATAAATTTTCCTCTCATATAGAGTTCTAGGACTGACCCTGGTCCATAAAAAATGCACATATAAATGGCTATATCATGCCATTGAATTGGAAGGTTAGAAAAACGCAGCTATTCAGCTTGGCGGTCAAGTAACAAAGGGTAGCGTTTCTTAGTTACCGACTGTGACCCAAACAACGCTATACACGTCATAATCGATCGTGTATGGAGCGTTCAATAATTGAAACATCTATCGCAATATATTAAATGCCTTAACCTTTACAATTGCACGTCTGATAACCTTTAGCAGACGGCGTTAATATCATATACCGTAACAATTCCCTGTACACCGGGGAAAAAAAAATCAATAGATTTTTTTTCAAGATCTATCCGACTTAACAATTTTTCAAAAAAATTTAACACAATTGTGACATATGGCCGACGATGTTCTGAGTAGAACCGTGTTGCGGTCATGTCAACTAACTATTTGTCATAGTCATCTAACATTAATCACATTATATATCAATTATACATATTATTATATCAACTAAATAAAATGTCCAATGTTAACAGTGAATGATAGAATTAAATTAAAGTAAGGTCTGTCGTATTAGTATGTCATATAGGAATTAATTTGACTAATTAAAATTAAATTAATTAATTAAATTAAGAGATAAATTATTAAGATTCTAATGTAACGCGATGTTATGAGAGAAGAAAAAACAAAATAAGTGAGAAGAAATAGAAAGAAATTCGAATATAAGTTTAACTTAATTGTGTGTTAAGTGTTAGTGAATAATAACTATCTAATTTAACTAACTAAATAATGTATAGGTACATTAAAAAAAAATATTAATCTAATACTTGTGTGAGATTTATTTTCTCTTTTCATAATTTCTTCTTTTTATATTTCGTTCTCTTTTTTTTGTTGTTCCTTCATTTCATTTTTTTCTCACATTTCATTTTATTGATAATAATTCAATTAAGAAGTTAAGTTAACTAATTAATTAGTATAGGATATGATGATCCATCCGTAGTCTTGATCCTGATGAATTCTTTTAGGCAAAAATGTTCAAACGTTTACGTTGGAAAGAAATGTCATTTATCCCGGCATCCAAGAATTAAGTGCACATAGGATAATAAGTTCGACTTGTCGTCAGATATTGTTCCATGATTGTTCAACGAATATTCATATATCGTGTATGGACGTCAGACGAAGTTTCAATGACAATATGTATACCTTGATTGTCTTTTAGTTCAATTCTGTGATGCATATAGTGTTTATAAAGTTTAAATTGAAGGCAAGGTTAGTTCCTTTATAGTTGATATGTTTTAGGAATGTTAATGTTGATTATTCGTCGTCAATAGGATTACGTGACAACGCATCCGCCACAATGTTTTCAGTGCCAGGAATATGTTCAATGGAGAATTCAAATGGCTGTAGGATGATTGCATATCTGGCGAGTTTTTGGCTTTTATGGTTAGATCGACGCAAAGATGCTACAGCACGTTGGTCCGTCTGTATGGTGAAGGGAGCACCAAGCAGAAACTTTTCGAGTTTAGTTATTGCCCATATCACAGATAAAAGTTCCTTGTCCACTGTGGAATACTTTGTTTCTGCCGGCTTTAGCTTTCTTGATATATATAAGGTAGGATGTAGAATGCCATCATGGTTCTGGAGCAGGCATGCACCAATGCCGTAGTTACTAGCATCTGTTCGTAAGAAAAATCTTTTGGAAGCATCGGGAAGTCTTAAAATTGGTTCATGCGAGAACAAATTTATAATTTTGTTGAAAGTTTCATTGCATGTACCAGTCCATGTCACCTTCACCAGCATGTCTTTTTTTAACAATGAAGACAATACAGCCGTGATGGATGACAAGTTTGGTATGAATCTACTGTAATATTGAACAAGTCCTAACAAACTCCTGACCTGTTTCTTCGTCTGAGGAACTGCTATGTTTAGAATTTTGGAGACTGTACTAGGTAACGTTCGGATATATCCCGATCCAATGATATGTCCCAAAAAGGTTATCTCATTACACGCGATTTGCACCTTTGTAGGTTTAGCAGTTAGATGATAATTCCTTAGAGTGTCGAAAACATATCTAAGTCCCGAAACATGTTCCTCAAACGACGAACTAAACAAGCATATGTCGTCAATATATGTAATAACGTCTGGTCTACCTGATAAAATTTGTCGCATCAGGCGAATGAAGGTAGCTGGCGCATTAACAAGCCCAAAAGGCATCACATTCCACTGGTATAGACCTTGTGGAGTGGAAAATGCGGTGTAGTACTTAGCCTTTTCGGTCAGTGGTATCTGCCAATAACCTTTAGTTAAGTCTATCTTACTAAATATAGTTGCGTTGGATAGACGTGGCAGTAAGTCGTCGATAAGTGGATGTGGTTCGCTGTCAACTATAGTCTTAGCATTTAATTTTCTATAATCAACACATAGTCTGATGTTATTGTCCTTCTTCCGGACAATCACTAATGGAGAAGAGAATGGCGAATTACTAGTCTCAATGATTCCCAGAGACAACATCTGTTCAAGTTCCTTAGTAGTTTTAGCAAGGAAATGTAAAGGAACAGAATAGGGATGTACACGAATAGGTGTATCATCATTGAGAGTAATGTCATGACTGATAGCCGATGTGCGACCCGGGACGTCGGTCAATACATCTGGATAAGATTGTAATAGATTAGCAATCTGTAGACGTTGTTGCGGTGTAACCGTTGAAGAGATGGTTACATCCCGCCAAGATTCAGTAGGTTGAACTACTGGTACCGGTAACGGTAACTGTACCTCAGGAAAAGAAGATTCTTCTTCCTGGATGACAGATAAGTTAGAATAATAACAAGTAGATACTGTGTTGTCATCTAGTTCATGAAAAATTGACTGTAAGTGTTCAGGACGTGTATGAAATTGCTTGAGCATGTTAATATGAAATATCTTTTTGTGTCCCTTGATATCTAAGACGTAATCAATGTCGGAAATTTTATCAATGACTTTGTAAGGACCATTCCAAGATATCAATAATTTATTGTTATTGTGAGGAAGTAACACATAAGCCTCGTCGCCTGGGAATAATTGGCGTAATCGTCGAGACCTATTTTGTAGAGATCGAGCCTTAGCTTTTGCAGCCTCAGAAGAAGCTGTTGCCAACTGGCAAGACTCAATAATGTTCTTCCGAAGATTAATCACGTACTCGTAAGATGACTGAGTGTCCTGAGTCATCTCCTCGTCAATTAGTAAGTCTTTTATTAGTCCCATAGGACCTCTTGGGGGAGCACCAAAAACTAATTCAAAGGGAGAGAAGCCAGTTTGTTCATGCGGTACCTCCCGATAAGCAAATAGAACAGCTGGGAGTGCTCTGTCCCAGTCATGAGGGTGCTTAGCAGTAACCTTATGTAGTAGTTGTTTAAGTGTACGGTTAAGTCTTTCAACCGCACCATTACTCATAGGATGATAAATACTACTTAAATTCCTATCAATGTTCCAAGTTTTCATGACTTCCTTCATGGTGTCAGATATAAACTGTGACCCATGGTCTGATAAAAGTTTTCTAGGAAACCCTATTCTAGAAAAGATGAGATGTAGTGCATCAGCTACATCTGTGGTAGTGGTGGTCTTTAATGGGATAGCTTCTGGCCATCGTGTGCACAAATCAATGCACGTAAGGACGAATCTATGTCCTCTGGCCGATGGTAGCAATGGACCAATAATATCTATTGCCATCTTGTCAAACGGTCTTACTGAGATATCGCAAGCCTGAATAGGCGCCGTGTGAAAAGCTCCACATGCTTTCACTTCTTGGCATGTAGTACAGGAACGTACATACTGCGAAATATCTCTTGACACTCCTGGCCAAAAGAATGAAGACAGTACTCGAGATCGTGTTCGAGTATATCCCATATGTCCAGCACAATGTGAGTCATGTGCATGTTGAAGAATGTACCGTCTAAAAGTATACGGGACCATAACTTGTTGTTTCATTTGTGATTTGTCATTAAAACATCTAATCAATATGTCATTTTTAATAACAAAACAATGTTTGTTATTATTACCTGAGGATAGATTGTCAACTTTATCAACCAACTTAAAAAATTTTTTTAAAGATTTATCCTCTTTTTGTTTGGTTGCAAATGTTTCCCTGTCAATAGGTGAATTGACTACAAATTCCTCTTGGTTGTCTGCATCCATTTTATTATCATCAACTTTCTCCATGAGTTGAGTCTGCGCTCTAGTCGTCACGGCGTTTCCAGTGCATAGGTTATGTTTCTCCCATTCTATAATCTCATCTGGAGTACAATCTTTACTGCCGTGTATACGACCAACCATCAGATCAGCTATAGGCTTTTTTAGCATACATACTTTTACGTTCCCTGTGAAAAAAGGTGTGTTAACATGAATAATAGCTGTGGGGTAAAACTCAATAGTTCCCCCAAAAGTCATGCAACGGACATATTCCCCCGTTGCACAGCTAGGATGTACCAGCGACTGTCGTACACCAATCGTTGTGGATCCTGAATCCCTCAGCATTGAGACGACGGATCCATTAACTAATCCCCTGTTAAAAATTAGTAGGCCTGTTCCATCGTTGACTGCAAGACCTACCTCTGGTGTAATATGTCCGCAGTTAAGCACTGTTTCTTTCGCCTTCTGAAAAATAAGATTGCATTGTTGGCAACTATTTGCCACATTATAATTAATAGCAAAACATGCAGCAGAAGACTGTGTGTTGTATTATTGTCAAGTGGGACCTGAGCTATAGGGGGTAGTATTATTTGTAACTGCCGCCCCTGTATTATGGTTGTAATGAGATGATCCCCGAGAATGAGATCGATTCCGAGTATAATTGTTAGAATTATCTCGTCGTCCTCTATAGTAACTATTATCTCGATGTCTCGAGCCATGATTATTACCATTCCAGTTACTATTATTATTGGGAGTATGTGATCGATTATAATTAGTGTTATGTTGACCATTGTGGTAGTTTGTTTGAGGTGAATAATTTCTATCTCGTGATCTACCTCTGTTGAACTCATTTTTATTGTTGAAATCATTATTATGTCCCTTCTGAAAGTTAACATTGTGATTTCTTTGGAACCTGCTTCTGTCTACACTGTGATGTCTTTGTTTGTTATTATGATTGTAGGCCATATTAGATGCCACAGGTAGAGGTTCTCTTAATGAGGAGTTAGAAATGGTTGCATTCGGATGTGCCGAACAGTAGTTTAAAGAGATTTTTTCTAACTCGTCCATAGTACCTGGTTTACGCTCCTGCAAATATGCAAAAAAATGGCTGGCTAACCGAAGATAATACCTTATCCCGTAGTAGTAAATCAACTAATTTGTCGTATGATTTGTTGACTTCTGCCAGTTCAACCCATCTATTAAATGTATTGCGTATGTTCGCAATGAATCCTGCAAAATCTTTTGGAGATTCAGGTAAAATTCCCTTAAATTTCAACCTACAGTGTTCCTCGTCCAGGTGAAACCTTCGTAAAAGCAAGGACTTAATAGCACCGTAGTTATTTGCTATTGATGGGTCAGCATTTTGAGAAGCCGTCAATGGTTCTCCAACCAAGAATTCATTTAACTTGAGTACCCATGACTCTTCAGGCAAATGATTTGTTTTGCAAGTCTGTTCAAAACGTGACAGGAACGATGAAAGGTCGTCCACGTTTAAGTTGAGAGTGGGTAATTTAAAGTTGTAGAAATGTTTAGTTTGGCTGGATGATGATCCATTTTGTGCGTTATTATTCTGGTTTGCATCAGCACTTTGTGCTTGTAATTTTGCTGTCTCCAATTTGATACGCGCCAATTCCATTTCTTGTTGTAAAATAATTTCCTCTCGTTTCAATTTATTCTCTTCTTCCTGTTGAGCAATTTCTCTTAATCTATTTTCCTTGGCAATTTGCTTCATCTCACGTTCTGCTTCCTCTTTCTTTAATGCAGCCTTTTGTTCCTCTTCCTCTTTCTTTAATGCAGCCTTTTTCTCTGCTTCTTTTCTTTCATGTTTTTCCAGTTCTGCCTAGCAAACTGACGAAGTTCTTGAGATTTAAAACCATATTCCTTACCAATTTTAACGAAATGGTCTATAGTAAGCATTTTGACTTTTATCTGTAAGTAATTATTGATAATTACTGATTAAAATAGTCAATAGTAGCTTCAGAGTAATTATTATACTTACTCAACTTAGAAATATTCAATATAAATAATCACAATAGTACTGAACTCTAATGTCTAAGTTCAACTAATAGACAATATTTTGTAACAATATTGTATCTAAATAATACTATATCATAAATAGTTATGATATCTGTTAACTATTATGTAATTACTTCACACAATTAATCTCAATATCCAATAATGTTGGGTATGATTCCTAGTAATTATATTGTTCAATGTACTAAGTCACTCTCTTAGTACCAGAAAAGTATATTAAATAATATACAATGGGTCTATTACCTCAAAGGTAGACTATAAGATTATTTTATTTGGTCAATATATATATTATATTATTATGCCCTAGGCATCTCTTATAAATTGTAGTGCTACTTTCTTGGACTATCACTGCATAATTATGCAATGTCCCATATTAACCTTAAATATCAGAAAAAATTAATTAAATTAAATTACAAGTGTATTATTGCATATAATATCATATTATTAATGTAGTATTTAATATATATCATGAGGACAAACAAAACAATGATGCAACTAAAGGGTACAAACAATGTCAAGACGCAAACAAGACATTTTCACAATTAAAAATGAATTTATGAACTAAATAAAACAAGCGGAAGTGTCACAAGCCAAATGAAGGGTCAAGGTCTGACCCGAGGTCAACTTAATATTCAAAGTACACAAAAAAAAATGACTGCAAAAAATGATGACATCACAGGACTCATAACGGACGAACGTTTAACAATCATAAAATAAATTATAGTGAGAGTAGTCTGGACGAAATAGTTAACGAACATGATACAAAACTGAATAAAATTGTTAACTGAGTACGAATAAAATACACCAGTTATCTACGGAACGGTACAGCTAACACAAATCGTCAAACGACAGCAGATTTGGACAGATAGTCCAATGGCAAACCTCAATGGGGCTTCCAAAAGTGCAATCGTTTAACTGCCCTAAGAAACGACCGAAATCAATTCAGGCATCGTGAGAGCCACAGAATCTAATTTCGGTTCATCCTCCCTACCTCCCACGAATTAACAACACATTAAGACAACAAAAAGTACATTAAACATAGGTAAAAACAGATATAACATAGATACATGAAAAATAGAATAGACATGCCTGTACAGACGAAATGGACTTAGTACTGTGTTATCTCAATGACAACAGTCACAAATTTAGACTTATCTTTTAACGCGTCGTCCGATGCAATCTTCACCAACGGACTAGACCAGTGTCTAGAACTGCTTGCTCCTCGTTGGCAGATAACGACTTTTTCATCTTTTGGTCTATTGTGATCTTGTATTTTTCATCAAACTGGAATGCGCTGACTTTGTCCCTTGAGCGTTAGCATGTACGCACGATGTTGTGACGTCAGGTTGACCTTCGTAGTTACGCGTGCCACGTCATATTTATGAAATCACGTGATTGTTTATCGAACGTAAATAATTCATTCGAAAGTCATGAAAAAATGTTTGGTTTTTGGTTGTTTTTCGTCCCCACATACCGGGCACCACTGTTGCAAGGTGGTTTGCTCTGAACAATGTTCCATATGATATGAATAAAACAATTATAAATTTCTGGCCATTGTTTTTTCTTTGATATGTTAGTTTTTTTATTCAGTGATAGTGCATCGTGCCTTCGATGGAAGATTAAGCGAATGCGGGGGTGGAAGATTCCGAACAATACTTGAACCTTGGAATACGATTGATTTGATAAGTCATTTCATTGAGTCCATACATTTAATTCACAGTTGTACACACAGGATGATCATTTCAAATAGGAGTAGAACATAAGTCCATATAAGTCATGCATAAATTAATCAATAACGTAGACTGCTGGTTTACGTGTCAATGTCCGTTTAAGGATACAATGCAGTATTGTCGTCAGAACATCACAGCTATATGCACGCGCAGCTAGACATGGCTACCTGCCGACAGTGAGACTGCGAGTCTGAATATATTCATACGAATTTGACGATTATTCTCCTCCTTCTGAGAATTCTAGTTAAATACTAACCTCCATAAATTTTCCTCTCATATAGAGTTCTAGGACTGACCCTGGTCCATAAAAAATGCACATATAAATGGCTATATCATGCCATTGAATTGGAAGGTTAGAAAAACGCAGCTATTCAGCTTGGCGGTCAAGTAACAAAGGGTAGCGTTTCTTAGTTACCGACTGTGACCCAAACAACGCTATACATGTCATAATCGATCGTGTATGGAGCGTTCAATAATTGAAACATCTATCGCAATATATTAAATGCCTTAACCTTTACAATTGCACGTCTGATAACCTTTAGCAGACGGCGTTAATATCATATACCGTAACACACGTGCCCACATCTTCCTTATCATTTTCACTTCTGTCTCCAATTCTCTTCTCCATGTGTTTTTGGTCGACCTCTTGTAACAGAACAAGGCTTATGAGCATATTAAGCTATCGGGCAAGGCATTTTAAGGTCATGTGAATGTCTTGTCGACATGGCAGATGGACTCAACTTCAGTGTAGTTAACAGCTGACATGTTTATTTGAATAGCACGTGATTGTTCTGTCTTGAGGTAGTTTATTTTTTTTAAAAAGACAAAAAAACGTTGTAGTTTAGGTCAAGGAACAAGTAACTACCATATATACTCGAGTATAAGTTGTTCCCTAGACTTTAGGACTTAAAAATCAACCAAAATAAAAACCCGATTATAAGTCGAATGAGTTTTTCATCGATTCCAAATTTCTGCATTGCGTTGAAATTTCCTTGACTTTATTATGTAAAATGCATGTGTGAATAAATTAATTCAATATAACGGATGAGAGAAAGGAAGGGCAGAATGTAAGACCCAGTTCGCCCGGAAAGTCTGATTACTGTTTTCGGTCGTTGCTAAATAGCAACGAGATCTCTGTATTTATAAATAGATTTCTGTTACATTAAACTCTTTTCGTATTTTAGAATATTTTTTTTTTTAGAAGCGTTTGATATGATTTTCAGGATTTTTTTTAAAGCCAAGACTTTTTGGACACTCATATATTTGCCTTGTGATCCTTGGAGTGACTTTTTATTTAATCAGGATGCTAACCATACGGCTGAATCAGATGTGGATATTGAAGAATTTATGCTCTGACAGTGACACTGACGAAATTGAATCTAGTGAAAGAAGTTATGGTATTGCTGATAGATCAAACGAAGTAGGCTTATCAACAAGGCATACTCCAGTTGAAATTTGTGACTTAGTAGGAGTTCAGACGTGTATTACTTAAGATACTTTCATTCATTCATTCATAACCCTCCTCTCCCAAAGGACCATAGGCCTTCAACAAACACATGCCAAGTCCTCCTGTCACATGCCATCATCTCAAGTTCTTTCCACATTCTCATCATTTTCACCTGTTTCCAGCTCTCTTCTCCATGTGCTTCTGGGTCTACCTCTGCCTCTCGCCCTGGGGGTTCCAGAACAAGGACTGCCTTGTAATGCTATCAACAGGTTTCCTCAGTGTGCTTCCTATCCATCGCTATCATCTTCTTCTCATCTCTTGTTCAACTGGCACTTATCTGGTTCTTGTCATCAGTTCCACATTGGTAACCTTATCATACCATTTTAATCCTTCTGTTCTACGCAAGAACCAATATTGAAAGTCTGTAGCTTTTTGGCTGTTGTCTTTGTTGTTCTCCATGTTTCAGAGCCATACAATAGGTCTGACTTCACATTTGAGTTGAAGATTCTTATTTTTGTGTTGGATCCAGTTTTTCTTGATCTCCATATATTTCCCAATGCAATGAAAGCTCCTCTTGCTTTCTGTATTCTCATTTTGATATCACTGTCTGTCCCTCCAACTTTGTCTATATTGCTACCAAGATATGTGTATGATTCTACATCTTGTAGTGGTGTTTCTTCAAGTTCAACCCTGTTATCATTACCTGCATTTATTCTCATTATTTTTGTCTTTTCACTGTGTATTTTCAGACCTGATTGCTGTGACCTCTCATCGAGTGTTTTCAATTTGTCCTACATCTGATTATGGTTATGGGACAGAAGAGCCAAGTCATCAGCAAAATCCAGATCATTCAACTGCTTAGTCAGAGTCCACTGGATTCCATTTCTGTTGTGTGTTGTTGATGTTCTCATGACCCAGTCTATTGCTAGTAAGAAAAGAAATGGAGACAAGAGGCATCCCTGTCGCACTCCCGTTCTTATCCCAAACGGTTCTGTAAGCTGTCCTTCATGAAGAACTCTGCATGTCATGTCTTCATATGTTTTCTTTATTAAATTAATGATCTTCCGGGGAACTCCATAATGCCTCATCAATTTCCAAAGTGGTTCTCTGTCTACACTGTCAAATGCCTTTTCGTAGTCCACAAACCCGATGTATATTGGTGAAATCCATTACAGACTTTGTTCAACTATTATTTTCAAAGTGGCTATCTGGTCTGTACAGGATATTTTGGTAAACAAAAAAACTTTGAATGAAGCAGCAAGTTTAAATCTGAATGATCACATTGTGCGATGGCAACACTGACCGGTTTCATAAATCTTTTTTTTTTTTTTTTTTTTTTGTGACTTGAGTACTAGTCGGGGGGATATGTTTTTTTAAGGTTCAAATAGGGAAAAAGTCTTATCTTTTATTTAAGTATATACAGTAAGTGTTTTAATATGCAGAATCTTTGGATCTAATGACCCTTAAAGGTTACAACCTGTATTGTTTACGAGTTCATTTGGTTTGATTTGGTTTGCTTTTTTAAGGACTATCTTCATTGCACATGGACTACTCCGTCAGTGCTCCGATCTCCTCCCTTAGATCACACAAGTAAGATCTCAGCACAGTGCACGAACTCCATAGCACCGGCGAGAATCCCAGTGTGTGTATATAGGAATAACACATTCTATAAATATTTTTGTGGTGGGTAGGTTTGATTTTTTAAATTTTGCCAGGGCAGTGGCCTGATAGGCCTACTTTTTACGATTTCCAACTCCTTTAGGATTTTTAACGTGCGCATCTTGCACACGAGACCTCCTATTTTTTCGCCCTTATCCGAGAAGGCTAAGCATCCCCTATCTCACTACCCATGACCTGGCAAAGGGGCGACCGACCCCAACCAGGTGCGTCCACAGGTGGCGGATAGTGGAACGACCTCCAGATATGGTGTCAGCTGCGAATTAAGTCAGCATTGCTGGACGAATAAGCAGTCGCGGACCAAACGGCGATGTCCTCCCAGCAGGACAGGGAGGAGTAACAGGTGGCACTGATACCCCCACTGAAATCCCCCATATGTCCTACGACGGGTGCATCAAGCGAATAAGAGCCGCTATAAGCTCTAGCCACGGGGAAGGTAAACCTCGGTAAACAAACCAATCTGCTGCCTTGCAGCTACCACCAGGAGATGGAAAGGCTATGGGAGACAACCCTGAACAACAAACACAACCCGGCCTGCCGAAGACGGAGTGTGTTAGCTACGGCGCAGACACCGGGAAAAATTAGGACACACACGCTTTTGCGGTATGGAGTCATGCGACAATCTCGACTTACGTCATGGCGTCGCTCCTATCAGCTACAACCGGGGAGGAGCGGAGCCGGGCCCCTAGCCTCGAAAGGGCCCACCCAAGCAACCGGTGCCTTTGCCAACCAAATGGTCGGGGGAAGGCAAAGTAGAGCAACTGACCAACCAACCCACTATCTTACAGTGGCTCAATGGAATGCAGAAGGAGTGAGGAACAAGAAACCGGAGTTACAAGAATTCCTCGGAGAAAATAACATTGATATAATCTGCATCCAAGAAACTCGCCTAAAAGATACCCAACGATTCTTTGTACGTGGATACCAATCCTTCCGCCAAGACAGGGCAAAAAGAACTAAGGGAGGAATCCTCACACTGATTAAAACCTCAATCCCAGCAGTAGAGACACACAGATCTGGTGAGGACGAACTTGAATACATAACAGTCCAACTACTGCTGCCCAGTGGAGACTTAATGATCACAAACTGCTACAGCCCTCCAACCACAACTCTGGAGCTACACAAAGTGAAGCTTGCAGCATCGAGACACCTCATTATGGGTGACTTCAATAGCCACTCACCCAGCTGGGGCTATAACGCAACAGATCCAAGAGGAGAAGAGGTGGAAGATTGGATGGTAGAGAATAAACTAATTCTAATAAACCAACCAGAGGATAAGCCCACCTTCTATTCCAGAGTATGGAAAACAACGAGCACACCAGATCTTGCTGTGGCTACAGATGACATACATCGACTCACCACCAGAACAGTAAATACTCAACTTGGGGGAAGTGACCATGTACCAGTCACATTACAGATATCTGAGATAAGAAGTGCAGGAGAAATCAATATGTCTCTTAGCTGGAATTTCAAAAAAGCAAACTGGGGATTTTTTAAAGAACAAGCTGACAATTTCTGTCAGAACATTGCCCACTCAAATAACATCAATAAAAACATCTCCATCATCAGTGAGGCAATCATCCAAGCAGCAAAGAAGTCAATTCCACGAGGTAAACGACGAGACTACAAACCATACTGGAGTGACAACCTGGGAAAACTCCATAGTGAATTAAATAAAGCACGGGAAACTATGGAGCAAAATCCCACATTAGAGAACACACAGAGGCACAACAGCATAAAACAAGCCTTCAATGAACAAAAGAAAGCTGAAATCCAAAGGAGCTGGCACCAGAAGACTAGCAGTCTCAACATGGAAAAGGACTCAAGCAAGCTATGGAATCTGACAAGAGTGCTAAATGAAGAAACAACAACCAGCTACTGTAAGACTGTCATCAAGGAAAATGAAAAATACCACACAGGAAAGATGGCAGCAAACATCCTAGCAGATTTCTACAAGGAAGAAAGCACCACATCACTTTCACATGCACGGATCCAAGAAGTACGTAAGGAAGTAAAAGAAAAACTGAAGCACCAAAACCCAGATATCTGCATGAAGTCACCCCTTACTATGAGAGAACTCAGTGCTGCCATAACAAAACTAAAGAACAGAAAAGCTCCAGGAAAAGATGGCATCACAAATGATATGATCAAGAACCTTGGACCTGTAGCCAGGCACAAGCTCCTCCTAATCTTCAATCAGTCATGGAGTACTGGAAAATTTCCAGATCGATGGCGAGAAGCAATCATTGTTCCCATCAGAAAGAAACAAAAGGAGAAAACAAGCAAGTCCAGCTACCGACCAGTTAGCCTACTGAGCTGTCTGGGTAAGGTAATGGAAAGAATGGTGAACTCAAGATTACTGAAACATCTGGAAAAAAACCATCTGCTTGATAACACACAGTCAGCATTTAGGAAAAATTGCAGCACCGAAGACCAACTAGTATATCTAGCCCAGGAAGTAGAAAATGCCTTTCAGGAGAAAAAGAAAGTGCTGGCGGTTTTTGTAGACTTGACAAAAGCCTTTGATAAGGTATGGAAAGAAGGACTCCTCCTTAAGATGCTCAACAGCAAAATTGAAGGGAGAATGTTCAACTGGATACGGGACTTTCTTCGATACCGCACAGCAAGAGTAAAACTTGACGGGAAACTGAGCCATCGCGTCACTCTACAACAGGGTGTGCCACAAGGAGGAGTTATCTCCCCCACACTTTTTATCATATATATAAATGATATTGCAGAGAAACTGTCCGGGCATATCTCCAGGGCTCTTCATGCTGACGATTTTGCTGCCTGGTGTGCTGCTGAACATTTGCCTACTGCAAAGTTCAGGATGCAAGCAGCGCTAAATACCATCGGTAAATGGGCATCAGATTGGGGAGTACAGATAAACCTCTCCAAGACAGTAGCAACCTGCTTCTCTCTGTCAAATCGCCGAGAAACGATCAAACTGCAGCTAAATGGAAGTGAACCTCCAATCGAGGAAAACCCAACATACCTAGGAGTCAAGTTGGATAAGAGACTTACCTGGAAGCCGCACATAAAAGCAGTAGAACAGAGAGCAATAAGAAAGCTCTCTATTATGAAGAAACTGGCTGGCACAAGTTGGGGGGCAAATACCAACATACTTAAAAAAGGCTATACAGGCACAGTCAGACCTGTACTTGAATATGGCATGTCAGCCTGGGCCACAGCATCTAAAACAAACACAGAATGTCTAGGGAAAGTGCAAAATTCAGGCCTTAGACTAATCACTGGAGGGATGAAGACTTCTCCAATCCAGGCAATGGAGCGATACACCAACATCCGCTCTCTTGATGACAGACGTGAGGAAAAGGTATTCACTCACAGTGAGAAGCTTCTATGAATGCCAAGTCATCCAATGCATGCCAAACTCCATAGTGTGACAAAGAACAGGCTGAAAAGAACCAGCTTCCTAAACATCTGCATCGATGCCATGAAGACCTCCTCCCAAATCGATCTACTGAGATTGAAATGTTAATTGATTACGAGGAGCCAGACGACTGCCATGGAAATATATCTATCGTCACAGAAGTCCCTGAAATAAAAAAGAAAGGCCACCTGACCCCTCAACAACTAAAAACTTTGGCTCAAGAAATGATTGAAGAAAAGTACAACCCGAAGGAGTGGACACATGCATACACAGATGCATCTGCTGAGGGGGCAGTAAAGAACGGTGGAGGAGGTATTTTTATAAGATTCCTAAATGGAAAGATCATCCGAAAGGCCTTCCCAACTCAAGATCTCCTCCAATTTTAGGGCAGAAGCTATGGCACTACTGCAAGCCCTGAAGATCCTCACCAGACCTGAACAGCAGCCACAAGCTAAGATAGTAATCTTCACTGACTGCAGATCATTACTTGAATCAATACAAAACACCAGAAATGATAACATGATGAATGAGATCAGATCTGAGCTTAACATCATCCAAAGGTCATCAACCATTGCCCTTCAGTGGTTACCTGCCCATTGTGGAATCGCTGGTAATGAGAAAGCAGATGCTCTATCAAAAAGTGGCAGTAAAATGGAACAATACAGCCACCCATTGCCCTATCGGGAAGCAAAAACCATCATCCACAACAAGTACAAAAATCAGTGGAAGGAGGAAGGGGATATATACAGCAGAGATGACCCAATCCACCACCTAAACAGACACCAACAGACGACAATTTTCCGCCTGAGAACTGGTCACTGCAGATTACTTGGACATCTCTATCGCCTCAAGATATCCCACACGAATGAATGCCCTTGTGGAACTGATATCCAGACTCCAGAACACATTCTCCAGAACTGTCCAACCCATGATAAATTGCGACGTGCGACCTGGCCAAAAGGTGATGAGCTCCAGCAGAAGCTATGGGGCTGCCGCGCCGACCTGGAAAAGACTGTGGACTTCGTCCTGACGACAGACCTGCAGATTTAGCATGACTACAAACCGAACGCAGAAGAAGAAGAAGAAGACTACCCATGAGAAAGGGTAGGAGTATAAAATCATTAGGACCACTAGTTCTGAAAAGAATTTCCTTAAATTATATCTCTTCAACTGGGAATTGAACCCGGTACTTTTAGAACTCAAGGCAAACACCATACCTCAGCCACTGTGACCCCCTTTACGAGTTCAAAAACATTTAGCTAAGAGCGTGCTGTTTAAATTTTTTTTTTTTAAATGAGTTCAAACACATTTAAATAGCACGATGTTAGCTAAAAAAGCAAGTTTTCAATCTCCTTCCTGAGAAAACGATGGGAGATGAATTTACCAGAACGCTGTGTCAGATGTAGAATCTAATTAGTGAACCATTATTTTGTTTGTTACTTTTTGAAGGACCAAGGAATGAGATATGATTCAACGAACAAAGTTGAAGAGCAGTTTTTTTAGGAACTAGAAATAGTATATTGAGAAGTGAGATTTCTCAGGTCTTCAGAGTGAAGATGCAGAAGAAAGGACTCACACACTGTGTTAAATTAAAAGCGCGTTTATGAGTTATTTCCTGCATTTTTTTTTTCAAACAGCTATAGACATAATGAAAATAATTCTTGTGAATATAACCTACAGCCAACATGTTTGAAGGAGATCTACATTTTACATACAATATATTCATTGAATTCATTTCTTCAGTTTCTGTTTTGTTCAACTACAATTGAGCTCCGTGTATTATTGTGTTTGTGGTAATTTACCTTCTAAAATATTGGGCATATCTTGCATCCTCAGAATACAGGCCGCACACCCCCATAGGGTACGTGCACCTCAGATTTAAGAAGCACTGAAGTAGGTTAACCTTGGTGATATTGAATGTATACCCAGATTTGACCTGTGTTACATTACATTTAATCTTTGTTGACAGTTGTTTAACTCAACTCTGGGGTCAGTGCGAGGTGAGGACCAAACGTTCATGAACATGACCATTGGGACATACATGGCAGCAGGTTCAGGAGAGCTTGGCTCATTGACTTCATCTGATAGAAGGGTTGGTTATAGATTTTAGGTGATTGTCATTATAAAAGGGTCAGATATAAAGCTATGGGTGATTGAAATGTTAGTAGATTGATTATAGAGCTGGGGATGACTGATATTTTGCTGTTATTGGGCTTTCGATGACTGACATTTCTGTTATTGAACTTTGGATGACTGATACTTTCCTGTTTTTGAATTGTGGATCATGGCCTGTTATTGAACTGTGGATGACTGGTGTTTCCTTGTAATTGAGCTGTGGATGTCTGATATTGTCCTTTTTTGAACTGTAGATGATTTATATTGTCCTGTTGTTGAAATGTGGATGACTGACATTTTTATAATATGGAGCTGTAAATGACTGATTTTCCCCATCTACTATTTTTAAATTGTCCTGTGCTGAACTTGTCATAATTCTCATGATTTTACATTTGAACTCTGATTTTTCTGCAAACCAACCATCACAAGTCCTTTATCTCTTGATGACCTCTCTTCAATTCTCTCTTCCTGATACTTTCAGATCTATCTCTTATGTTGGTTACCTTTTTTCTGCTGGAAATATTGATCTTTAACTTCTGTAACACATTCACAGTAGTGTCAGTCAAGATATATTGAAATTTTGTATTTGACAATCATAAGAGCTTGTGAAATTTTATTTAGAAAGAGCCATAAAATGTTAAGTTGAATATAAGAATCATTAAATTTTGTTATAAAAAATCAGAGGGAATCCTTTCCAAGATGACTGAGCTCTATCTGTGTCTTATTAGGTGATTCTTTTAATGTAAAGAATGTTCTAATTCCTTACCTATTATGTATGTCTCTGTGTGATTTCTTTTGATTATATTCCTTCTTCCCCTTTCTCAAGTTTGACTACTCATGTCACATTTATTTATTTATAATTTGTTTTTTCAACTTCAGCCAGAGTTTGGTATGCTGGTGAAAAGCCCTTCCACTGTAAGGCCTGCTGTGCCCATACTGTCTTCAGATGAAAGTAAGTTTAGGAGTGTTGTTCCTTAATTGTTAACAATGTGTTGTCCCATTCATTCTATTTTTGTCATTTTTCATTAGAGGTCTTTATATGGAATATTGAGCTGTATGACAAAACTTGCAATACATATCTTTTTTTTTTTTTTAGAGTCTGCTCTTATTGGTGTATACCAATCCTAGTCATGACAGGCCTTTGTGCGGAATTTTTTTTTTTTTTTTTTTTTTCAGTCTCTAAATGGTGATACATGTGCCAGCTAAATTTCATGAAAAACTTTTGTACATAGTGTTTTGTTGCTCTTTCCACCAATTCATATGCCAGCTGTTGTAATGAGATATTAAATGTCCTATTGACCTAGGCAGTTGTTAAAGAGGTGATGTTGATTAAGAATACTAGGAGCAGCATAAAAGAATGGAACTTAACAACACCAGTGGACACACTCATTCATTCATGCATTACCCCTCAACTCCTTGAGGAGCATAAGCCTTCTGCAAATTTGTGCCAGGTCCTCTTCTACTGCGCCATCCGTTAAAGGTCTTTCCATATCTTCTTTATCTCCTTCATTTCTCTCTGCAGTTCTCTTCTCCATGAGTTTTTTTATCTCCCTCTACCTCTTACCTTGGGGATTCCAGAACAAGGACTGCCTTATAAGGCTGTCAACAGTAGATGCACTGAAAACTGAGTAACAAAGAAAAACAACTAAGATTCCTTGTATAGGGCATAGTTGGCAATATTTTAATCTGAAGAGGTCACAAATATCCTTTGCAATATTTATATTTCATCATTTGTACACATTTTCCATAAGATTAACTTGATTCTTCTGTCTTAGTTTTCAGCCAACCAGCTCAAAAAGGAACCAGTCAATCATCTCTAGATGGACCGGAGAGTCTTAAAAATTCTCCTTTCTATTTGGAGAACACAAGTGCTGATGTGGCAGCAGAGAAGAGAAGCCCACAGCACATTTCTTTCAACTACAATAGTCAGGAAGCAAGTCATATACATAATCTGAGTTCCGTGTTTGATGCAAATCCACAAAAATATCTACAAAATGACATAGGCGAAAATTCCTTTCTTGACGAAAAATGTCAGGCAGTATCAAAAACAAGGTCATTGACTTATTGTTCTGAAACCTCAACTCAGAAAGCCATAGTTGATGAAACTGATTCTGCCAGTGAAAAATATCAACAAAGCCCAGTTACTTCAGGAACAGGACATCAACAATCTTTGATGTCTGCTGGCAGTTCAAAAACAGCTGAAAATGACTGTACCATTGGGCTGCCTCAGTTGTCAATGATTAGACTGGAAGATGACTCTGTTAATTCAACATCCAGTGGTAAGTTTGTTGTTTAACTTCTTTAATTTGATTATTGTGTGTGAAGACAAATAATGTGTTTGTATCGTAAGTTTATATTTTGCAATACTTTAACTTTGTATGCTCATTTAAAGACTGGTAAACATTCCTTAGTTTTTCAGTGCAAACTGGGTATTTTAAAGAAGAAAAAAAAAAAAAAAAAAAGATTCTGTAAACACAAATATTGGATGCCCTGTAAATTTCATAATGGAGCATAGCAACAGTCATTAATTTGGGATGGTTTTTCAGTTCATTTAACTTAAGCTTGTGTAAGAGAACAGGAAAGTAATAAGTAACAAAAAGCTTGTTTCATACAGTTCTTGGATTAGTATTTATTAAGAATGGAGATACAGTTGGAACAAGATTGTGGTTAATAAAAAAATTAGCCAGTCAAAATTAATTTTTACACACTGGAAACTATGTTTTGAAAAATTTGAATTCTGTTTGCTTCAGGAAAAATGAAATATGGTACCGGGAAAATAAAATCATGCATTAGAAGCAATATAGCATCACAAATATACCTATTTTGATGGAATTAGTGAAAATTAAACATACAGTAGAAATGGTGGGCAAATGACAAAACACTTTTGCAGAATTGAAAAATTGTGTAGATAAAATGGAATTTTCCAGTACAAGTACTGATGTATAACAAACATATTTGAATGAGAGAGGGGTCTGATTAAGTATAAAACACTTAAGGAATAATGATGGCAGTTGACGGGTAGCTTTTATGGTGTCTTATTACATAATGTTTAGTTCCGGTGTTTTGGATTCACTGCCATGTTTTTCTGCACTGCCAGTAACTGGCTGTTGCTACATACTTGGGGACCATTAATAATTAATTCATGTTTTATTTGCTGACTCGGGAAGGAAGGCTTGGCATTAACCTGTTGAAGACCTCTGCTCCACAGGGAGCTAAAGGGCAATCATGATGGTGATAAATCAGTTTATATATTTTTTAATGTATTGTCATCAATTCATCCAATGAGGATACCTGCACTTTGATGCTTCATTTGCTCTTCAGGGTTCATAGTGACCTTGAAAAACCTGGAACTGCCAGAAGAGACCAATGCCTTGACAAAGCCTGAAAATTTGGCTAAAAACCTTGAATTTCTCACATCTGGCCTGGAAAAAAAATTATCTTAAGTCACGAGAGGGAATTTTCTATGGTATTTTTCATTAAGCATTATCAGTTAACATATAGATTGTTTACTTCAGTTTGCGCACTAAATCAATTACGTGACGTTTTTGTTAATGATTTGAATTCAGCTCATGTTTTACTTTTAGCAGTAGCGTCTGTTCATTTGATTGATGCATCGCCACATTGAAAGACGTGACCAAGACTTCTTGAAAGTGTGCTTCACTCTTCACATAGGAAAATTTTAATTTAGAAATCATGCCTGGTTGTCGATTTCAACATAAGTGGCAAGAAATACTATCTTTTAAAACTTGGATATCGCTCATAAAAAAATAAAAATTATGCAAAATGCATTTCTTTGTAATTAAAAGAAAAAAAAAAGAACATGGGAGAAAATACTGTAAAGTGAGTACTTGACTCTGTGTGTGAGTTAGAGAAAGAAAAGACAGCGAGGACGGGAACTGGTCACCCCATCTCTCCATGCTGGACATAGTATAGTGAAGTCTTTAACACTTCATTTCCCTTATCTGCTTTACTTTTTTTTTTGTTAATAACCTATTTTCTGGCGTTTTCTGAAATTTTTGTTAAAGATTTGAAACGTAACTTTATAATCACTTTTAACCTTTGATGTTAACAAGCCGCGAGAAAGTTAGATCTATGGAAACTAGCACATAATATTTGTAATTGGAAATCGTGCCTGGTTGTCAGTTTCAAGTGAAATTGTTAATGCCAAGTTATAAATATTGGATTGTTTTTGTTATTGTTGATCAGAATCAACCTCACTGCACTCCTGGCAAACCCATAGGTGCTCAGTCTCCCTCAGCAAATGTTGAAGAGTATGAATGCTAATTGTATCTGTAGCATGCTGGTTGTACATACGACGGATGCATCATCTCTCATGCCCATCTCTGCTAGTTCCACATTTGATGCCAAACTCCAACAGTCTCAGTCTTGTTGATTCATACTTTGCAGTGTCGTTATCTAGCAGCGATCATTAATTGCCCTTAGTATCTCTCCCTTATCCATGTCCAGTGTCCCCACTATGGATGCTTTTGAGGCCAGTCTGTCAGCTCTCTCATTGCCACGTACCCCTGCAGGACCAGGACAGTAGATCCATACCAGTTATTGAAGACTTGAGGATTCTGTTGTTTTCCATTCCTGCTGCAGCCATCCGTTCTGAACTTTCCGAAGCATGACTTGATAGTCTGACAATATAACTGCCCTGGTTGATGGAGTTTCAGACAGCCACCTCAGTCTGCAATAACTGCCTCTACCTCAATTCTCATGCTGGAGGTTGTTGTCATGAGGCTCCACTCTGTTCAGCAACGACCCTGCCATTTATTCTCGCAGAGAAGCCCCATCCTGATTTCTCACCACGCACTACAGATCCATCAGTCTACACAATGGCGTCATCATCCCCAGCATGATCATTTAGCATGTGATTAATCTCTAGCTCTGCTTTTCCATTGCCCCAAGATCTGCACTCTCAGCCAAGGCTAATAATGACCTGGTAGTTTATCCAGTTCTCCCCTGACTTACTCCACTCTTCCCCTTTGGAAATATATTCAACCCTGGTCACCTGACCAATCGTAGCCTGTGCCATCCATGACATCCCCCTCTTTATTCTTGCTTCTTTGATGTCAGCTACGTTCTCATGTAGGGGGTGTCTTTTGTCGGTGGTTACCCACATATAGGCTTTTGCCTGGGTCATCGCATAGCTGGATCTATTCGACAGCAATCCGAGCATGTATTTCATTGTCACAATGGGGGTATGGCGTGTATAGCCCAAAAGTAGTCGCATCACTTCGTTTTGAATGCGTTCCAATTATTCACATTTTGACACTGACAACGTGTATATTGCTAGCCCGTGCACGATTACTGAAATCACGAGCTAAATATTGGATATGACCCACAAAGCGGAACATAATACAATATGGTAAAAGGGAAGAAATCTACTTAACAAGCTTGATCGAATATAGAAACTTGTTTCAGCACACTCTCAGCATTAAATCGTACATTTCAAGAATAAATTGATTTCCCCAGGGTAAGAGAAGTAGAAGGAAACTGAAAAACATGTGAAGAAGACTGGTGACAGAAATAAAAAGGATAATGAGGACACGGAAAGACCTTGAGCTGATGGCACAGGACAGGAGGTCTTGGCATGAGTTTGTTGAAGGCCTATGCTCCCTGGGGAGCAGAAGAGTAATGAATCATCATCATCATCTCAACCCATAACCCGTCATGGGTCGTAGGGGTGCCATGGTGGAAGCATCAGCAGACAGGGTCCTCCACTGCTCTCTATTCTCAGCAATGCGTACAAGTGTGGAGAAACCGTGTCCTGCCCATTCTTTGATGTTATCAGCCCAGGATTTTCTTTGCCTTCCTCTTCTCCGTTTACCTTCAACTGTTCCCTGGAGGATCGTTTTCGAAAGGGAGTCATGACGAGTTACATGCCCAAACCAGGCAAGCTTTCGACGTTTCACTATTGACAAAAGTGGTTCTTGATGGCCTGCATAGGTGTTTATCTTCTCTCTAACATAGACATTTGTTTTGTGCTCTTTATAGCAAATGCGCAAAATTCTTCTATAACATTTATGCTCGAAAGCCTGAATCCTTCGCTCCGTATCTGCAGTGAGTGTCCAGCCCTCACACCCATACAAGAGAATAGATAATACAAGTGATTTGTATAATTTGATCTTCACAGGAAAACTGATGTTACTTTTCCAGATCACATTCAACCTTGTCATGGCAGCTGAGGCCATCTCAAGTCTTGTCTTGATTTCTTTATTTGATCTTCCATCACTACATATAGTGGACCCGAGATATTTAAAGGTGTTAACTTCTTCTAACGTTTGCCCATTTAACGTAATGTTGGTCGGAACATGTTTCTTATGGCTATTCACCAATATCTTGCTTTTTTCTATATTAATTTCCATCCCATATGTTCTTGTTACTTTCTCCAGTCTAGAGGTAAGGTCTTGAAGTTCTGATTCTGTTCCAGCTATCAGATCAATATCATCAGCAAAACGTAGATTACACAGAGGTCGGCCTCCAATCGATATGGTTGATTTATAATCGTAGAGAGCCTCCTGCATAATATGTTCTAGATAAATGTTAAAGAGCACTGGTGACAGGATACATCCCTGGCGAACTCCTACAGTTGTTTTGAAAAATTCTCCAATGTCATTGCTTGCAAAAACAGCACTGCTTGCGTCCTTGTATAGTGCTTCAATGATATCTATGATGTTGGTATCAAAATTGAATTTTCTCATTATTTGCCATAAACCTTCATGCCAGACTCGATCGAAGGCTTTGTGAAATCGATGAAGTTATGGTATAAATCATGTTGATGCTGGAGATGTTTTTCGATCAGTAATCTAATATTGAAGATTTGTTCTGAGGTACTTCTTTTTGGTCTAAAGCCAGCCTGTTCCTCTGACAAGATTTCTTCTGATTTCTGTTTTATTCTGTTCAAAAGTATCCTTAACATCACCTTACTTGGATGACTAATAAGGCTAATTGTTCTGTAGTTCTTGCACATTTTTAGATTTCCTTTCTTTGGAAGCGGTATTACTAATGACTGCGTCCATTCTTTTGGCCATTTTTTTGTACTCCATATCTTCTGGCAAATTGTTGTCATGATTTTTACTATATCTGGTCCTCCATATTTCAAGAGCTCTGCTGGTATATTATCCACACCCGGTGACTTCCCTCCTTTCATCGAACATATAGCCTCTTCCACTTCTTCCCGTAGTATTGCTGCATTTCCGAGTTCTCTGTTTTCGCACTTAATGTTGTTTAATATGCCTAAGTCAGTGTCAAGTTTACAGTTATATAATTCTTTACAATATTCTGTCCACCTTCTCATTACAGCTGTTTTTTCATTGAGCAGAGCCCCATTGCTATCTTCTATGACAGTCACCCTGGGCTGTTGGGGTTTTGATAGTCTTCTTAATGTGTCAAAAACTGCCTTGCTGTTACCTTTTATTAGCCCCGTATTAATGGACTCACATTGATCAGCTACCCATTTTTCTTTGGCCTGTTTCATTTTCTTTCTAATATTTTTATTCACCATACTGTATTGCCATGCTGCTTCAGGAACCTCTTTCTTAACCTTTTTCATTTCTCGCCGTGTATCACATAACTTCAGAATTTCATCTGTAACCCATGGTTTGTTTATTTTCTTTCTTTTACCAAGTATTTCTGTTGCTGATTCAATGAGCACGTCTTTCATGTTCTCTGTGATTGAGTTGATATCATCCTCCAAAAAGTTGAGAGCTGCGAATTTTCCTCCAACAGTTGCCTCAAAGATTCCCGCGATTTCTGGATCTTTCAATTTGTCTAAATTGAATCTTAACTGAGAACATCTGTTTTGATTATAGTTCTTTTTGAGTTTAAGCTTGAGCGTCATCAATACCATGTCGTGATCACTACCAATGTCGGCGCCAGGAAAAGTCCTAGTCTTGGCTTTATTAATGCTGGACTTGAATCTTTTGGATACAAGAATAAAATCAATTTGGTTATGTATCTCAGTTTTTGGGGCATGCCACGTTGTTCTTCTTGATAACTTATGAGGAAATAGAGTAATGAATGAGCAGTTGTAATTCTCAGTTAAATACACACAGTCGTAAATGACTATTGATTAAGTGTATTTGAAGTGATGTCAGATTGAAGTCATGATAAACAAAACAAGAGCTCTTAATTCAACATGAGTTCAGAGTGACAAACAGTAGAGGCAGAATGTTGGCCAGATCACATGGTTGCCATGTAGCAAATTGCACAGTCATGATTTAGCAAGTCACACAGTCATCATGCAGAGGATGAGCCCATGGTGGCTTGGCTCAGTTTCTTGCTTACATGTAGTTTTCTAGATTTTTTTTTCTAAGTGTGCAAGTTTGAGTTGTGTGACAAACAATAGGAAAATCACTAAATATTATGTAATGGTAACGTCAAATCTGAATACAGTAACCTTACAAAAACAGGGGACATAATGTGTTACAAACTTACATAAACATGACAAAACGTGATACAAAGTTACATAAACGTAGGACTTAATTTGTTTCACACTTACATAAGCAGAGGACTTAACATGTTGCAAACTTACATAAACAGGACTTATGTGTCACAAACTTACATTAACAGGACTTAATGTGTCACAAACTTACATTAACAGGACTTAATGTGTCACAAACTTACATTAACAGGACTTAATGTGTCACAAACTTACATTAACAGGACTTAATGTGTCACAAACTTACATAAACAGGACTTAATGTGTCACAAACTTACATTAACAGGACAATGTGTCACAAACTTACATTAACAGGACTTAATGTGTCGCAAACTTACATTAACAGGACTTAATGTGTCACAAACTTACATTAACAGGACTTATGATGTCACAAACTTACATATTCAGAAGACTCGATGTGTCACAAACTTACATAAACAAAGGACATAATGTGTCACAAACCTTACATAACTGGAAGACTTAATGTGTAATAAATGTACATAAACAGAGGACTTAATGTGATCAAACTTACATAAACAAAGGACGTAATGTGTCACAAACTTACTTAACTAGAGGACTTAATGTGTTACAAACTTACATAACTAGAGGGCTTAATGTGTTACAAACTCACATTATAAAAGGACTCATAGTGTCACAAACTTACAAAAACAGAGGGCTTAACTTTGTTTAAAATGTGTGCTTGTTAAAAGTAGTTAATCTACCAGTGAAAGTTTGTTAACATTCTGTACACCTTGCTTGTGAATGAGTATAATGAAACTTTGATTATCTTGTTTTCTGTTTAAGTAGCCATTATATGCTTGTGCAGATTTACAGATGTAAAGTGTGCTAGATGATATAAACAAAAGGCAGAAAGTATGTTTAAAACACTCCACAAATGTTCTTTGTTTTGTCACAAGCTTCTAGCTTCTTTTATTGTCGGTGTTTTTGAAAGCATCATTTTATACCTCTTTGCTAAAATATCAGTATAGCCAGGCATATGTCCCTGTTAAATTTCTGTTTGAACTAATTGGCTTTTATTTCAATTGTTTGTTTCTCTCTGACACAGAAGTGACTTTCAGCAGTATTTACAAGCTGATAGAAAGATTAGACATCAGCCTGGGAGATCCAGGTCAACTGATCCTTTCAGAGTACAACAGAAAGATGAAAGAGAAACAAGAAGCAAAACAGTCCAAGGCTAAGACTGATAAGATACTGTCAGAGAAAAAACAGGACACTGACATGAAGATTACCAAAACCAGTGCATCATCCAGAAAAAAATCTTGTATCCCACAAAGAAAGGTAGATACATGTCCCACTGTTCAAACATCACTTATCCAGAACAGTACAGATGTGCCCAAACCTGAACTCCATAAGCCTCAAACACAGATAGATAGACATTCTACTGTAAACATAGAGTTATGTGCAAGTACAGATATTCCCAAATCTGAAACCCAGTCATTGAAAAGCAAAGTAGATAAATCTCAGATTGTTGACAGTCAGCATGTCCAGACAAATAGAGACATGTCTGGAACTCTTACTCCTCTTTCTCACAGCGAGGAAGATCACCATGAAACTGTTCAGATGCTGCAGGTACAAACAAGCAGAGACTTGTCCAGACCTGCAACTCACCTCTCTCAAATCAGGGCTAGTGATGAAAAGAAACAACCAAAAATAAATACAGAAGTTGCTCCAAAAGCCAGCCAACCTGTCTTTCAAAGTGAAAATTACCATGTATCAACAAAAGAAACTTCATGTTTCATGCCTGAATCAAAATCTCTCAGGCCACCTGAATTTACTGTTTCTCGTAAACTTATCTCTCCTGAAAAATGTGATAATCAGCAAAGAAATGTTATAAAAGAACCAAGTGCCGAAGGCAAGATGATGACTCCATCACTACAGTCATGGCAGATGACATTCTCTGAAGACCCTACAAAAGATAGCAATCTTACCCTGGACAGTGTTACCATTAACTCTCAACTCTCAATGACGGCAAACTCGACAAATCAGACAGCTCATCATTTTGAAACATCCTCAGTTCGACCTTCCTTCCGGCAAGAAAAAATAAACCAATTACGTGTTGTCAAGCCACAAAAGACTACACGCTCACCTCCTGAAAACTTGCAGCAGCTGCTAAATATGACAGCAGACAGTTCCGTGCAAGCAGACGTGTCAAACATATCACAGTTTCACTCTTTGATGCATGACAATTCCAACTCCTTACTACAAAATACGGTCATACAGGATAAGTTTGTATCCAGCACTCCTTTTAGCACACATCGTCCAGGCATCCAGATGTTTGCTAACAGCACACAAATTTCAGAAAAAAGTAATTTTTTTTGGTAACTTTGTTTTAAGTGTTCTTCTCCTGTCTTTTATGCATGAAGGTGTTAGGTTAACTGTTTAGTATCTTTTGTGTATGATGATAGTGTTTTGATTTACAGCTGTGTTACCTAAGTGGTTTTTGTTGTTGTTTGTTTGTTTGGTGGAATTATTATTGGAACATGTTTGATTTCACTCTCAGGCATGTCATACAAGATGACTAATATGAGATTGTGCACAGGGCTAGCAACCTCATCATGTAAAACAAATGACCACAGAAACCATCACTGCAAGAGCATGTGACTGTTGGTGCAGGCTTCCTGCAAGGTGACCAGCTCCCATGATGGTTCCTTGCTCTGTAAGGAGCACAAAGAAAGAAAGATGATGTTGATTTCATTCTCTTGAGCTAGATATTTTTATGTGTATTTAAGGTATTGAAAGATATTGTTTCTCTCTGTTATATAGTATTTTAATAATTTTGTTTCAGTTGTATTGTTTGTCATAATGTCTTTTATTTCTGTTTATAGTTGGTTTATTTTTAAAATGTATTTACATTCTGCTGGTTCGGGTTAATAATGGCTGTTTTTTTTTTTTCTTCTTGACAGCTATCCTACCCATAATCACCCCAAAAGCAGCACTCAGTATCCTTGACCTTCCAGAAATTGTACGTGTCCCAGAGGTGTGTTGTGTGAGTCTGTCACAGCAAACAAGCTTTATCATCAGAAACCTTCTGGACATAGGTGTGAAGTGCTTCCTAACAATCAGAGAGGTCACAGTAAGAGGTCAGAGGATGAATAATAACCTTTGCCCTTTTGAACTGAAAAGACAGGTCATTTTATCTCCAAGCTCCTCTCAGAATGTTCAGGTAACGGCTAATTTGAATCCAAGGTTTAATCTTTTAAAAACATAAACATAAGAGCACAGTTCATTCATTTGTTTATTACCCTTGAACTCCCCAAGGAGCATAGGCCTTCAACAAACCTATACCAAGTCTTCCTGTCTCATGCCATCAGCTCAAGGTCTTTCCATGTCTTCATCATCACTTCATTACTGTCAAGTTCTCTTCTCCGTGAGCTTTATGGTCTACCTCAGCTTCTCTTATACTGGGATTCCAGAACTGCCAATTATTGCTATCAGTGGGTTTCTTATCAGTCGCTAGCACCTTCTCGTCTCTTATTCCACTGGTACTTGTCTGATTGTCATCAGTTCTACATTGGTGACCTTATTGTATCATATCAATCCTGCTGTTCTGAGCAAGCATCCATTCATGAAAGTCTTTAACTACTTGAGTTGAAAACTGATCAGAAAATATGTGAGAGAGAAAATGACTATAAAAAGAGACATTATATTTAACTTTTTTTCACCTGACGAATACTATTAAACTGCCTGTGTGTTAATAGGGCCTGAAAGGGAAGCAAAGAACAGTAACACTGTAAGTTTGCTTGTGGTTGATTGCAGGTAATATTCAGGCCCAAGGATCAAGGTGAATATCTTGTGTCTGTTGAGATCTTCAGCCAGAATTTGACTAACCCCCAAGAGAACAGGACCTACGTTTTGCATCTTTCAGCGTATGCAGAGTTTCCTGCACTAAAGGTGAGATGCTTACAAACTCATGGTGCAAGTTCCATACAATTTTCTCTCTCCCTCCAACCCCATGTTTGGCCACCTACTTTAACATCCTCGAATCAGATAAACTCTGAAAGTTAAAGCTTGTTGATTGTGAACCTATCAGGAAGTCAGAACATAATGATTATGAACCTATATGAAAGCTGAAACAAGTTGATTGTTAACTATCTGAAAGTTAGAACAGGTTGATTGCAAACCTGCCTTAAAGTTAAAACTTGTTCAGTGTGAACCTATCTAAAAGTTGGAGTATATCGATTGTGAACTTATCCAAAAGTTGAAACATATTGATTGTGAACCTATCTAAAAGCTGAACATATTGATTGTGAACCTAATTGACACTTAGAACTTGTTCAGTGCGAACCTATCTGAAAGTTGAAATACCGGTTTAGTGATTGTGACATTATCTGAGACTTATTTATTGTGAACTATCTGAAAGTTGAACATATTGATTGTGAACCTATCTGAAAGTAAGAACATATTGATTGTGAACATGTCTGAAAGTAAGAACATATTGATTGTGAACCTGTCAGAAAGTGAGAACATATCGATTGTGAACCTATCTGAAAGCTGAACATATTTATTGTGAACCTATCTGAAAGTGGAACATATTGATTGTGAACATAATTGAAACTTAGAACTTGTTCAGCGCAAACCTATCTGAAAGTTGAAATATCGGTATATTGATTGTGACATTATCTGAAACTTGAAACTTATTTATTGTGAACTATCTGAAAGTTGAACGTATTAATTGTGAACCTATCTGAAAGTAAGAACATATTGATTGTGAACCTGCCTGAAAGTGAGAACATATTGATTGTGAACCTATCTGAAAGCTGACCATATTGATTGTAAACCTAATTGAAACTTAGAACTTGTTCAGCGTGAACCTATCTGAAAGTTGAAATACCGGTATATTGATTGTGACATTATCTGAAACTTATTTATTGTGAACTATCTGAAAGTTGAACATATTTATTGTGAACCTATCAAAGTAAGAACATATTGATTGTGAACTATCTTAAAGTGAGAACATGTTGATTGTGAACATGTCTGAAAGTAAGAACATATTGATTGTGAACCTGTCTGAAAGTAAGAACATATTGATTGTGAACTATATGAAAGTGAAAACATATCAATTGTGCGTCTAACAGAGACAATGTAACAACTATAATGCAGATTATTTAAAAGAAACAAAAGCACCAATGAAGAAGGTGACTGTGCATTAAAAAATGAATATGAAAGAGCTGAATATCTGATAAAGAAGAGAGATTGTCAAGGATTAAGAGACATGGGGAATAGCATCTATGTTGCACATCTTTTCTCTTATGCTGAGCTCCCAGACAATAACGATGAGATGTTTGCAAAAATTAAATGGTTATGGCACAGTACATTTCCCTCCCACATCCCACTTTTTTTGGTTTGTGATCAACTACTCTAACATCCTGAAGTCAGATAGGCCCTGAAAGTTAAATCATGTTAGTTGAGAACACAGAAGGTATATCAAACTTATGTGGATTACTTGCAAGCAACCATTCAAGAAATGATGGCAAAGAATTATGGGATGTGTGATTTCTGTCTCATGTCCTGAGGATGGCATCATTTCTGCTGTACTCAGTTCTTCCTTTCTATTTCTTTCCATCCAGCAAGTATGCCTATTAACACACACAGACACTTAGCATCTGTAAATAAGGAAAACACACTTGTAAAAACTAACGACAGATGAATGAATTAAATTTTTTTTTTAAAGTTGTACCTCTGCTGGCAGTCGGAGCAGATTGCTTGAAATGTAACCACTCTAATCATTAACCTTTAGCACGCTGCATTCTTTGGCGAAAATTGTCGCCTACAGCTGCATTCTTTTTCACAGCGTTCCGTTTTTATAGTGGGTGACTTGTAATGTCTATAGTTTTTGTGTTTCTTGGTCAATTGCTATAATTTTTGGAATTTTTATAAATAAATGAATGATGAATCTGATGATATAAAATTTGTTTGTGTACATGTTAAATGTGATAGGAAGAGAGGAAAGGAAAGATGAAAAAAAATGTAAAAAAAAAAAAAAAAAAATTTTTAATTTTAAAATTTAAAAAAAATTTTAAAAAATAACCAACACACGAAGAGTCCATTTCCCTTGCATCTCAATGAAAGTCATTTGACCAATAGACCAATACAAATCAAATGACGATCTTTTCGTTACACCCATCATCAGTAGCAAAGGAATAAACGCTCTCGTCAGCCGTGATATTCGATCGTAACCCTAAACCTTTCCGACACACTTAATCCTAACCCCTAAAAAAATACATACCAGGAAAGCCATTCTACTTTCGTTTCCATCTCAGCCATCAAACATATTCTGAGAACCGATATCAGCGCTTATAAAGACAAAAATTTCATCCTTACCTCATGGCGTCAGAATCCAATAAAATTATAGCGAAAATGGCCGCGTGTTCGATGCCGATTCATTTCGATTTCAAAAATTTACAAAAAATAAACGCGGATACACCCATCACTTTTGTAAGATCGGAAATGGAAGCTAACTCTCTTGCAAATAACATTACAACTTAACATCCGGGGCTGAAAATCACGTGTACACAAGTCATGTGCTAGAAAACGATGATAAACGCTGTCGACATATGTCGACAACAGCTGGGAGAACATAGGTTGCCTTCGTCGACATATGTCGACGGCAGCGTGCTAAAGGTTAAATCAGCCTCATGAATTGGGTACCAGAACAACTCTGGGAAGAAAAAAGGCCGGCGTGATACTGACCACATCACCCCTAGTGTGCAGATGGTCAAGAAAATACTGGCCTAACACCGTATTCCCAATATGCCTCAATAGGCGTGTAACAGGATCCTTTACCTTAGTCATTAAACCACAGATGCATCTTCATATATGGGGGGTTTTTTTTTATTTTAAATCTTAACTATTTTAATGTATTTCTGTTTACACAATGGCTAATAGAAGCGATGAATGTATTCTTTAAGTCATACTACAATGGTCATCGAAATATTTGTTTAAAACATTGTCATTCAGCTGACCATTGCTTCCTTCAAACTCATTCAAATTGACATTTTTAGTTTTAGTCGTCTAAGATAAAGGAAATTTACACTGAATTCCAGTTGCCAGGGGATGTAATTGTTTGCCTTTACTTGGATTTGGATATTTTAATTGTTGCCTCCCTCATTCAGCATTCTATTTTGTGCATTTTGCTATAAACATATGAAGAAAGTCTTTATAATCATACCAAGAAAACTGTTAGAGAAGAAATGGGAGAAATTCTGTCACTGGTGAAGAAAATGAATGTACAGTATACAAATTGATCTGCATGAGCTGAATATGTGAAAAAGAAGATACATTGTCAAGGATTAAGAGAAATTTAGAAACTTGTGTTGGTGGGAATCTTTAAGGCTTGGAGGACCAAAGAGGAAGAAAATATGTTTTATAGTCAGCTCATAATTTGCATGTTTGAATATTGAAATGGTCATACGAGGTATCATGTGAAAGTACTCCAATTTATTTTTATTTTTTTTAAATTTGTGTTTCAGATTTCTCCAGGAAGTGAGATGGATTTTGGAGAGTTGGTGTGGGGGGGTACCTCTTGTCGATCTATGAGGATTCAGAATGTAGGGCAGGCAACTATACCACTTCGATTTTCTATATTTAGGGTAGGTCATATCGATGTTTGCTGTAATTGTATGGACTTACAAGAATCAAGAGCAAGGTAAACAATGTAAGAAGTGCTTACTGAATGCAGAAGTTATGCTAGTCTCAGGATCGGCAAATAACCTTCATGAATTTTCTTTTATGATTACTGTGAAGTCAGAAGATATATTTAATATTTCCCTGTCCTTAGGCAGTAACAGTGTCTGCTTTTATCTGTTTGCAATTAATTACATTATGTTAACATTTTAGACCACAGGTTTATTTCTAGTTTTTATTACTTCATTGCCTGCACACTTTTATGTTCGTCCATCATCTTCATATTTTTTATATTTTTTTAGTATCTTTAATTTATTTTACCTGCATTTTTTTCCCCATATGTGTCAGGAATTAATTTTCCCATGTCATGGTCATCTCTGTGGCTGTAGGATGTTGAGTATTATGTATATAATTGTATACTTTCACTGTATATCATAAACTGTATACTTTCACAATTGCCTCCAGCTGGCAGAATTGTGGATTTTAAAGCTGCAACCAAGGTGGAGTGGGTTCATTTTCTACATAAGACAACAGGAGGCGAAGACACTTGGGAGTCATGACCCAGGAGGGCCCGCCCCCCTTAGAGTGTAAAGGAGTATACAGGGCCGAAACACTTGTTCGGCGGGGGGACTACTTCTGATGAACAGATTGCCTCCTGTTATATCGCTCTGTATAGAGTTTCCTATCATCATAGTTTTTTTTTTTTGTTGTTCTTATTGTTCCTTTGCTTCTGTTATTCATGTTGTTTTATATTTTATTCTTTTTGTTTTCTAGTTGTGTGTCATTAGCTTTGTCTTGGTCATTAATATTTGTGGATGGGGTTATATATATATATATATATATATATATATATATATAATAAAACTGGTACAGCATATAGCCTGTTGTAGCTCCTGAGGGTCTCGGAAGATGCAGATAAAGAATAGGACTGCTGTACCCTCAGGCATGTCGTACAAGGCCACGAATATTACGTTGTACATGGCGCTGGCAACCTCATCATGTAAATGAAATTGGCACAGAAATCACCACTACAAGACCATGTGACTGTTTTGTGAAGGTTTCCTGCAGGAGCGGTGGTGGTGGTGGTGGTGGTGGTGGTGGTGGTGGTGGTGGTGGTGGTTCCATGCTCAGTAAAAAGGTAAAGGTAGTCCTATGACAGATACTGCCATAGGGGAGTGGAGTGTTAGAGACTTTACTGTACTAGGTCCAGCATCGAGAGGTGGGTTGATAAGTTCCCTTCCTCGCTGCCTTTTCCTTCCTTAACTCAATAGAAAAGTCAGGTACCCATTTACAGCTGGGTAGACTGGAGCGTGATGATACCGTGAATCAAACCCAGCACCTTAGCCGCGCGAGACCAGCGTTCTAACCACATGTCAATCGGACGCTGTCCATGCTCAGTAAGGAACACAAAGGATAATTGCTGATGAATATATTTAGTAAAACACATTAGTTAGTAGCCTCCTTTAGTTATAACTGACTATGAGAATGCCCCCCTGAGGTGATAGCCCTTTCATCACCATTTGGTGCGATCGGCAGCTTCATCCTCCCAGGTTGCTGGATATATGTCCAGTGCCTTCATGTTTCTCTTGTACACATCTTTGACCTCAGCTGTGACCCCCCCGACTGTTCTTTTACCATAAGCCAGTTATCTGTAAAAAATATCTTTGGGGATGCAACCATCTTCCATGTAGTGGACAAGGGCAAGCCAGCATAGTCTGTGCTGTCTAAGCAGTGTATACACAAGAATTTTTATTACTGGTATAGTTTATTACATGTATACCTTCTCAAAATTTTTATCTATCTTTTGACTTGTTTTGATTGCCCATACATTTTTTAATCTTACAAAACATTTCCCTAACACGATTGAGCAGCATGAACTAAAATCTTTGCAGAAAGAATCTTCCCTGTGCAACTTCTCATTCCACCCAGAGAACCAGACAGATGTATCAACAATCTCACTCACCACCAGGCCTGCTGCAGTCAGCAGCATCTATTCCATGTCTTTACCTGGGTGGAAAGAAGGACAGAAGATTACCACTGAGACTGTTAACATTTACTGCCGTGCTAAGGAATCTCAGAATCTCAGTCAAAGTTAGTGTCTAGCTTTTAGTTTGATTTATTCTGAGGTTTTAGTTTGATTAATTTTGAGGTTATAGTTTAATTTATTCTGAGATTTTAGTTTGATTAATGCTAAGGTTTTTAGTTTGATTAATGCTGAGGTTTTATTTTGATTAATGCTGAGGTTTTATTTTGATTTATTCTGAGGTTTTAGTTTGATTTATTCTGAGGTTTTAGTTTGATTTATTCTGAGGTTTTAGTTTGATTAATTCTGAGGTTATAGTTTAATTTATTCTGAGGTTTTAGTTTGATTAATGCTAAGGTTTTTAGTTTGATTAATGCTGAGGTTTTATTTTGATTAATGCTGAGGTTTTATTTTGATTTATTCTGAGGTTTTAGTTTGATTAATGCTGAGGTTTTAGTTTGAT
The DNA here is from genome assembly GCA_024509875.1 of Oreohelix idahoensis. Classification (NCBI taxonomy): domain Eukaryota; kingdom Metazoa; phylum Mollusca; class Gastropoda; order Stylommatophora; family Oreohelicidae; genus Oreohelix; species Oreohelix idahoensis. Next base: position 51,543 of record JAMPIV010004728.1, read on the forward strand.
CAATGCTGAGGTTTTATTTTGATTTATTCTGAAGTTTTAGTTTGATTAATACTGGGGTTTTAGTTTGATTAATGCTGAGGTTTTAGTTTGACTAATGCTAAGGTTATACTTTGATTTATTCTGAAGTTTTAGTTTGGTTAATGCTGAGGTTTTAGTTTGATTAATTCTGAGGTTTTAGTTTGATTATTGCTGAGGTCTTAATTTGATTAATGCTGAGGTTTTAGTTTGATTTATTCTCAGGTTTTAGTTTTATTTATTCTCAGGTTTTTAATTTATGATTTCTTATTTCTAATAAGTATAGAGCCACCACAGCAGTTGGTGCCCATGCAGGAAACTTGCATCTCAAAGCAATTATTTGCTCTTGCAATAGTAGTGTCTGCAGCAGTTTGGTTGACATGATGAGGTTGCAAGACCCTTGCAGGAAACTTGCATCTCAAAGCAATATTGCTCTTGCAATAGTAGTGTCTGCAGCAGTTTGGTTGACATGATGAGGTTGCAAGACCCTTGCAGGAAACTTGCATCTCAAAGCAATTATTTGCTCTTGCAATAGTAGTGTCTGCAGCAGTTTGGTTGACATGATGAGGTTGCAAGACCCTTGCAGGAAACTTGCATCTCAAAGCAATTATTTGCTCTTGCAATAGTAGTGTCTGCAGCAGTTTGGTTGACATGATGAGGTTGCAAGACCCTTGCAGGAAACTTGCATCTCAAAGCAATTATTTGCTCTTGCAATAGTAGTGTCTGCAGCAGTTTGGTTGACATGATGAGGTTGCAAGACCCTTGCAGGAAACTTGCATCTCAAAGCAATTATTTGCTCTTGCAATAGTAGTGTCTGCAGCAGTTTGGTTGACATGATGAGGTTGCATGACCCTTGCAGGAAACTTGCATCTCAAAGCAATTATTTGCTCTTGCAATAGTAGTGTCTGCAGCAGTTTGGTTGACATGATGAGGTTGCAAGACCCTTGCAGGAAACTTGCATCTCAAAGCAATTATTTGCTCTTGCAATAGTAGTGTCTGCAGCAGTTTGGTTGACATGATGAGGTTGCAAGACCCTTGCAGGAAACTTGCATCTCAAAGCAATTATTTGCTCTTGCAATAGTAGTGTCTGCAGCAGTTTGGTTGACATGATGAGGTTGCAAGGCCCTTGCAGGTAACTTGCATCTCAAAGCAATTATTTGCTCTTGCAATAGTAGTGTCTGCAGCAGTTTGGTTGACATGATGAGGTTGCAAGACCCTTGCGCAACCTTATACTAGTTGCCTTTTATGACATGCCTGGGGGGGGGGGGGCACAATAGTCCTATTCTTTCTATGTCTCTGCAGAGACCCCTGGGAACTACATGGGGCTATTTACGATTTAGCCATCAAGAGTATGTTAACTAACTTAAGATCTACATATACGTCGTGTCTCTGAATTTCATATCACTGTAAGCACTTATTTCTTATCTGACAGAATATTTGGAGAAAGCAGTGCAATTCCAAGCTGTGCTGTCTCTGAGTGTGGACATGCCCATAGAAGATAATGACCCATTGAGTGAGATTAAACTGCATGTCACCGTCGGCTTGCATAAACTGCATGTAGATAGAGATGTGAGTAGACAAGTTTCATTGCAATGATACAAATGAGAAGGTTATTGTGCTTTGTATTTAGCATATGGCCTTGAAGAAATGGAAAGATGTGCTGAATGTTCATATTTCTGTTATTATTGTTGATCAGAATCGACATCACTGCACTCCGGAGGGAGGCTGAGCACAAGTATGTTTTCCTTATTTACAGATACTAAGTGTCTGTGTGTGTGTTGATAGGCTTACTTGCTGGGTGGAAAGAAATAGAAAGGAAGAACTGAGTACAGCAGAAATGATGCCATCCTCAGGACATAGAAATCACACATTTCAGGGTTTGCCTGGAGTGCAGTGATGTCTCATCAGTGTATACCATGGGTTGCAGGTCTGCAACCCGTTGATCTTAATCTACTGATAGATCCCAAGGCATCATTTGATAGATCTCTAAGTGACCATAGGGGGTAGGAATTGTAAACCTAGGTACATTTTTGACCAGCCCTCTCCTACAGGCACTTAATATCTTAGTGTCCCCTGGTTTAAAGGTATTTTCACCACGTCAAGTGAAAGACCCACAAGTTAGCTTACAAAAATTCACTTTATTCATGACCTATATAATATAGGAAGCCATCTTTTCTTTGAAGTGAAGTAAACTTTCGGTAAAATATTTAGCTTTATTTTTTTTCCACCGCTCTGATTATGGGATTGCAGTAAGCAGATTGTGTGGCAGAGATTGTTGTTGTTGCTTAACCATGGCCACTGAGCTTTTTGCAGCAAATACCAAGTTGAAGACTCCTTGGTATTATCTACACTGTAGATCTAGGCTTTTCCTGTGGCTTTTCTGCCATTTTGAAACATGTTGAGCTCCAGTTTCTCTAGCTTGGCCACATCTAGTCCCAGGCTAGAAGTAAGAAGCACGTGGCATACTGTGCATTCCCTGCCACCTAAGGGGGCTCTCCAACTATGCAGAGCTAAAATACTGTGCCTTGGTTCTGGGCTGTCCCAAGGAATTGTCATGTCCTGCACATAGCCACTTCTCAGCTCCCCCTGCCTATCACTGTGTCCACAGTGAGATTCTCCTGCATGCAGTCAACCAGGTCAAAGCCAAAGAACCACGTCTGGGGCTCAAGTGAATTCTCCAGGCTTAGTGTGCAGTGCTGGGTTCTCAACAAGTTTCACCACAGAGGGAGTCCCTGGAAGTGTGTGGATGATTTCAAGAGTCAATGAGGGTGTAATTAGCTTCACCGACATAGGTTCACGTCCACATATGTATATTGTTGCATTGTGTATAGCTGGTGGTCATATAAGGATGACTCCAGATATGCCTCCATGCATTTGCATCAGAGATAGAAGTTACATATATGCTGGATTATTCCAAATTCCAGATACTCTGAAACCTTAAAGAAGGCATGATTTTATCATATTAAACTTTAGAGAGCTCATTGTTTTTAAAGTAGATCCCTACAGCTGCATGGTTGCCTACCTCCGGTGTACACAATGGCATTGTCATCCCTGACATGACCAATTATAAGTTGATTAATTTCTAGCTCTGCTTTCCCATTGCCCCACATTCTGCACACCCTGCCAAGGCTGATGACTTGCTAGTAGTTTGTTCAGTTCTCTTCTGACTTACTCCACTGTTCTTCTTGGAATATATTTTCAACTGTGGTCACCTGCCCAATTGTAGCCTCTACCTGTGCCATCCATGATATCCCTCTCTTTATTCTTGCTTCTGTGATGTCAGCTATGTTCCCATGCACGGGGTGTCTTCTGTCTGTGGTTATCCGGATATAAGCTTTTGCCTGGGTCATCGCATATCTGGATCTAATAGACAGCAATCCAAGCATGTGCCTTATCATCACAATGGGGGTCTCTTGTATACAGCCCAAGACTATAGGTGTACATTCATTTCGAATGTGTTCCAGCTGTTCACATTGTAATATTGACAGCATGAGTATTTCCCAGCCCGTACTTGATTACTGACATCACTAGTTGATGATACAGGAAAAACAGTAGTCTCTGCTCCAGGTGTGCACCTGGTGGCCATTGTTTTTACTGCTCCCAAACCTCACTTGCCTACCTGTATGATTAGCTCAACATGGTATTTGTACTATAACTCGCAATCAAACGTTATGCCAAGATATTCCAGCTTGCCTTGCCTTTCAATTTTTTGCCCATTGAGAGTAATGTCTGGAAGATCTGCTTTTATGGGCCTTGTTGGAATTGACCTTTGAGCCAGTTTCCTTGCACCATTTAGAAACAGCCTGTTGTAGTGTCTCATGTATGTCATCTGTGAAATTTAATGTTCGTCTCAGCCCTACTGGTTGATGGTGGCTGCTGTTGGTGTATAGATGTTAAACAGCACCGGTGATAGTGGAGAACCCTGAAATACTCCTGAGCAAATGTGCATAGGCTCTGAGTTTACGTTCCCGTGTGAAATGCAACTTTTCTCTTCATTAAGCAGCTGCTATTCATCTTGTGAGCCAAGGGTTTACATCACATGCCATTACACATTTCATTAAGGTTGCAAAGTTCACACTGTAATTATAGGCATCCTGTAAGTCTATTGCCGCAGCCACTGTTTCTCTTTTACTCTTGAATCCTTCATACACATTGTATGCAAATATTCCAGCATTACCCTGTTACTTTCGTTGGCCTATAGCTACCCAGGGTATCAGGGAGGATTAGTGCATGTTTGAGATGGTTCATTTATTGTCTCGCTACTATCTTTTCAAATAATTTACCATAGACATTCTGTAGTGTGATAATTCAATATTTGCTGAACAGTTTGGGGTCTTTACCAGGTTTAGGAAGTGCATAGGTACCTATGTAGACAGCCTTCACGCACTTCAGCGTTCTGTATGCTGGTGTTGAAATCCCACACTACATTCATAAGTATTGGTATACAAGATGTGTGTAATTAAAGCATGGATTCTTAACTTTTTTGCCCTGAAACCTCCCCTGAGAGTGAACTTATATGTTCAGACCTCCAGTCCTCCCCAAATTAAGCAGTGAACATCCCACATTAAAGTGTCTGCAGGAATGTTAATCATTAATATGTAAAACATGCATTTTAACAAGTTTGAAGTACATATAAAATTAATAGATTTTAAAAACATGTTAATATATATATAGTTTGCAATTAGTATTTTACTAAAGAAAAATGTAAATAAAGAAAAATGTCCATGTTTCTGCCTGCTTCATTCACCATTAAGCCTATCTTTCCTTCTAGACATTATCCATCTCAGTTCCTCCAGGACAGACCGGCCAAGGCACCATCAACATAATCAACTCTGGCAACATCTCCATGCTTGTGGACATCTCTCTAGAACCTCAGAGAATCTGTTTTTCCCTCAATACAGATCACGTGGTGGTGCCTAGTGGTGGGCACTGTCCTGTCCATGTGACCTACACACCACAACCTACCAGGGAGGAGCAGGATGATAATACAGTGTAAGAAGATAAAGACTTGAACTTCTTGCAGTGAATACTTGTGATCTATTGTTGCATTATTTGTTAGTTCCTGAGGTTCTCTGAATAGACCAAGAATAAGACAAATGCGTCCTCAGGCATGTTGCCCAAGGTGACTAATGTGAGGTTGTGCATGGGCCTGGCGATCTCATGTTAAAAAAAAATGTCACAGAAGCCACCACTACAAGAGCATGTGAATGCTTGGTGATGGCTTCCTGCAAGGGGACCAGCTGTAGTGGTGGCTCTATGCTCCATAAGGAACGCAAAGGAAAATGATGGCGTTACTTTACCGTGAGGCAGGCAACCTTGTGTTGTAAAAAAAACTGCTGCAGGAATACATGCTTTGAAGCAGCTTCCCACAAGTACGCCAGCTAGTATAATGTTCCCATGCTCCTTAGGGAGAGTTACATGAACAAGTATAACTTTTTCCATGCTGATTGCTGTAGGCGGTAACAGCAGAAAATTTACAGGTGGTTGTAATCAGTAGTGATGTTGCCAGTTGATCGTGAAACTTGGGCATGCCATCATTTACCATGCCTGGTGATGTAGGTGATCATGCCTGTCCACAGCTTCATATTTCTACGAGAAGTCACTAAGTAGGTCACAGATTGATATGGGATAGCTGAAAATTGTAGTTGTAGTTTTTAAAGGTGTCATTAGGTAGCAGCAACATCCAGCTTGATTACTTTAGGTTGCAGACGCTAGGTGTCACATGCGCATGCACAGCTCAGATAAAAATGGTGGTCGTGGAGTGTACAACTGAAGAACAGTGCTGTTGTGTGTTGTTTTTTTTTTTGGGGGGGGGGGGGGGGCGGCCGCAAAGGGCTTCCTGCAAAGGATATTCAAAAGGAAATGTTCGGTTTCCTGTTTGTCACGTAAAGTGGTACATAACTGGGTCGATAAATTTTCTCAAGGACACTAAAAAAGACCGACCTGGCCATCCTCTTCAGATTGCGACAGAAGCATCTGTGCGGCGGGTGGGGAAGATGAATCGAGCTGACAGGCGAGTAACGATAGACAGTGTTGCAACTGCAATAGGGTGTTCTCATGGTTTAGCCTACAGCATAATGCATGATCGTTTGAATTTCCGGAAAATGTGCTCACGGTGGGTGCCCTGACAACTGACTGAGGAACACAAAATGAACCGAATGGGCCTGTCCTTGCAACATCTGTCTTGGTATGCAGATGAAGAAGACATGCTTAACAGGATTGTTACTGGGGACGAATCATGGGTGCATCACTACCAACCCGAATCAAAGCGTGCTTCAATGCAATGGAAACATCCTTCTTCACCTTCTGCCAAGAAATTCAAGGTTACGCCATCAGCAGTGAAGGTTATGCTTACAGTGTTTTGGGATTCTCAAGGAGTGCTGTTAACCCATTTCCAGAAGGAAGGTGAGAATGTGAATGCTGCATCATACTGTGAAGTTCTGTTGATTCTTCGGGATGCAATTCGAAGAAAACGTACAGGCTATAGGAGTACTGCTCCATTATGACAATGCTAGACCACATACGGCTCGATTAACCCAGGAGAAAATTGAACAACTAGGGTGGCAACTTCTTGAACATCCGCCTTACAGCTCTGACTTAGCCCCGAGCGATTTCCACCGGTTTGGTCCACTAAAAACTCACCTTGGCGGCAAACGTTTCGCAGATGACGAAGAGGTTCAACATGAGGTGCGAATGTGGCTAAGACAGCAGACCAAAGGCTTCTATGCTGCAGGTTTTGAGGCACTGATAAAGCGATGGGATAAGTGTATCAATGTTGGTGGAGATTATGTTGAGAAATAAGGGGAAATGTAAGTGCAATAATAAATGGTTTTCAAGTTCATATCTCATTTAGTTTTTTTTTTTAATAGCCATTTGTTACCTATTTACTGACTTGCCCTCGTAGTACTGTTTATCAGTCCCATTGTTGACTTCTTCCCATGCCATGATATCACTGTCCAGTAATTTTTCACTTTGTTGTCCTCCTTTTCCTTCGACTTTGCCTGTTATCACAATATATTCCAGCTTACTTTTCATTATATGCCCAGAGAAAATGCTTCCTGTTAGCTATCCTTTGTGCACTGGCTGTTTCAGGATATTCTCATTATCTTTTATAGCTATCCTTGATATTCTTCTGTAGAACCACATCTCTGTGGCCTCCAAGGCTTTTTCTGCCTGTTTTACAAATTGTTCATGACTCACTTCCGTATATCAGGATTGGTCCTATATAACACTGAAGAACTTTCTGGAAGAACTCAGACGACAGTACACATCCCTGCCTAACACCTTTTGTTATCTGCTGAAACATTTCCATTTTGCTGCATATCATAGATCTATATAATGAGAGGGAAAACTTTAAATTTGTGGTCTGGTTTTTAAAAAAAAAAGTGCATTAAGTGCACCTCTGATGTGGCCAATTAACTTTTATCATTTTTTTTTTCATTTTTAAAAGTAACTGCATTACTGAACTTTTAAAATTGAATTGAAAGTTTTTAATCTGGCTTTATGTTGTTCCTCTAGCAGTCCAGACAACTGTCCACATTCATGTCTTCTTCTTCTTCGATCCTTAACCACCGACCGTCAAAGCAGTCAGTGGCCATCACACCTAGTGGCGTCTTGTAGGGCAACAACAAATTGATTCCACTTTGCTCGGTTGGTGGCCATCCTTCGTACAGTGCCCCAACTCTGGTTCATTCTTTGCATCTCCGCCTCCACAGTCCTCCGCCAGGTTGTTTTTGGTCGGCCTCTCTTTCGTTTTCCTTCAGGGGTCCAAAGCATAGCTGTTCTTTTGATGGCATCGGGGTCTCTTCTAAGGACATGACCAACCCAGCTCCAGTGTCTGCCAGCTATGATGGTGTGCATGTCCTCTTGCTTGCTACGAGTAAGCAGATCTCACCTTCATGTAGCGGTACCTTATTTGTGTTTAAAATGTCCAGAAGTTGGATTCTCCACTTATATGTGAACATGATACTTTTTTTTTTCATACGCCCGCTATTACTCGAGGCGAAATCTCCAGTTAATATGTCTAGCCTGAGACTGATTTTACATGAGTATCCCTTTTTTCCCTGTACAATGACAGGTGTCCTCTCGCCATTCAGGCAGATACTTGCCGATTTTGGAGGTACCTGTTAGAGCTGGGTCGGCTAAGGAGCCGTTCAGGTTATTCCAGTCCCAGTTCAACAACACTGCTTCAAATGTCTTCACCAGGGCTCGAATTATTCCAGTGCAAGTCCCGATCGACGACACTGCTTCAAATGTCCTCGCCAGGGCTCAAACCTGGATCACCCGATCGCCATTGCAGTGTGGCAACCATTTCACCAGCGCAGCTCCCGGACATGAGACATGCGATACATGACACTCCTCACTTTATTTCTGTTAGGATCACAAGCTGTAGCTGCCTGTACCATTTACCATTAGCTTGTATTCAGGTTTCAAACAGTCTTTTGTATACTAACTGAAGATCTAAGTATCTCTGGTGACAAATATGTGTCTTATTCTTTTCTTTCCTCTCTTGCTGACAGATATTCTGTTTACTCTTTATGTCTTCTTCCCTTTCCACTCTTTCTGACAAGCATTCAAGCATGGTGTTTACTCTTCATCTGTTTTCTTGTCTTCCCACTCTTGCTGGCAAGTATTGTGGTTATCTTCATCTGTCCACTCTTGTCTTCCCACTCTTGCTGACAGGCATCATGTTTATTTTCATGTGTCCTCTTCTCATCTTCCCACACTTGCTAGCAAGCATTGCGGTCATCTTCGTATGTCCTCTTTTTATCTTCCCACTCTTGCTAGCAAGCAAATTGTTCTTCATCTGACCTCATTTTTTGGTATGTTACCTTAATAATTTGTATGATGGCCAACTGCAAGCATATGATTCGTCAACATCATTTGTGTTCAATGAAACAAATGTTTATTCAATTTTCAACAAGAACTGGGTTAAGTCAAATGGTAACCAAACCAAATTTGCATAATAGCATGTTGACATTAATAAACAAGTATAAAAGGTCAATGTATTATTTCCAGGATGCAACATTCCTTTTTATGTCCTTAAGTCTTTTCAACTTGTTAACTTGCAAGAACATGGCGTGGTTCCTCTATCTTTCAAGTGTTCCTTCGTTTTATTTGTTAATGTGGTCTAGATTTCACGACGTTTTTCTTATCTCTTCATTTCAATGAAGAGCCAAACTTTCTCTTATTCATTAGTATTCCTTAGTTTGACGTTCTCTCAGCTTAAGGACCTTCATCCTTGGTAAAATGTTCAGATATATGCCTGGGTTTACAATTCTTTACCCAGTTTTCGAGCGTAGCTCTGTTTCAGTTATGACTGTGGGCTCTAACAGCTATTGCATTCAATTCTTAGCACTACTTACGGTTCTCGTGAATTCACAAAACATATCATTCTACATTTCGAAGTTACACAGTTGCATTAATTGTGCGAAGTCAATCTCCTCTATTAGAATATCACTGAGCAAGAAGAATTATGTCTTCTCTAGACCGCTCTACATTCATGACTGCCCAAAAAATGGCTTCGTCTCTCGTTCATTCCGGGGAAAAGAAGGACTGAGCCTAACCATTGGTTGGAAATCACGTGACCAACGCAACTATACAAGCGAAGCTTAGCCTAAATAATGCGTGGCGTTTCGAAGCTAAACTGGCCTAATTAAACATCTGCGTCAAGATTTTTTTATCTTCTGTTTCTCACATTGAGCGTCATGACCTCTCACTTCCTTAAATTGATGTTCAAGCCCACCTGCTGGCTAAACTTATTAAGTCTATCCGTTTTTTCCTGGATGTGTTGATGTGAATGTGCTAGTAGTGCAATGTCATCTGCATATTCCAGATCTTCTAATGTAGAAAATGTAGTCCATCTTATTCCTCTTGGACTGCCCTCTGTTGTCTGTCGCATCATCCAGTCTATGACTGTTAAAAATAGAGTGATTGATAAGGGGCATCCCTGTCGTACTCCTGTCTTCACCTCAAAGGTTAGGTTGCTCTGCCCAACACTACACGTAAAGTTGGCATAGAGGCTTTTTATGATTGACACTATGCAGCTTGGAATTCCATAAGCCCTCAGTATTTTCCATAAACTGTCCCTATGTATGCTGTCAAAAGCCTTTTCAAAATCAACTAAATTAATGTACAGCTGTCTTTGCCATTCTGAGCACTGCTCTATAATGTTCCTGAGAGTGAATATATGATCTACACATCTTCTGTTCTTTCTAAATCCTGCTTGTTCTTTCCTCAGTTTGTGGTCTACTGCTTTTGAAATTCTCTGTATAATTATCCTGCCTAGTATTTTGCTGGGAACTGAGAAAAGAGTGATTCCTCTCCAATTACTGCAGTCTGCAAGATCTCCCTTCTTGGGCAATTTGACAATTATTCCTTTGTTCCACTCTGATGGTGTTGTCCCCGTTTTCCAGACTTGTGCAAATAGTGGTTCTAATAGTTCTGCTGCTAGCTCAGGGTCTGTCTTAAATAGCTCTGCATTTAAGTTATCATGGCCAGGAGCTTTTCCGTTCTTTAACCCTTTGATTGCTGTGATGATTTCTTCTTTTTGTGGAATGTCTATATTTACATCTAGATCGTTTTCAGCCTCAGGAACATTCAATTGTGTCTCTGGTGGTTCCTTGTTCAGAGTTTCTCTGAAGTGCTCTGCCCATCTTGTTTCCTGTCCCTCTGCTGTCGTGGTGAGATTTCCTTGCTTATCTCTTACTAATGTAATATTGTTTGCACCTCGTTTTCCGCTGATGAATTTAGTTATTTTGTATACTGTGCTTTGTTCATTTCTCAGTGCTGCCTCTTCTGCCTGTCTTGCAAGATTGTCTAGGAAATTCCTTTTGTTGGCTCGGGTTTGGCGTTTAACTTCCTTGTCCATCTGACTGTACTGTTCGCTATATAGTTGCTTTAACCTGGGGGACTTCGCTTCTGTTTTCTTTCTTTTCATTTCCTTTCTCAGTGTTATGGTGTTTAGTGTTTCTAGTGTTATCCAGTCTTGCTTCTTCCTTTCCTGGAATCCCAAGCATGATTTGCTGCTTTCCTTATATATTGTTGAAATGGTGTTGAATTGCTGGTCTATATCATCAGTCAATGTCTTTTCCTGACTTTTGGCAAATTGATATCGTTTCTTTATGTCGGCCGCAAAAGTTTTTCTGGTAAGGGGGTCCTTCAATTTGCTGATGTCAAACCTTTTCTGTGTAGTTACAGTTGGTCCAGCCCTTCTTAGTTTCACTTTCAGTTTTGCTACTACTAAATGGTGATCACTTCCCACATCTGCACCTCTTCTTACCTTCACATCTTGTAATGCATGTCTCCATCTACCGTTAACCATGATGTGGTCTATCTGGTTTCTGTCCCGACCATTTGGTGATTCCCATGTTAATTTGTGTATTTCTTTATGTGGGAAAAGTGTTCCTCCAATGACCAGGTTGTTAATGCTACAGAAACTTATTAGTTTATCCCCATTTTCGTTTGCTGTTCCGCTGCCGCATTTCCCCATTGTTCTTTCATTATATGTATTGTGTGTACCAACTTTCGCATTGAGGTCTCCCATTACTATAACAAGATCATATCTAGGTGTGTCTTCCATTTCTTTCTGCAGTTGTTGATAGAATTCATCCTTGACCTCCTCATCGCTATCATTCGTTGGTGTGTAGCATTGTATTATTGTAATGTTGGTGAATCTCCCTCTCAATCTTAATCTTATCAGTCTGTTGTTGATGGGTTTCCATTCCAGTAATGTCCTTTCTATCCCTTTCTGTAGAATAATGGCTACGCCTTCATTGTGCTGTCCATCCTCTCTTCCAGAGTAAAGTACTGTTTCTCCTGTTGCAGTTTTAACTTTTCCTGCCCCTGTCCATCTGCTCTCGCTTATCCCTAGAATGTGTAACCTATAGTTTCTCATTTCTGCCATGACCTGCCTTAGTTTACCTGTCTCGTTCATTGTCCTGACATTCCAAAATCCTATTCTTGTATCCTGTTTTGCGGTCAGGACATCCGTTTTCATGTCAGTGGCTTCCTTTCGGCTTTCACCACTGACAGTCATACGAGCCACAGACTCCGAATGTCCATCCCGCAGCAAAGTTTGTTCATTTATTGTTGTTTCCGTAACTTCATTGTTTTTTTTTTTTTACATAGACAGGGGTGTCAGCCCTATGCTAAAACCCCCAACCTGGAGGACCAGGGTACCAGCTTTTGTCTGACCCCTACCCACACAGACCAGTCCAGCTTGGTTGAACCTACCAGGAGTTAAAACTCCCACTGGCATAGCTCTGGGGATTGTCAGGGTACGCAAGCTGCCATACCGCTACAAGGTATAGGTACCATTGATGGCAGTAACTAACCTATGATAATCAACAATTCATTAAAACTCAAAATTGCAACATTATAAATGTGACAAGTCAGAGAATTACAATTAATGAATCATTTATTATTTCCATCTATCTTTTGTATCTTTCCTGTGCAGTTATGAATGAAGAAATTTGAATGAATGAGATTTAATTTAAAAATTTACTTGATAGCTGAGTTTCACTCAGTAACTAATTTAAGAAGTCCTTTCTGGAATCTTCAAAATAACATAAAATGTTCATCAAAATGTTCCTTTATTACTAAAGTTATCTTTTGTCTAGTCTACTAGTTCAGAACTGTTTCTCATCACTGCACACTAGTCACTTTGCTTTGACTCCTCACAATAGCTGATTGAATTTGGTCACATAGAGTATTTAACATTTAAGTGCTGTCACTGCCCTCTATGAATATACACAGCAGTGTCAGTTGAAAGTCTTGCACTAGACCACCAAGCACTGATGAGGCCTAGGGCATGAATCTAGATGACAATATTTGATGCTCCTATGTTGATCCAGGAAGGCACTTATTGATCTAGGATTCTAGACCTCTGATGTAGTATGACACAAATGAACCCTCTTAGGATAGATGCAAAGTACAGAATAGACTCAGTTTGGTGAAGTAGAGCTGCACGGCAATACAGATGGTAAAGCGATAGCCTTAGCGAGCATCTCATTCCTTCAGTCTATCTGTCTTCTGCGTACAGGGGAGCAATACGGTGTCACAGTTTGCAGACTGTATTTTTTGCAGGCTCGAGCGAGTTTGTGTTAGCTGGGTCCAGAAATCTTCTTCATACTTCTCAACCCTGTTATCCATGACTTTTATCTATATCTCCTTTCACTTTCCATAACTTCTGTTTTCCTTTTATATAAAGTTTTCCATAATTGGTTCCGACTTCGATTTTTCACACATTTTTAAAGACAATCGACACATCAGTTTTCATCGTGCTGGCACCTTTACCTTCAATTATCTCCAAAAGTTCTACACACAGCTACTATTCCTCTGGAATGGATATAGCTGATCTTATCCTTCAAAAAATGAAATCACTATCATTACTTTCTGTTGCTTCATTCACTTGAATGACACATGAATCCATTTTATTCAAACACACTTTCCTTTCCTCTTGCAGAACGCCATTGTAAAAACTGGTTTGTGTACATGCAAGCTCGCAACTTTTGATTGGCTGCCAATATTTCCTTTCATTCTATCATAACAAGGCATTGTGTTTACATCACGCTACAGTTCTCAACATGTTTCACCACAGGGGTAATCCCTGGAAGTGTGTGGATAATTTCAAGATTCAAAGAGAGTTTAATTAGCCTCACAGACAGGGGTTCACTTCCACATCTGTATACTATAGCATTGTGCTTAGCTGGTGGTCATATAAAGATGACTCCAGATATGCCTCCATGCATACTGCATGCTACGTTCTTTTTAGCACCCGCTTTCTAGTGTTTAAACCTCCCATTCTTCTTCTGATTGATCAGTGAAGCAATCAAGACATTAAGATGTTTACAGGGGTTTTGTTTCTAGCCAATTATTCAGATAAAAAAATATGCTATACATAGAAAAATTTTAAAAATTACCGATTTAAGATGGCTGTGGCTGCTTTTCCTCTGTAAGAACAGAAGTTTGAGGGACAATCTTGGACAGTACCTGGCATTCAACCGATTTGTAGCCTTTGTCTTCACACTGACCCCATGCTGAAAATCTAGATTTGCAGAGATAGATTGTAGCAGATGGGATCAAGGCTGAAAGAGCTTTCTTAGCCAAAACTGGGTTGGCTGATTTTTTTTTTTTTTGTTGAGAGCTCCAAAAGTCAAAATTTTATGTGGAGAATCCTTGCTTCAGCAAGGCTTTGCTCTGTAAATCAGTGAAGTCATCTTTCTGCATGTCATCATCATCCAAAGGTCCGAAAAAAAAAAAAGGATTTCAAAGTCATGAGATTTTCCAGATGCCTCAAAATATTGCTTTGAATCCAGTGAAAAAAGTAATTGTGGTACATTTTCTTGCAGGCTCTTCACATCATGTGTCCCCTCTGGACGTCCCCTAGGGAGATGCACTAGTATATTTCTTCTTCCTTCATTTTTTTTTTTTTTTTTTTTTGCTCCATATGGGGCCACCACAGCAGTAGCCACCACAAATACACCCCCCATATGCAGTAAACACTGACATGTGCATGTAGTCATTCACACCAACACATTCAAGACAAAACTGATAGACTGAATAAGTATGGTCAGCAGGTTGGCCTGAACATCAATCTGAAGAAGACAGAGGTCATGACACTAAATGTGGGCAATCCTGAGCCAATAACAGTAAGGAACCAGAAGTTAGAACAGACAGACACATTTACTTACCTAGGAAGCATAGTAACACCTGACGGCGGAACAAGCAAGGACATTAACAACAGAATGAATAAAGCGAGAACAGCCTTTGCTATTCTCAACAACATTTGGAAGTCTTCCCAGTACAGCACAAACACCAAATTAAGACTGTATGAGAGCTGCGTACTTTCTGTGCTTCTCTATGGTGCGGAATGTTGGAGAGTAACAGAGAAGGAAATGTCGAAACTGTCCTCCTTCCACACAATCTGCCTAAGGAAAATTCTCCGAATCTTTTGGCCAAACACCATCAGCAACCAAGAACTACTTATTCGGAGTAACCAGGAGGACATGCACACCATCATAGCTGGCAGACGCTGGAGTTGGGTTGGCCATGTCCTCAGAAGGGACCCTGATACCATCGCAAGAACAGCTATGCTATGGACTTCCGAGGGAAAGCGAAAGAGAGGCCGACCAAAAACAACTTGGCGGAGAACTGTGGAAGCTGAGATGCAAAGAATGAACCACAGTTGGGGCACTGTACGAAGGATGGCCGCCGACCGAGCAAAGTGGAATCAATTTGTTGCTGCCCTACAAGATGCCACCAGGCGTGATGGCCGCTGACTGCTTTGACGGTTGGCGGTTATGGATCAAAGAAGAAGAAGAAGAAGAATGTGCATGTAGTGGTGGTTTCTGTATCAATTTGTTTGACATGGATTACCAGCCCCATTCATAGCCTCACCTTAATGGATTCCTACAATGGGAGCAGTGGTCCCAATCTTTCTTTGTTTTTCAGCAGAGACCTCACAGGACGTAGTATGTTTATCACAGGTGACAAGATTAGACAGAGATCTAAACTGGAATACAGGAAAATGGTAAAGTGACCTAGCAAGTTATAAAAGGTAGCTATGGAGGGTTGTCCCAACGGGCTGATCACCCGTTTGCCAGTCACTTTGATTACGGAAACAACGACAAACGGATTGATTTGTCGTTGCCCTAAAGACGCCATTAGGCGTGATGGGAACAACGGCAAAGAAAATCCATTCGCTGTTGCCCTTAAGACGCCACTAGGCGTAATGGCCACTGACTGCTTTGCCGGTCGTTGGCTAAGGACGGAAGAAGAATGGAGGGTTGTGCAGGAGATCAGTAATCTCATTATGTAAAACAGTTTGCTACATAAGCAGCTACTGCAAGAGGACTTGATGTGCATGGTGCAGGCTTCCTGTGATGGGGCCAGTTGCAGTTGTGGCTCTGTGCTTCTTACAGGGTGAAAAAGTAGAAGCAGAAGATGCTGCAGGAAATAATGGATGGAGGGGTGTGGCAGACATCTTAAGTAAACATGACAGCATACATCCCGGTGTAGCTCCTAGAGGTCTCTGAGGAGGCAAGTAGACATGATAGCATACATCCCAGTGTAGCTCCTAGAGGTCTCTGAGGAGGCAAGTAAACATGACAGCATACATCCCGGTGTAGCTCCTAGAGGTCTCTGAGGAGGCAAGTAAGCATGACAGCATACATCCCGGTGTAGCTCCTAGAGGTCTCTGAGGAGGCAAGTTAGCATGACAGCATACATCCCGGTGTAGCTCCTAGAGGTCTCTGAGGAGGCAAGTAAACATGACAGCATACATCCCGGTGTAGCTCCTAGAGGTCTCTGAGGAGGCAAGTAAACATGACAGCATACATCCCGGTGTAAGACCTAGAGGTCTCTGAGGAGGCAAGTAAACATGACAGCATACATCCCGGTGTAGCTCCTAGAGGTCTCTGAGGAGGCAAGTAAACATGACAGCATACATCCCGGTGTAGCTCCTAGAGGTCTCTGAGGAGGCAAGTAAACATGACAGCATACATCCCGGTGTAGCTCCTAGAGGTCTCTGAGGAGGCAAGTAAACATGACAGCATACATCCCGGTGTAGCTCCTAGAGGTCTCTGAGGAGGCAAGTAAACATGACAGCATACATCCCGGTGTAAGT
Source organism: Oreohelix idahoensis (assembly GCA_024509875.1). Classification (NCBI taxonomy): domain Eukaryota; kingdom Metazoa; phylum Mollusca; class Gastropoda; order Stylommatophora; family Oreohelicidae; genus Oreohelix; species Oreohelix idahoensis. Next base: position 68,185 of record JAMPIV010004728.1, read on the forward strand.
CCTAGAGGTCTCTGAGGAGGCAAGTAAACATGACAGCATACATCCCGGTGTAGCTCCTAGAGGTCTCTGAGGAGGCAAGTAAACATGACAGCATACATCCCGGTGTAGCTCCTAGAGGTCTCTGAGGAGGCAAGTAAACATGACAGCATACATCCCGGTGTAGCTCCTAGAGGTTTCTGAGGAGGCAAGTAAACATGACAGCATACATCCCGGTGTAGCTCCTAGAGGTCTCTGAGGAGGCAAGTAAGCATGACAGCATACATCCCGGTGTAGCTCCTAGAAGTCTCTGAGGAGGCAAGTAAACATGACAGCATACATCCCAGTGTAGCTCCCAGAGGTCTCTGAGGAGGCAAGTAAACATGACAGCATACATCCCGGTGTAGCTCCTAGAGGTCTCTGAGAAGGCAAGTAAACATGACAGCATACATCCCAGTGTAGCTCCTAGAGGTCTCTGAGGCGGCAAAAAAATAATTGGCCTACTGCACCTTCAGGCATGTCATAAAATGTGACTAATATTGGTTGGCAACCTCATCATGTCAAACAAATTGCTACAGAAACCACTTCTTCAAGAGTTGTAAGTATATGAGGAGAACTGCCGTAAGACGGGGGTAAAACAGTTGAACTATAAAAAATAAGAATAATGAAACAAGGACTGAGAAAGACGTCTCAGACAAAAGAATGTTGGGTATTCAAACCATGTGGTTTGAGGCAACCCATAAGATGGATGAGGCGTTGTTCCTGGCAAAACCGTTGTTCCTGGCGAAACCGACTATTGGCGTCCGAGGAACAGGATCTGGTGGCTGTCACCTGGATGCCAGTGGCACCATGGTGGTCAGGGCCATTGAAGTGGATGGCCACAGGTGTGGATTTAAACTGAGAGATGTCGTAGAGGTGTCTGCAGAATTGGTCGCCCAGTTGTGTGCCCGTTTGGCCGATGTAAGTAATGGTGCAACGTTTGCATATAATAGCATAAATGACGTTGCGTGACTCACATGTGAAGCCATGGGTGATGGTGAACTTGGCGTTAGGGAACGAGACTGAACGAGTTTCGATTACATACTGACATGTCTTACATCGTGTTCGGTTACATGACTTGGTCCCAAAGTGGCCATCGTTGACGGTTTTCAAACGGCTGTGGACTAGAAGGTCCCTCAAATTTTTATCCCGTCTATATACCAGCAAGGGTGGCTCACTAAACACTTCCCGCTCTTCAAGAGTTGTGCTTTGGCATGTGTTTTCCTGAAGGGAGCCACCTGCAGTGGTGACACCAGAAGGAGAGGGTGATAATGATGACAACACACAACAGATAATGGATCGAAAAATTGATAATCAGCTCTTTCTAAAAATTTTTTACTACACAGTCAGTTAAGTAAAGAAAGAAATGGTAAACAAATAATTTTGTAATTTATTTATTTATTTTTTTTTTTAAAGGGTGAAACAAGCTGTGTTAAGCTGGAACTTTAAAAAAAAACCGGCAAGATTATTGGAGAAGAGAATGTACAAAGATATATCAGGCTAACATTGGCACAGGGCAAATGAATTATCCTTTTTCCATTTGTTCGTTCGTTCGTGTTTTAGTTAACCTGAAGACTGAGCAGGTGACCTCTCCTTAGTGCAAGACAGAAGTGTTTTTTTTTTTTTTTTAATTTCTCTGGAGTGATTCCCCTGAATATGATTTATGATTCTCTGTAGTTGCCGAGTGTGTTGTGTATTTTATTGCAAGCTGATAATTTGCTTCTCTTTGTGGGGCCCCCCCCCCCCAAAATAATTTATCAGCTATATTTGTTGTGTGTTGAATCTTGGCAGCATTAGAATGCTGATATCGAAAATTTCTCACATTCCAAATTTACAAGATTACCATCTACATAGCGAATGTAAGTAAGTGCATCTTTCAAAACCAACATACTTGTGAAGTTTTTCATTTATGGTTTTACAGTATAAAGCCTTTAACTCATTCATTCCAGAGTTATTTTGCACGCTGTGCCAGACTTTTTTTGTGGGCAGAATTTTATAGAGTGAAGTGTTCATCTTTCAGTCTAAATTTGTTTGTGAATTTTCCTTTGAACATGTACTTATTATATACCAAACTGTAGGGAAATGGATAGAGAATTCAAATATATAATGTCTGTGGTAGTATTAACACAAGTATGTTCGGTATAATTTAATCATTTTGCATGTAAAATTGAAAAACGCTAAAAAGTTGACTGTAGAATACGATCTTACGAAAGACAAATTACTGTCGTAGACAATAAAACTTTCTTTTTAGTCTTCAAACGTCAAGTAAATCCATATACAAAGTAAAAAAAACATGCTTATGGCCAAAATTAGTAGATTTAGTGTTATTCGCACCAGTTTGTCCGTGGTTCTTTGTAAGAAAAAAAAAAATTATGCAATCGTGCATTACATAATTTTCAAACAAATAAATAAGAATAACGTCATATAAATACTTTTTTACTCTTGTTTAATGTTTTAATAGTATCCCTAGCTTCATCTTCTACCAAGAACTAGTGATTAGATGTTACGGTAGGTCTAGTTTTGTTGCTTTTTGATCGGCCAGAATATGACTACGCCCACTCATCAACTAAATCTAGTGTGTCTAGCTTTTCTGCATATATTCCGTATTTTGACAACAAACTGTGACTACCAAACAATCATCATCAATGTCAGCAATGTTTCAAAGTAGTTTGACACAATTATTTGCTTAGGAGACTTAGAAAATGTAAATATAAAGCGTGACATATTTCTCTAGCAAAAACAACGAAATACGTAAACACGCGAATCTTCACAAAAATTGTGATAATAACATCAAAACACGCACATGTGCTGATTAACTAAAGTCAGATTAGTTGTTTAAATAGTAGCGGAAGTCATTCTACGAGTTTTAATATATGAACTGCATGAAGCGGACGATTTTTAGGGATTTATTCGTGATAAACTAAAAACCACGCTATGAGCGTTGCTGGGGCACGGCGTGTTGAATTTTGCAACGCTCAGAGCGTTGGTGTGGAGTCAAAGAGTTAATAGATAGAAAGATATTGACAACTTCTTTAGGTGAACAGTGTTTGTTAGTTAAAGACAATAAGCTATCTCGAGTAATTGCTGTTTTTTATCTAGGAAGCAGAAACTCACATTCACTGTTGACAATGATGATAATGTGAAGGTGTGGATAAGAAATCCTGGATCGGCTTTCAAGGTAGAGATTTGCTGATGTTTTTCTTATCACTGCACTTTTCTGTTGACACTTTGCACACCTTTGATGTTTTTGTTGATTGTGTAGATTAATTGATTTTCATCAAAGAAATGGTACAGTTACATGAACAGCATTCCCACCAATCTTTGTGTCTTTTAGCATCATTTTCCTATGTTGCATGGAACGACCACTTTAGCTGGTTAGCTTGCTGGAAACCTTTACCAAGCATTCACATGCTGTTGTAACAGTGGTTTCTGGAGCAGGTTGTTTGACATGATGAGGTTGCCACCCTCATGCACAACCTCATAGTAGTTGCCTTTTGGAGCAGTAGTCGCATTCTTTCTTGGCTTATCAAAGACTCCAGGAAACTACACTGACAGATTATCTATGTATTTATTATAAATTTTAAATACATCCACAGTACGTAGTATGTTTACAGCAAATGACAAGATTAGACAGGGAAATCTGAACCAGAATTTGACAAACCAGTAAACTGACTTTGACAGTCGTAAGAAGCAGTTAAAGGAGGGTTAGGCACGAGTGCTGTTGATTGTTTACATAGTAAATTGTTTGCATGATGAGGCTGCTAATCTCATGCGCAACCCTCCTTAACCACCTTTTGGAACTTGCTGTCTACTTGTGTCAATTATTTCTAATACTGTTAGTTTGTTAGTTTAATTAAAATAAACTTAAAACTGCAAATAACAACAACAACAAAATTTGAAATCTTAAAATCAACTTGAAATATTTTTCTTTTCAGCTATATCTAAAATGTTCTGTTCTTTTTATGAACTCAAACAAAGTTGATCAAATCATGCTTGAATAACCAAGCAGCTAGTGCTCTCCTCTCTCTCTCTCTCTATCTCTCTCTCTCCCTCCCTCCCTCCGTATATCTAGTTAATATATTTTATAGTCTTAGCAGGTTCTTTTTTACAAATTAAAGCCTAACAAGAAATCTGTTTGTATTTATTTATTATTTTTTTCACACTATATTTAAAACATGATAGGTTGATACAGTACTAAGTAAGTACATTTTACTTACCTGGTTTTCAGATGAATTTAATTTAGATGACTGTTATGTAACTCTTAAAAGATTCCTTTTTTTTTTTGTAATTGTGCATCCAGCTGTTAACAGAAGATGGTGCTTTTGTGGAAAGCCTGGACCTGTCTGTAGTAAAGGGCAAAAACTGCACTGTGTGGATAATATTCTCCCCTTCAGAGGTCATGGGTTACTGTGCTGATCTGTTGATGCATATTCTCTATGGCAACAGATATGCAGTAAGACATAGAAAATTTTCTATCCTTTTTTTTTACAATTCAAACAGTAAAGCTGTCTTGTTAGTATGAACATTATCTTCAGTGTTGAGTTTCTGTTTATTGCCCAGATGTGTTTATTACAGTAAGTTACTGAAGACTATTTTTAATGTTGGCGGTTTTTTTTTTCTATATTGTTATATTTTTAATGTGATTTTTCCTGTCTGGCTTATATTTAAATTGTTTTTTTTTTCTCTTATCTGACATGCTTCTGCCATCAACGGTGTCTATACCTTGTAATGGTATCGCTGCTTGTGTACCCTGACAACCCCTAGAGCTATGCCAGCGGGAGTTTTACTCTACCAAGCTGGATAGTCTGCAAGGGTAGGGGGCACACTAAAGCTGGCACCCTGATCCTCCAGGTTGGGGGTTTTAGCACAGGGCCAACACCCCTGTCTATGTTAAAAAAAAAAAATTCACATTACAGAAACAGCAACAAATGAAAAAGCATTTATGCAGGATGGACATCCTGAGTCTGAGGCTCGTAGGACTGAACTGATGAAAGCCGAAAGGAAGCCATTGGCATGAAAACGGATGCCCTGATCGCAAAATATGAAACCAGATATATGATCTTATCATAGTAATGGGAGAAACTCAAAAGCTGGAACACAAAATACACTCAATGAAAGAGTAATGAGGAAATGTGGCAGCGGAACAGTAAACAAGAATGGAGGTAAACTAATAAGCTTCTGGCAGCATTAACAACTTGATCATTGGAGGAATATTTTTTTCCACACAAAGAAATTCACCAATTAACATGGGAATCGTCCAACGGCCAGGACAGAAACCAGATAAACCACGTTATGATCAATGGTAGATGGAGGTATTCATTACAAGATGTGAAAATAAGAAGAGGTGCAGATGTGGGAAGCATCACCACTTAGTAGTAGCAAGATTGAAGGTGAATCTCAGATCTGATGGACCAATTGTCACGAAATGGATTTAGGACTAGAGACTGTCTACCTATAGTGACAAGACACTAGTGAGAAGGAAGACTGGAAAATTAGATTCAGATAGAAATATAGTGCAAAAAGTGAAAGTTGAGACCATTGGCTCCGAGGTTGAGAACCGAGGTTGATTCTTTCCTCGCCACTTCGGACGTTTAAATTGCTATGGCCTCGAACCACCTCTAACTACCCTATGGGGATAAGGTTCAATTAAGATTCACAAACACCAAGGTACAGACAACATATAGCTACTGTACTAAAGGAAATGACTGATGCCAGCTACAATTTATACAAGTTTATTATACACCTATACACAAACTCATATACATGTCAAAATACATGAAGTGCGAGGATGCACACCTGAAACAAAATCAAGCACAGTTAAAAATGCATCAACCCCAACCCTTCTCCCACAATTGCAACCTGTATGGAGAAAGAAGGTAAGGTTAACTGAAATGAACTACACTGCACTTGATGTCGCCTACACTCCAAACTAGCTGTTCTAAATTCTAACTCTAACTCTAAGTCCACTGATAGCTGGAACGACGGCGAAGTGACTACACAATCTCTGCACAGACTTCGGTTCTACACAGCCTATCCTGGAATCTCCTGAACACCACTAACTGCACCTCTAAACAAACTTCAGCAGCTGTCCTCTGCTATGATTCACCAAACCTAACAGTTCTGCCTATCTGTGCTGACTTCAGTAGAGAGAATGTTTACCCTATCTCTCTCCACTAACTCTGGAATTGATGACTGAGGTTTAACAGAACCCCACTGGATTCTGGACCGGAACTGTAGCGGACTTCTACCACTCTGAAATTACCTGCCCGAGTACCTATAACTGGGCCGTCGGCTTTATTATGGCCGTGAAGAAACGAACACAAAATTACCACAACGCTGGCAGCCTGCCAAATCTGCGTGTGTAACGAGCGTCAGAGCTCAGGATTTATCCACAAAAATCCTATTCGCTGGAAAATGTCTTCCCCTGGCTGGGAAAACGTATTTTCTTCCTCTCCTTCCACTACTGGCAACTAACGTAAAACCCTTGCGGTTCTGCGAATGCCCCAACTTTGCCGTGGGAGAAATTTTGTGGTCTCAAAATTCCGCTCTCATTCCCACAAAAAAGCCGGCACCTGCTGTTTAGACAAAAGCAAAAACAACAGCTAAACAAAACGTTAATACTCTATTACAAATAACAATTAACTTCCTGACAAACCCTTAAGTCTTTAACACTTAAGTCTCTCCCCGTCTATAATCAATACAGCTCCCCTACTCTCTCCCGTTATGCACCACCATACAAAATCATGCAAACAAAGTCCGCTCCCCCACTGAGCTCCCTTCTCTACCTGAGCCCACAAGGTAAACATTGGCTAACCCAGATCGCTTGTTCTGCCTGACTAACTCCGAGCAACAACATTTTCACTGGCCCGTCTGGGCAGACGTACTGTGGCCTACTTCTTACGCTGACACTAATGCCGTAAGGATTAATAAAAAATAAAACTAGTCCTCTCTAGGAATTCCTAAAATTCCCGTCAGTATGATTAATCACCTCAAAATTGAAATAAAATATTATTCCCTTAACATAAATAAATTTCATCTCCATCTTCTGAATACACAGAATAACAAAGCACAATCAATAACCTATAACCCTGTTTACGCTAACATCTACATGCCGTCAAAAGTTATACATAATGGTTATCAATTAAATCTCAGTAGTTACAACACGTGGTTACAATTTTATGACCACGTGCTTCTCTCCCCCTCGTCCCTCTGAACATCGTATCAATAAAGATACCGTAACCACGCGCTCACGTGCTTCAATTAATACCTATTTACTCCCGTCCACAGATATATGCGTAACTATATAAATAGCGAGCATCAATACTCTCACTAAAATCACAAATAAAAATACACATTACACACGCTCCCGACTATACTCTCACTCAAATCACAAATGAAAATACACATTACACACGCTCCCGACTATTCTGTAAATACATATGATTCGCAGATGCGAGTTTCTCTCCCGACCGACTTTGCAATAATACAAAGCGGTGATATCTCAACTTTTAAACCATGCCGCTATTCCTTCAACAAGGAATTAAATGGACCTATAAAGTTTCAAGTCTATCACTAAGATCGAATTGATGGCTCTGGAGTTAAGAATTAAATTAAACTAAAACTGCCCAAAGAAACTTAAATGATCGGCTAGGACTAGAAAAATTAAATAAAGTCCTCACGCAAAAATTCATGCTTACCAAATCTCGAATGTCCAACTGAAGGCAATCGACAATATGCTTCTGGCACCCGGCTTTGGCAATTTTTCATTAAAAGAGAAAGAAGCTATGAAATATAGGCCTTTTTATAATCAAGACCCCCACGCGCCGACTTCATGACGTCATATGCGCGGCGTGGTTCTAAAGCCAATGAGAGCTCTGCATTTCAACTGCAGTTACCTCTCAGCCAATCAGAACCTTAGATCGTTCTGATGTAACGTGCATGGGTTTTAGACAAAGAAACGAGATTAAGCCTAGCCCTATACTGCGGAAATGAAGCAAAAATGGCCGCAAATAATTTAACTCCCGAAAAATGCGTATATGGCCAAGCAATATCTTTAAAAAAAGACAATCTGGTGCCAATCCTGATCTAGCATCTATAATCTTTCTTCTAGAAAAATACTGTCTAATTCCCTACACCCCCATTCTAAACACATAAAGAAGAACCATAAAGCAGATGAGATCAAACTCCCTCGTGATCTCATCTTGAAAAAACGTAAATAATAGAAGGAGAAGAAACATGGAGAAGGATTTCCTGTAATCCCTCCTAAAAATAGTGAACTAAATGCAAGGAGAAAAAGACATGGGCCATTTGAAAGACAGAATCTCAGTACTCTCGTCACACCAATTGTAACAGAAAATGTATGACATCATCAAACTGAAGGATCCCCTTACCAGAAAAGTTTTTGTGGTTGATGTAAAGAGACGATATCAAATTTCCAAGAGTCAGGAAAATACAGCGACTGAGGATGTTGACCAGAAATTCAACACCATTTCAACAATATGTAAAGAAAGCAGCAAATCATGCTTGGAATTCCAGGAAAGGAAAAGACAAGATTGGATAACAGCAGAAGCATTAAACACCATAGTGATGAGAAAAAGAAAGAAAGGAGCAAGTGCCTCAGGTTAAAGGAAATATATAGCGAACAGTAGTCAGCTGGACAATGAAATAAAATGTCAAACCCGAGCCAACAAAAGGAAATTCCAAGATGATCTTGCAAGACAGGCAGAAGAAACAGCACTGAGAAATTTAAAAAGCGCGGTATATAAAATCATTAAAACCATCAGCGTAAAATGGGGTACAAACAATATTACGTTAGTAATAGATAAGCAAGGAAATCTCATCACCACAGGAGCAGGAAACAAGATGGGCAGAGCACTACAGAGAAACACTGAATAAGAAACCACCAGAGATGCAGCTGTATGTTCCTGAGGCTGAAAATGATCTAGACGTAAATACAGACATTCCACGAAGAGAAGAAATCATCACAGCTATCAAAGGGTTATATATATAAAAGGATCCCGTTACAAGCCCATTGAGGCATATTGGGAATATTTTGCGGAATAGCTGCCGGTCACGACAATTTAAATGCAGAATTATTTAGGACTGATCCTCAACTAGCAGCAGAACAATTAGAACTACCATTTGCACGTCTGACAAACAGAGACAACACCAGTAGAGTGAAATTAAGGAATAATTGCCTAATTGCACAAGAAGGGCGACCTCACAGACTACAACTGGAGAGGAATTACTCCCTCATTTCCCTGTAAATACTAGGCAGGATAATTATCCAGAGAATTTCAAAAGCAGTAGACCATAAACTGAGGAAGGAACAAGTAGGATTCAGAAAGAACAGAAGATGTGCAGATCATATATTCACCCTCAGGAACATTATAGAGCAGTGCTCGAAATGGCAGAGACAACTAAACGTTAACTTTGTTGATTTTAAAAAGCATACACAGGGACAGCCTATAGAAAATATTGAGGGCTTATGGTATTCCCTGCTGCATTGTTTCCATCATCAAACGCCTCCATTCTAACTTCACATGTAGTGTTGGGCAGAGCAACCTAACTTTCAAGGTGAAGACAGGAGTACAACAGGGATCCCCCTTATCAACCACTGTATTTTTAATGGTCATAGACTGGGTAATGCGCCAGACAACAGAGGACAGTCCATGAGGAATAAGATGGACAACGTTCTCTATGCTGGAATATGCAGACGACATTGCACTACTTGCACATTCACATCAACACATCCAAGATAAAACAGATACACTGAATACATATAGCCAACATGTGCATCTGAACATCAGTCTAAAGAAGACGGAAGTCATGACACTCAGTGTGGGCAATCCTGAGCCCATAACAATAAGGAACCAGAAGCTGGAACAGACAAACTCATTCACATACCTAGGATGCATTGTAACACCAGATGGCAGAACAAGCAAAGACAAAAAATGAATAAAGCAAGAATAGCCTTCACTAGTCTAAACAAGATCTGGAAGTCCTCTCTGTACAGCACAAACATCAAATTAAGATTATATGAGAGCTGTGTACTTTCTGTACTTCTCTATAGTGCAGAATGCTGGAGAGTGACAGAGAAGGAAATATCAAAATTGTCCTTTTTCCACACAATCTGCGTAAAGAAAATTCTCGGAATCTTTTGGCCGAAAATCATCACCAACCAAGAACTGCTTACTCGAACCAACCAAGAGGACATGCACACCATCATAAATAGCAGACGCTGGGGTTAGGTTGGCCACATCCTCAGAAGAAACTTTGGGGACATCATAAAAACAGCTATGCTATGAACCCCTGAAAGAAAGCGAAAGAGGCCGACTGAAAACAACTTGGCGGAGAACTGTGGAGGCTGAGATGCGAAGAATGAGCCACAGCTAGGGCTGTGCATGAAGGATGGCTATCAACCGAGCAGCAGAAGCAGTTTGTTGCAGCCCTGCAAGACACCACCAAGTATGATGGCTGCTTAGGCAGTCAGCGACTAAGGATCCAAGAAGAAGAAGAATGCTTCAGTGGTTTTATACGTTGTTTCAGCACAAAGTCCTGTGTTATTTATTGTGTTATTTATTATGTGTTATTTATTGACTCACTAATGTCCGGAAATATCATTGAAAACGAATTTGAAAATAAATGGTACAAAAGTTCTGTATCAAACTCTAAACTTTATCTGGGGGATAGAGAAAACAGTTTGTTTTATTTTAGAGGTACCTTCAGTGTTGATGGAGTGATGCTGACCACATCACCCCTAGTGTGCCGATGGTCAAGAAAATATGGGCCTAACACCATATTCCAAATATGCCTCAATGGGCGTGTAACGGGATCTTTTACCTCCTTCAGTGTTGATAATGTAATCATGAAACAGTAAACGGGGGTCTCTGGAGAGAAAGACAGAATAGGACCACAGTTCCCTCAGACGTGTCCTACAGGTTGACTAACATGAGGTTGGGCATGAGGCTGGAAACCTCATCATGTCAAATAATGAACCACCGTTGCAAGACTGAATGATTGGTGCAGGTATTCTGTAAGGCAGCCAGCTGCAGTAGTGAGTCCATTCTCCATATGGAGCAAAAAGATGATGACTTTGATTGGCTTATCTTATTGTCTGGCCTTCACATAAACAAGGTCATGGTTGGATAGAAAGTTGTGTATCTGACTTTTGCTGGTGAGGGTTGATTGTGAAAATTATCTAATACTTTTCTTTATAACTGTACGTTGGTATAGAATATACATCAGTTGACATTTCCTATAACAGATTCCCATCAGTGGATATGGAGGATGCAGCAGGCTGTTGATAGACAATGTTGAAAAATCTCAAAATGGGAACCTATGGCTGGACATTGGCTGTATGAGACCTGGCACATCCATTGTCCACCAGATCTCTGTCAAAAATGCGGGTGTCAGATGTTGTTTTGTCAAGGCTTCCTTTTATGGTACATGTTGAGCTTGTTTTCTTCAGATAAATTCAGATTCCTTCTAGCTTTTTGATGTTGTGGGCAGTAGCTATTTTGTGGTCACTGTTTTTAATCATTTTCCTTTCTGTTTACAGAGCATGGAGCCACCACTACAGCTGATCTCTTGGCTTCCTGCATACACATGCAGCGGTGGTTCATATAACAATGTGTTTTATATGATAAAGTTGCCAGCCTCATATTAGTCGCCTTGTATTGGACATGCCTAAGGGAGCATTATTCCTGTTCTTTGTCACATTACAGGCCATGAAAACATTAATTATGACCACTATGCCCTTCCACAGTGTTTCCCAAAACATATAATAATTGCATACAGCTTACAAGAGATTAGTCTTATCTCTGAGAGTGCACATACCAGGCATTGGGAAACTCATACCAAATATTGTAAAAGATGACCAGAGAGCTAGCAGCCCTATGAAGTAGAAGTTAAATAGATCACTGCTAAAACCATATCAAACTCAAGCTGGTAGATGAAACTCTCATAAAAAGATGATTATGATGAAAGTCATTGAAGGCTATAAGGAAGAGATGTGACATATAGAGAAAGGACATGATGATTGCGGAAAAAGCTGGAATCAACAGTCTAGAAAAGGAAGACAGATGTCTGGCTGAAACTGCCATTAAGGCTAAAATTTAGTTACTTTTATTGGTTATCTTTACCACTGATGGTATATTGAGCATTCTGTATTTTACTTGTGTTTCTGCTGGTTCTAGTTTTTCAATACTCCTAGTGTTAATGCCTTGTACTTATAGGAATATGGTAATGTAGACTCGCCATAGGCCTCCACATAGTATAGCATATTTTTTTATCTGAATTGCCTATTATGGCTTGTTCCCCCCTCTGAGTTGCCTTTTATGACAGTGTTATTTGTTTGTATGAAGGTTATCAAGAATATAACTGAGTATATTGATGCTGACATGTTTTCTGATGGTCAATTGTTCACATTATTAATATACAGGGTGGTCATAAAGTCTTTCCCTGATTTCAAAAATTAAAAAAAAAAAGTATTCTGTCCAGAGACACTTGGTTTTTTTGGAAATTATTCCAGAACTAAAACGGTTTTTTTAATGCTATTTGTATATTTCAACATTTGCGCCATTTGTTGCACGGATAATGTCTAAACGCTTTTCAGTTTCTTGCCATGTGTTTGATAACATCTCCTCAGTCACCGTCGCAAGCACTTGTGTTATCCTTGCCTTCAAAGTGTCAGTATCGGAAATTGGTGAACTGTACACTTTGTCCTTAGTGTAACCCCACAGAAAAAAGTCTAGAGGTGTAATATTCGGCGAATGTGGAGGCCATGGTATGGGCCCATCCCTTCCAATCCAGCGTTTTGGAAACATGGTATTCAAGTACTGGCGAACAGCTAATCCCCAGTGCGGTGGTGCGCCGTCTTGTTGAAAAATTACAAACGGCTGAAACTCTTGTAATTGAGGTTCAACATACATAAAGTTGCAACATGTCGAGGTAAACATTTGATGAAATGGTGGGCTCAGCAAAAAAGAAAGGTCCGATAACTTTATTGTGCAACAAAGCACACCACACATTCACTTTAGGACTGACCCTCTCGTGCTTTAACACAACACATGGGTTCTCTGACCCCCAAATACAGACATTGTGTCCGTTGACTTTTCCAGAAACGTGAAATGTAGCTTCATCAGAAAAAGTGATTCGTGTAAGTGTTGCATAGCTTTTTGTTGTACGCCATAATTGTTGAAGGCGATGAAGACATAGTATGGTATCTGTGGTCTGTAATTGTTGAAGGCGATGAAGACATAGTATGGTATCTGTGGTCTGGTTTGTGTAGGATGCAGATGTGTATTCAAACAGTGAGCATTACAAACAAGGCAATCCACACAATGACGTCACGTTAACTCACGATGTGAAAAGTCAATAAAGCTTTAAACAGCAGTGATGGTTTTTGGCAACATATATTGTGTACGCCACAATGACAAGATGCATGGACATCGTTATGCAGAAAAACATCACAGGTATAGTACAACAGTCATTGTATCATCGAAGTAGTCGATTCAACAGGCACAGCAGACAGCATCATAATAATGTACATCATATGCCTTTTAGGATATCGTAAACAGCTGTACATGTAGTCAGGTAGTAAACTTCCCCTTTCCATAAGAGCTAGTAGATATCAACTAGGAGATTAAATCTAGTCCCCTATATTTGACCTCAACAAGACAGGCATGTCTTTTGAGCGTCACATTATCGTTCTCTATGTTCCTCAAACAGCAAAGGTATCAAACCTAGATCCATCAATAAAGTTCAGGAAGCAAATAGTCCGTAGGACAGGCATCAATCGATGCGTGACAACATAAGTGGATCGTGAGCTGAGCAAACTAGTCATAACATAGACTTTATAATAAGGCAGGCTAAGCAAAAGTCAACATCACAAGATGGCGATAAAGTTACTCAGCAAAAAAGGATTCAGTTACCTGTTCATCAGGAATTAAATCACATAAATCACATATGCCTCCAGGCATTTGAAATAACATAGAGATATATCATCTCAAAAAAAGGAACAACAATGATGAGGACTCCTTCCTGAATAATCTAAGCGAAGACGCTAGCACCTCGCTACGTCTCGCCCTACCAGCATTTCTGCTCAGACTGACCTGGGCGGAAATCATTTCAAAACAATGCCACAAACAGAGACATGCGCAGAACACGCGAATCGAATACAACTCAGCTAAACTTACGAAACGAAGAATGTTCTACGATGTTCGACTAAAGATTTCGAACCTTAAAAGGAAATGAATCTTGAAACATTGCGATTGCCAACTGTTTTGCTCCATATATGGACGTGACTCAAAATCGTTCACACAACTATCGGCAACTATACTATCAGACTATTGTCACACGATTAGACAACTAGTAGAAATAAGAAGTGACTACAATTCCATGAGTTACTTCCCATGCATTAAATAAGAATAAGTTGCGACAAGTTTAGCGCAACAGTAAGATAATCATTATTTTCATCAATTCGTTGCAAAATCTCTTTAGCAAATGCAACACGTCGAGGAAAATCGTTTGGCTGCTAAGCTTGAACGATTTGTACCTTGTATGCATATAGTTGAAGCCATTTGTGTAGGATTTTCAACACTGTGCTTCGAGGGATTGCAAGTTCTCTTGAGGCATGATAGGTTGATTTCTGAGGACTGCGTTGAAACGCCGTGCGCACTGCGTCCACAGTTGCTTCACTCACACGAGGCCTACCTGCTCTGGGCATGTCACTGACGCTGCCAGTGTCCGTAAACTTTATATACCAAGCTTTGATGCTTTTAACAGCTGGAGGATCTCATCCATACTCCTGGTTGTATATAATTATTTAATAATTTCTAAACTTTCTTTGTATCTTTATTCCCACCTTCCATCATCTAATCTTCTACTTCCAGTGATCGTTTATCTCCTTCCTCAACGGGGATTTACTTTCGTGATACCATAAAACACACTGCGCTTCTCCTTCATTGACGCCATGTTGAAAAAGATGATTTGAGCATCCCCAGATAATCCATCCAAACGCAACCTACAAATCACGTTATACCTCTTGTTAGCACCACGGTAGCGACCCTCCTCGACAAAAAAACTTCATATAAATGTCACCAATGAGAGTTCCCCGCTCATCGCTGTCGTCACAGGTTTTGTGCAATGCCGGACAATACCCCAACTCATTCAACAAAAAACCCAGTGTTTCTGCGCATGATACTTTTTTTGCAAAAAAAATTTGAAATCAGGGAAAGACTATTTGACAGTTACTAAACACTTGGCCATCTGAACGTAAACCCCTGTAAATATCTTTTTCAAGTCCTGGTTGTATATTGGAGACAGGGGTTTAGCAGTCTATATTTCCACTTCTCTCAGATTATCATCGCCGAAAGAAACGATCTAGAGGACCAATACCCCTCTAGAAATTATTTAATAACGAAAACATGATGGATAAAGTTTCCCTTCTTCTTGGTAGATTTCAATATTTTTTTTTTTAAATTAACTCAGATGTGTCACGACAGGAGTTCCAGCCCTTGCATGCTGCCATTGTGCCATCAACTCTTATCCTGCCTGCAAATGAAGCTGCTGTAAGAAATGTTATCCCTGTTGGTTTTTTTTTTTAGCTCCTTAGCTGCCCTGTAATATTTTTCTTCTCAATATCTTTATTCTTAATCCCACCTTCCATCATCTAATCTTCTACTTCCTTTAGTGATCTTTACTCCTCCTCTTTCTACACAGCTGGATGTCATCCTTCTGTTCTCATCAGCCATCTCATCTTCTCTTTCACTGCTCCTGAGCTACCAGCACAATACCCCTCTTTTATTAGTACTCATAAACCATTCTCTTATCATTTCTTCTTATAAAGCAAACTCTGCTGTTTTTTTTTTTTAATTAGCACTCATAAACCACCTATTAATTTTCTTTTCTGTCATTAGATCTTATAAACCATCCTCTGATCTTTTTTTCTTTTTGTTAGTTGGTTGTGTAAAAAAGTCAGATTTCAAACATTCATACAAATTTCTGTGCATATATTTCATTGCCTCGCCTGCATACACAGTATGTATGAAAAGATGTGATCTACATTTTTCCTTACTCTAGAACCTACATGTGATGTTGAATCCATCTCAGAAGGAGGTGGACCTGTGTAAATTTAGTCGAGCTCTTGTGGCTATAATCAAATTTACCTGGGGTGATGAGGTTGCGAGACAACATTTTATTAGGTAAGTACATATTTTTGTGAAACTGGATTTACATCTAGGAACATTTGTGGACAAGGAAACAGAGTTATCTGTTTTGTGTCTGATATGTGGAAAGCAAAGGAGTTCATGCTGCTCTCTCGCATGAATTCTAGGGCTAAAAATCTAAACAAGACCATGAAGTATCTCAGTGTGGTGTGTCCTGGAAACAGGCAACCTTCAGGTTGAATGGCCAGTGCTTTAGGGGGTTTGGCTAGCCACACCACAGTGATCCACTATTATGATTCCCTCAATGGTGAGACATGTTAAGAACCCAGCGTTGCACACTTATCTTGATGGGAATCACTTGAGCCATCAGACTTGACTCTGGCTTTTACCTGGCTGACTGCATGGAGAAGGATCTAACAAGGAATTTATAGCAGGCGAGCGAAGCTGGGAGATGGCTCTGTGCAGGACATGACAACTCCTTGGAGGGGTATCACTTGAGTCGACAGACTTCACTCTGGCTTTTACTTGGCTGACTGCATGGAGAAGGATCTAACAGGAAATTTATAGCAGGCAAGGGGAGCTTTGAGATGGCTTTGTGCAGGACGTGACAATTCCCTGGGAGAGCCCAGATCCCGAGCAAAGAATTTTAGGCCTGCATATTTGTAGAGCCCACATGGATGGTGGTGAATACACAGTCTCCCCCTCCTTCTAGCATGAAACCAGATGTAATGATCCTTTGATGCATGCCAGGCCAGGATAGAATATCTGAAAAATAAACTGGAGCTCATGACTCTCAACTCAGCAGGTTTCAGAATGGCAGAAAAAGCCTAGATCTACGATGTAGATAATGCCATGGATTCTTCAACTTGGCATTAGTTGTGTAAGAGCTTAACAGCCCTGGTTAAACAACAAAAACATATCTGACATGCTGCTGTTTGGTGGTTCTGTCACTTCTATATTTAATTGATCTAATGAGTTGCCACTGAAGACTACATGAGAACCTCCCGCTAGTGCCTTTACTCTGCAGTGTTCTATGCTCCACGTGGAGCTAAAAGGGAAATAAATGAATTAACTTCCTGAGTCATTCATTCAGTCACCTGACTTCCTCACCAATTCTATGCTCGTTATTTGACAAACTGCTAGAATCAAGTGATCATTGCAGAAGTTTGTATCAGTTTTTTCATGAATTATTATTGTTAGCATCAGCTGCTAAAAGATGTTTTAAATTTTCTGACGATTTTTTTTTAGTGATATGTTCAGGTTTATGTAGAAAGACTTATTTGAAATTATTTACTTCTCTTATTGGTCAACAGTAATCCTGGGATGCAATCAAAACAGTTGGTCAGAAACTTTGACATTCCACTCACTTCCACTCAAAAAGAGCTTGTAGCTGCTGAAAGTAAGTTGTGTTTGGTTTCTGTTATAATTAACTGATTGACCCTCCATCAAATTCACTTCAGTGAGACAGCAGGGCCATGGTGCAGTTGGTCTTTTTCTTTCTTTCCAGCCAGAAACTGGAATGAAATAAAGGCAAAGCAAATGTTTTATGGCTGTTTTTGTCATTTATAAAAAACAAACCATACTGAGAGAGAGAGCATTGAGTGACAATTATATTTGAACACTTGCTTCTCAAGGCAGAGTTACACAGTTTGAAATCTTGTAACTCAAAGCTTCAGTCTACCCAGCTATAAATGGATTCCTGACTCTGGATTTGAGTTGGGGAATGCAAAGACATCGAGAAAGTTCACCGCCACCTCATAAAGTTGAGACTAGTATTGTTGAAGTCACTAACACTTTGCTCCCCTACTGCAGTATTTGCTATTTAATTATCTTGACCTGTTTTTTTTTTCTGTACAGAGAAAACTTCCAGCTATTTGCTATTTTTTGCTTGGTTTAAGGAGTGGATTTTCATGGTTGTTAAGATCGAAGTTATTGTTGGTTTTTATAACTGCAGTTGCTAATATAATTGTTTCTGTGTCATGTTAAGCCTGTTGATATAAACATCATTGGTGTGGAGTTTAGTTATCTTTGTAAATCTTAGTATTTTACTGTTTTTTTGTGTAGTTGGTAGTATTACTGTTGCTAATGTACAGTTTGTTGTCTGTATTGGTGTTATGCTCATGTCTGTGTTTTTGCTATTGTTGTTGGTGTTATGCTCCTGTCTGTGTTTTTGCTATTGTTGTTGATGTTATGCTCCTGTCTGTGTTGTTGATATTGTTGTTGTTATGCTCCTGTTTGTTTTATTGTTGTTGGTGTTATGCTCCTGTCTGTGTTGTTGATATTGTTGTTGGTGTTATGCTCCTGTCTGTGTTGTTGATATTGTTGTTGGTGTTATGCTCCTGTCTGTGTTGTTGATATTGTTGTTGGTGTTATGCTCCTGTCTGTGTTATTGATATTGTTGTTGGTGTTATGCTCCTGTCTGTGTTGTTGATATTGTTGTTGGTGTTATGCTCCTGTCTGTGTTGTTGATATTGTTGTTGGTGTTATGCTCCTGTCTGTGTTGTTGTTATTGTTGTTGTTGTTATGCTCCTGTTTGTTTTATTGATATTGTTGTTGTGTTATGCTGTGACGGGTGATGCGGTTCCTTCATCTTATATTATTTATTGAATATTAAAGTCATTCTCTTGACGTGGTTAATGTTTGTTATTGATGGTTAGCTCTGACCGTAAGAACATCCCTTCGACGTTCTGATTTGCATATTGTACATTAGTTGATTTCTCCTGTGGGAGAGTTATCGTGCTGAGAAAACGTAAACATTAACAGCTGTGGAACCAAACCCGAAACGTAAGTAAGATATCAAGCCTTCTGTTCTGAGTCCACATGTATTGACGTTCATATAAACGATATCCGACATTCACAAAACTTCATGTACAGTTCAGCATAACAATAAATTCCAAATAATACCAGTAAGTATCCGTCCGTGTCAAAACAATATATCAGATGAACATCATGGCTATGTACATGCGCTGCTGTAGTCAACAGCCAGAAATGAGCGCATGAGTTCTTGACAGCTACAAATTGAATCATAATACGATTCTCCTTCCATCATTTAATTTACTTAATAATCTCATACTTAGATTAATATCTGAAATGACCCTGAGTTCTATATTGAATTCATATATCGGCTATTTACTAAGCCTCTCCTTGGAAGACATACAAGACACGACTTCTCTGCTTGACGGATAGCGTAACAAGGGCCATGTAACCAAGTCACCAAGCGTGACCTTCCCAACGCGAATGCGTCATAATCTTAGCATATATTTCGCGTTCAGTATACCGTAAAATATCGACATATTCTATTAATGTTATTGACCCCTAAACGTTGCGCACTGCTAAACCCCAGCAGACGCCGTCATTTAAAATAACACCGTAACAGATTTCCTGTCAGACGGGGGAAAAAAATCTGTTAGATAGATTTTATTTTTTTTTTAAACTATATTAATCAAATTATTAAAAATTGAACAAAACCCGACGTATGGCCAACGATGTTCTATCTAGAACAGTGTCGCGGTCATGTCAGTAATATCTTATAATAAAATCAACGTCATATCATACATATAACTAATATTAAATAAAGAAATGTCACTGTCATTAATTAATTAACTAATTAATTTGATGTATGTATTGACTAACTACTAATGTGAGGTGTTATTAAAATTATTCTAACTAATTAAAATTAAAATAATTAATTATAATATGTAAGTATGGTACTAACTAGTTAATATCTAATTAAAGAAAATGAGAAATAGTATCAGAGAGAAAACGAAATAAAAATTGAGAAGTACGGACAATTAAAACTAAATATTAAAGTATACATTAAAATAGTAATGCGTGTGAAAATGAAGTATAAGGATAGATACCTAATTAAATTAACGCAATCCGAAAGAAAAAAAAAACAGAAAAAATTCATACATTTTAACTATACATATGAAATATCATAATCTAATATCTATCACCTTACTAATTAAACTATTTAAAAGGTTTAATTGGTGTGATATTATTTTGTTTCATCTTTTCTTAGTATATTTTATTTTTTTATTTCATCACACTTCAACTTTATTTTATTATATATTAATTTAATAACTAGCAAATTTAACAATATCGGACATGAAGATCCAATCGTTGTTACATCCTATTGACTTGTATGAAAGTTCTTTAAGAAACAAAGTTCATCTTATCCAATTCTGATATGATGATCCAATCGTCGTTAGTTCCTTTATTGAAATTTTGAACGTAATTTGAATAAGTCATCACCGTATTTGTCCAGTCTATATCAGAGATTGTTCCTTTTTACTATTTTGCAATCGAAATGAGTGATACGCAAAGTCCAAGTGAAGTCCAAATTTTCAACCGATCTGTAAAACTTGATATTTTGATCACAATAGTTTATTTCGAAATTTCCTCATTTAAGTAAGAAGTCCAACTGAAGTGTTGTATATTCTGAAGTAGAATTAATACCGTTCATTGCAAATGTAATGCTTGATTAGTCAGCAAATTTTCTTGAAATAGTACTATTCATTCAGAATCCGTAGGATGTCTTGACAAAGTATCGGCCATTATGTTCTCAGTTCCTGGTATCGATTCTATTTCGAAATCATAGGGTTGCAGCGCGATAGCAAATCGTGCAAGCTTTGGACTTTTATGGTTTGAACGACGTAATGCTGCCACAGATTTCTGATCTGTCTGGATCAGAAATTTGATCCAAGCAAAAACTTTTCCAACTTAGTAATTGCCCATATCACGGCGAGCAATTCTCTGTCCACAGTTGAATATTTAGTCTCCGGAGGTTTCAGCTTGCGTGAGATATACAATACAGGATGAAGGATATCATCATGATATTGGAGTAGACAAGCCCCGAGTCCGTAATTACTCGCATCTGTACGTAGAACAAACTTTTTAGAGGCATCTGATAATCTTAAAACAGGTGGGCATGAGAAAATGTTCAAGATAGTGCGAAAAGTTTTGTCACATTCGTCTGTCCAATTTATCCTTAACGGCATGTTCTTCTTTAATAAAGATGACAAGACAGCCGTGATGGATGACAAGTGAGGTACAAATCTGCTATAGTATTGGACTAACCCTAACAGACTCCTAACCTGTTTTCTTCGTTTGAGGAACAGATAAATTTAATATTTTAGAAACCGTACTGGGAATTGTTTGGATACGTCCTGATCCAATAATATGCCCCAGGAATGTTATCTCATTACACGCTATTTGAATTTTAGTTGGTTTAGCGGTTAAATGGTTATCCCGCAATATTTCCAAAACCGATTTAAGACCCAAAAAATGTTCCTCAAATGATGAACTAAACAAACATATGTCGTCAATGTAGGTAATTATATCTGATCTACCTGATAAAATTTTTCGCATCATGCGAATAAAGGTAGCTGGAGCATTCATTAGCCCAAAAGGCATCACGTTCCACTGGTAAAGACCTTGTGGAGTTGAGAATGCTGTGTAGTATTTGGCTCTATCGGTTAGTGGAATCTGCCAATAACCTTTGGTTAAGTCAATCTTAGTGAAAAGTGTAGCATTGGATAGACGAGGAAGTAAATCGTCAAGGATAGGATGTGGTTCGCTATCAGGTACTGTCTGCGCATTAAGTTTCCTATAGTCAACACATAAACGTATGTTGTTGTCCTTTTTCCGGACAATGACTAAAGGTGAAGAAAATGGAGATGTACTAGTCTCAATAATACCTAAGGATATCATCTGTTCAAGTTCCTGAGATGTCTTACTCAAAAAATGTAGAGGTACAGAATAAGGATGAACACGAATTGGTGTATCATCGTTAAGAATAATATCGTGACTAATTACAGATGTGCAACCCGGTACATCCGTTAACACATCTGGGAATGATTGTAGAAGATCAGCAATGCGTTGATGCTGTTGCGGTGTAACCGTAGAAGAAATGGTCACATCACGCCAAGATTCAGTAGATTGGACAATAAGTACAGGTAAAGGCATCTGCACTTCAGGAAAAGAAGATTCTTCCTCCTGTATAACAGATAAATTAGAATAATGACAAGTAGATACCGTATTGTCATCTAGTTCATGAAAAATTGACTGTAAGTGTATAGGACGTGTATGAAATTGCTTGAGCATATTAATATGGAATATCTTTCTGTGTCCCTTGATATCTAAGACGTAATCAACGTCGGAAATTTTATCAGTAACCTTATAAGGACCAGTCCATGAGATCAATAACTTATTGTTATTGTGAGGAAGTAATACATAAGCCTCATCGCCTGGGAATAATTGGCGTAATCGTCTAGATCGATTTTGTATAGATCGAGCCTTAGCTTTTGCAGCCTCAGAAGAAGCTGTTGCCAATTGGCAAGACTCAATAATATTATTCCGAAGATTAATCACATACTCATAAGATGACTGAGTGTCCTGAGTCATCTCTGCATCAATTAATAAATCTTTTATCAGTCCCATAGGTCCTCTCGGAGGGGCACCAAAAACTAACTCAAAGGGAGAGAAGCCAGTTTGTTCATGTGGCACCTCTCGGTAAGCAAACAGGACAGCTGGGAGTGCTCTGTCCCAGTCCTGAGGGTGTTTAACCGTAACCTTATGTAAAAGTTGTTTAAGCGTACGGTTAAGTCTTTCAACTGCACCGTTACTCATGGGATGATAAATGCTACTCAAATTCCTATCAATGTTCCAGGTTTTCATTACTTCCTTCATGGTATCGGATATAAACTGCGACCCATGGTCAGATAATAATTTTCTAGGAAACCCTATTCTAGAAAAAAATTAGATGTAGTGCATCAGCTACATCTGTGGTAGTGGTGGTCTTCAATGGAATGGCTTCTGGCCATCGTGTGCATAAATCAATGCACGTGAGAACAAATCTATGTCCTCTCGCAGATGGTAGAAGTGGACCAATTATATCTATGGCCATCTTGTCAAAAGGTCGTACTGAGATATCGCAAGCCTGAATAGGCGCCGTGTGAAAAGCTCCACGTGCTTTCACTTCCTGGCATGTAGTACAGGAACGTACATACTGCGAAATATCCCGTGACACTCCTGGCCAAAAGAATGAAGACAATACTCGAGATCGTGTTCGAGTATATCCCATATGTCCTGCACACTGCGAATCATGCGCGTGTTGAAGAATGTACCGTCTAAAAGCACCCGGTACCATAACTTGTTGTTTTACCTGTGATTTATCACTAAAACATCTAATCAGTATATCATTTCTAATAATAAACCAATGTTTGTTCTTATTACATGAAGTTAGATTATCAACCTTATTAACTAGGTTAAAAAATTTGTTTAAAGATTTGTCATTTTTTTTGTTTGTTTGCAAATGATTCCCTGTCAATAGGTGAATTGACCTCAATATCCTCCTGTTTCTCTGCATCCATCTTATTATCATTGACACTCTCCATGAGCTGAGTCTGAGCTCTAGTCGTCACGGCGTTTCCAGTGCATAGATTGTGTTTCTCCCATTCAATAATATCTTCTGGTGAACAATCCTTGCTGCCGTGTATGCGACCCACCATAAGATCTGCAATCGGCTTTTTCAGCATGCATACCTTCACGTTCCCTGTGAAAAAAGGTGTTTTGACATGGATAATAGCTGTGGGGTAAAACTCAATAGTTCCCCCAAAAGTCATGCAACGGACATATTCCCCAGTTGCACAGCTAGGATGTACCAGCGACTGCCGCACTCCAATTGTGGTGGACCCCGAATCTCTCAATACAGAAACTATGGAACCATTAACTATCCCTCTGTTAAAAATCAGAGAGCCTGTTCCATCATTGGCTGCAAGACCTACTTCTGGTGGAATGTGTCCGCAGTTTAGCACTGTCTCCTTTGCCTTCTGAAAAATAAGATTGCATTGTGGGCAACTATTCGCCACGTTATAATTTATAGCAAAACATGCAGCAGAAGATTGTATTGCATTATCGTTAGGTGGAACCTGAACACTAGGGGTTGTATCATTTGTAACTGCTGCACCAGTATTATGGTGAAAATGGGATGATCCACGAGAATGAGATCGATTACGGGAATAATCGTTAGAATTATCTCGTTGTCCCCTGTAGTAACTGTTATCTCGATGTCTCGAGCCACGATTATTACCATTCCAATTGCTGTTATTATTGTAGTTATTTGATCTATTATAATTAGCGTTCTGTTGACTGTTGTTGTAGGTTGATTGCTGTGAATAATTCCTATTCCGTGATCTTCCTCTGTTCAAATCATTTTTTATTGTTGAAATTATTATTATTATTATGTCCTTTATGAAAATTGACATTGTAATTTCCCTTGAACCTACTTCTGTCTACGCTATGAGGTCTCGGTTTGTTATTGTTATAGTATGCCATATTGGACGCCACAGGTAGAGGTTCCCTTATCAAAGAGTTAGAAATGTTTGCATTCGGATGTGCAGTACAATAATTTAATGAAATTTTTTCTAATTCCTCGATTGTAGAAGGTTTTCGTTCTTGCAAATATGCAAGGAACGGTGGGCTGACAGAGGATAATACCTTATCACGTAACAACAAATCAACTAATTTGTCATATGATTTGTTGACATCTGCCAGTTCAAGCCATCTGTTAAATGTATTGCGTATGTTCGCAATAAAACCTGCAAAATCTTTAGGAGATTCAGGTAAGATGTGTTTAAATTTTAACCTACAATTTTCTTCGTCCAGATGAAACCTTCGTAAAAGTAAGGTTTTAATAGCGTCGTAATTATTAGCTATCGCTGGGTCAGCATTGAGAGATGCCGTCAATGGTTCTCCATCTAAAAAATTCATTTAACTTAATTACCCATGAATCTATAGGCAAGTGATTTGTTTTGCATGTCTGTTCAGATCTTGATAAAAATGATGATAAATCATCAAAATTTAATTTAAAATGGGGTAATTTAAAGTTGTAAAAATGTTTGTTTTGGTTGGATGAAGACCCATTTTGTGCGTTATCATTCTGGGTTGCAGCAGCACTTTGTGCCTGAAATCTTGCTGTTTCATTCTGAAGTTAATTCCAATCTCTTCTCTCCTTTTTTTTTCTTCTTCTTGTTCGTTCCTCCCTTTCCTGTCTAGCAATTTCTCTTTGTCTATTTTCTTTTTCTATTTCTTTCTTTCATTTCTTCATGTTTTAAAGTTGCTATCCGTTCTGCCTCTTCTTTTTTTAAAATTGCTATCCGTTCTGCTTCTTTTGCTTCATATTTAGCGAGTTCAGCTTCTGCAAACTGACGAAGTTCCTGTGCTTTGTAACCATAATCTTTTCCAATTTTAACAAAATGGTCCAACCCAAGCATCTTGAAGTTAATAGTGTAAGAAATTACAGATCTATAATAGTCAACAATAGAATCTATGTACTTATTTGTAACAGCTCAAGTATGAATAATCAGTATACCTAACTGTAATATCCTCTTAATAATAGTTGTAAGTTCAACAACTATTCAATATTTTATAATAAAATTATATGTAATCAATAATCTATAACATAAATAGTTATGATATTTATTTATATCAGATGATGTGTTTATTTCCTGCACCTAATATAATTATTAAATAATTATGGGCATTATTCCTCCATGAACTATTTTATTTAATTAAAGAAATTTGAGGAGTCAACAATATAGTACTATGAAAATGTACCAATTACTATGTTATATATATAGTTTTTTAATTCAACACCTATTCATGGTGTGAATACCAAAAAATAATTCAATAAATTATTTTAATATAAAATTTTACTTGCAATTATAAAGTTTTGATTTTATGCCTTACTCATCATGTATAAAGTGCTTTGCTAGTTTCTGGAACCATCACTGCAAATTGTTGCAATGTTCTTGATTCATCATCAAAGTTCCCAAAAATTAATTAAATTAATTAAATATATTATTAAAATCAATTCATAGAAATATTATTATTACATAACATTAATGAAGACAATACAAATGATTAACCAAGGCTTTACAGTACAGTAGCACAATACAAAAGTGACATTTTCACAAAAATAAGTGATATTATAAAACCAAGTCTACTAACCGGAAATATAGAAGGGTGAGGGTTAACTGAAGTAAAAGAACATATTTGGCACTACAAATGATGATGTCACAGGACTCATTTGATGATCATACAATACATTTAAATAAAATTAAAGATAGCCAGATTAGAATAAACAGGATAGATTACGAACATATGACTGTAACTGAATAAAAATCAAACTGAATATGGTAAAATACAACGGTTATTTCACAGAACTAGACACCTAACATACAAGGTGAATTAATGCAGGTCCGAACGAAACAATCACCGGTAATGTCTTCGACGCGTTCTTCGCGAAATGCGATTAATTCACGACCCTAAGGAACGATCGGAATTGAGCTTGACGTTCGAAAAGCCATAAGTTCAATTCCGATTCCCAACCTACCTCCCACTACATGTAAAAAGACAGAAACAATATTTAACATGGCTAAAAAAAAAAAGAACATGGCATGGTTGGACAAAAAGGACGAAATATTGTAACGTTTAAAATCAGTTACTTATCTTTTTTTTTGGCAGTAATTCAGTACATTATCTGCTTCGCCAACAGACTCGTAAGCTTGTTTGAAATAATGAAGACGTTAGCAATTCGTTTCCTTTGCTGTTTGAGAGCTGCAAATATTTTTTTTTGAAGGGCATTGATTGTTGCTGGCTTTTGCAAACGTTCATACTGTTGTCAAGGGCATGACGTCACCGGTGTTTTCGCATAATAATGTCCATTTCGGCTCGAAAGGAAAAATGTTTGATTTTTTTGAGGTTCGCTCTTTTGAAAAGTTTCAAGACCACTATTGGCCACCAGTTGTGATGGGTGTTGCGGTTCCTTCATCTTATATTATTTATTGAATATTAAAGTCATTCTCTTGACGTGGTTAATGTTTGTTATTGATGGTTAGCTCTGACCGTAAGAACATCCCTTCGACGTTCTGATTTGCATATTGTACATTAGTTGATTTCTCCTGTGGGAGAGTTATCGTGCTGAGAAAACGTAAACATTAACAGCTGTGGAACCAAACCCGAAACGTAAGTAAGATCAAGCCTTCTGTTCTGAGTCCACATGTATTGACGTTCATATAAACGATATCCGACATTCACAAAACTTCATGTACAGTTCAGCATAACAATAAATTCCAAATAATACCAGTAAGTATCCGTCCGTGTCAAAACAATATGTCAGATGAACATCATGGCTATGTACATGCGCTGCTGTAGTCAACAGCCAGAAATGAGCGCATGAGTTCTTGACAGCTACAAATTGAATCATAATACGATTCTCCTTCCATCATTTAATTTACTTAATAATCTCATACTTAGATTAATATCTGAAATGACCCTGAGTTCTATATTGAATTCATATATCGGCTATATACTAAGCCTCTCCTTGGAAGACATACAAGACACGACTTCTCTGCTTGACGGATAGCGTAACAAGGGCCATGTAACCAAGTCACCAAGCGTGACCTTCCCAACGCGAATGCGTCATAATCTTAGCATATATTTCGCGTTCAGTATACCGTAAAATATCGACATATTCTATTAATGTTATTGACCCCTAAACGTTGCGCACTGCTAAACCCCAGCAGACGCCGTCATTTAAAATAACACCGTAACATATGCTCCTGTCTGTGTTGTTGATATTGTTGGTGATGTTACGCTCTTGTCTTGTCTTTTTGACACTGTTACTGTTTTTGATGTTATGCTGAGGGAGAAACTTTATGGTTATGAGAGAAACCTGAGACAGACTGCCAACTTTATAAGAGAGATAGTTGTGGTTATTTGAGAGCAAATGACGAAGAAGAAAACTGACAGTGGCATGAATTTTTTTCTTTAAAATCAGTACATTTTAGCTGTGATGTAACTTTGTAAAGCACCAGATATTTTGTACATTTAGAAAGTTACGCTTTACACAAATATGCTTCTACCAACAGTGAAGGGCGTGAGTCCTCCCTTAGAGAGTTATTCCATGCTGAAGAATGTGATGACTGCAGTCAAAGTTGGCTTGTTTGGAAACCCTCCAGAAAACCAGTCATCTGCACATGTGACCACAACTCCAAGAGCAGAAGCAGATGTTGGCAGGTCTGTATGTTTTACATTCTGCTGTAGTTTAGTATAAAGCTGAACATACAAATATATATAAATATTATAGATGGAAAACATCAAACCAAGAATGTTTCCTTTCTTCTTCTTCTTCTGCATTCAGTTGTTAGTCATGTGAAATCTGCAGGTCTATCATGAGGACAAAGCCCCCGATATTTTCCAGGTCCATGCAGCAGCCCTGTAGCTTCTGCCTCAGTTCTGCATCCTCTGGCCAGGTCTGATGTCATAAGCTATTCTGGGCTGGGCCATTTTAGAGAAAATCCATAGTAACAAAATACATAGAGAAACATTATCCACGCAACACCTGGACCCATGCATACACAGATGAATCAGTAACAAATGCAACAGAAAACTGAGGTGGAGTTGTCTCTGGGCTTAAGCACTGGTGCACAAAAAAAAGCTGTCAGTGGCAACAGGACAATTCTCAAGTAACTTCAGAGCAGAGGCAGAAGCCTTGAAAACTGCAGCAGAGGTTATAATGATAGAGGAAAGCACAGTGAGACAAGTTGTTTTCTTCACAGATGCATTGTTAGTTGTTGAAAAGCCAAAATAAGGTTGTCTTGGATGACCTAAGAGTCTTCTTCTTCTTTTCTTTTTTTGATCCTTAGCCGCCGACCGTTAAAACAGTCAGTGGCCATCACGCCTAGTGGTGTCTTGTAGGGCAACAACAAATTGATTCCACTTTGCTCGGTCGGTAGCCATCCTTCGTACAGTGCCCCAACTCTGGTTCATTCTTTGCATCTCAGCCTCCACAGTCCTCCGCCAGGTTGTTTTTGGTCGGCCTCTCTTTCGTTTTCCTTCAGGGGTCCAAAGCATAGCTGTTCTTGTGAAGGCATCGGGATCTCTTCTGAGGACATGGCCAACTCAGCTCCAGCATCTGCCAGCTATGATGGTGTGCATATGTCCTCTTGCTTACTCCGAGTAAGCAGATCTTGGTTGGTGATGGTATTCGGCCAAAAGATTCTGTGAATTTTTCTTAGGCATGTTGTGTGAAAAGAGGACAATTTTGACATTTCCTTCTCTGTAACTCTCCAGCATTCCACACCATAGAGAAGCACAGAAAGCACACAGCTCTGATATAATCTTAATTTTGTGCTTGTGCTGTATTGAGAGGACTTCCAGATGTTGTTTAGGCTAAAAAAGGCTGTTCTTGCCTTATTCATTCTGATGTTGATGTCTTTGCCTGCCCCGCCGTCTGGTGTTACTATGCATCCTAGGTATGTGAAGGTGTCTGACTGTACCAGTTGCTGATTCCTTACTGATATGGGCTCAGGGTTGCTCACATTGAGCGTCATGACCTCAGACTTCTTTAAATTGATGTTCAAGCCCACCTGCTGGCTATACTTAATAAGTCTATCCATTTTTTCCTGGATATATTGATGTGAATGTGCCAGTAATGCAATGTCATCTGCATATTCCAGATCTTCCAATGTAGAAAATGTAGTCCATCTTATTCCTCTTGGACTGCCCTCTGTTGTCTGGCACATCACCCAGTCTATGACTGTTAAAAATAGAGTGGTTGATAAGGGGCATCTCTGTCGTACTCCTGTCTTCACCTCAAAGGTTAGGTTGCTCTGCCCAACACTACACGTAAAGTTGGCATAGAGGCTTTTTATGATTGACACTTTGCAGCTTGGAATTCCATAAGCCCTCAGTATTTTCCATAAACTGTCCCTATGTATGCTGTCAAAAGCCTTTTCAAAATCAACTAAATTAATGTACAGCTGTCTTTGCCATTCTGAGCACTGCTCTATAATGTTCCTGAGAGTGAATATATGATCTACACATCTTCTGTTCTTTCTAAATCCTGCTTGTTCTTTCCTCAGTTTGTGATCTACTGCTTTTGAAATTCTCTGTATAATTATCCTGCCTAGTATTTTGCTGGGAACTGAGAGAAGAGGGATTCCTCTCCAATTATTGCAGTCTGCAAGATCTCCCTTCTTGTGCAATTTGACAATTATTCCTTTGTTCCACTCTGATGGTGTTGTCCCTGTTTTCCAGACTTGTGCAAATAGTGGTTCTAATAGTTCTCTGCTAGCTCAGGGTCTGTCTTAAATAGCTCTGCATTTAAGTTATCATGGCCAGGAGCTTTTCCGTTCTTTAACCCTTTGATTGCTGTGATGATTTCTTCTTTTCGTGGAATGTCTGTATTTACATCTAGATCATTTTCAGCCTCAGGAACATTCAATTGTATCTCTGGTGGTTCCTTGTTCAGAGTTCTCTGAAGTGCTCTGCCCATCTTGTTTCCTGTCCCTCTGCTGTCGTGATGAGATTTCCTTGCTTATCTCTTACTAATGTAATATTGTTTGCACCTCATTTTCCGCTGATGAATTTAGTTATTTTGTATACTGTGCTTTGTTCATTTCTCAGTGCTGCCTGTCTTGCAAGATCGTCTAGGAAATTCCTTTTGTTGGCTCGGGTTTGGCGTTTAACTTCCTTGTCCAGCTGACTGTACTGTTCGCTATATAGTTGCTTTAACCTGGGGGACTT
Organism: Oreohelix idahoensis; assembly: GCA_024509875.1. Classification (NCBI taxonomy): domain Eukaryota; kingdom Metazoa; phylum Mollusca; class Gastropoda; order Stylommatophora; family Oreohelicidae; genus Oreohelix; species Oreohelix idahoensis. The sequence continues at coordinate 98,961 of JAMPIV010004728.1, forward strand.
CGCTTCTGTTTTCTTTCTTTTCATTTCCTTTCTCTGTGTTATGGTGTTTAATGTTTCTGGTGTTATCCAGTCTTGCTTCTTCCTTTCCTGAAATCCCAAGCATGATTTGCTGCTTTCCTTATATATTGTTGAAATGGTATTGAATTTCTGGTCTATATCATCAGTCAATGTCTTTTCCTGACTTTTGGCAAATTGATATCGTTTCTTTATGTCAGCCGCAAAAGCTTTTCTGCTTCAATTTGCTGATGTCAAACCTTTTCTGTGTAGTTACAGTTGGTCCAGTCCTTCTTAGTTTCACTTTCAGTTTTGCTACCACTAAATGGTGATCACTTCCCACATCTGCACCTCCTCCTACCTTCACATCTTGCAGTGCATGTCTCCATCTACCGTTAATCATGATGTGGTCTATCTGGTTTCTGTCCCGACCATTTGGTGATTCCCATGTTAATTTGTGAAATTTCTTTATGTGGGAAAAGTGTTCCTCCAATGACCAGTTTGTTAATACGAGGGGCGTTCAGAAAGTAATGCACCACATCGTTTTTCTCAGGAGCTGTTTATTCAAAAAGCATGAAATTTATACACAATATACATGGATATGTCATGTAAATATCGGTATTATTCAACATAATCCCCATCAACTTGTACGGCTTTATGCCAGCGCAAAACAAGTGCATGTATTCCTAGCCCGTACCAGATTTTGTCTTGATCATGTAGCCATTTCTTCGCTGCATGAATCACTCCTTCATCATCTTCAAACCTTGTTCCACGGAGTGCATCTTTAAGTTGACCAAATAGATGAAAATCAGAGGGTGCCAAATTGGGACTATAGGGTGGATGGAGTAGTACAGTCCAACCCAATTTGGTGATTGCTTCCCGTGTTCCCAGACTTGTATGAGGTCGCGCATTGTCGTGAAGGAGAAGCAGGTCTGCTGGATTCTTGTGCGGCCGAACTCTGCAAAAACGTTGATTGAGTTATTTCAATTTCTTAATGTAAGCTTGCGAATTGATTGTCTCTCCTCTTGGCATAACGTCCACAAGAATCACACCTTCAATGTCCCAAAAGACAGTGATCATGACCTTTCCAGCTGAAGGAATTGTCTTAAATTTCTTTCTTCTTGGTGATTGCAGATGATGCCACTCCATTGACTGTCTTTTTATCTCTGGTTCAAAATGATGTGCCCAGGTTTCGTCACCTGTAACGATCTTAGCCAAAAAGTTCTCTCCATCAGCATTGAAACGCTCCGACAATTCAAAAGAAATTGCTTTCCTTTGCAATCGGTGGTCATTTGTGAGACTTCGAGGAACCCATCTTGCGCAAACCTTAGAAAATACAAGAGTTTTTATAACTGCATTTGCACTAAAAATGCTGACTGACAGCTGTAAGGCCAATTGTTGAGTAGTGATTCGCCTATCAGTAAGAATAATGCCCTCAGCGCATTTCAACATTTCTGCGTTGGTGGCTGTGGCAGGACGTCCACAGCGCGGCCGATCAAGCAGCTCTGTATCTCCACTTCCTGATTCTTTGATTCTCTGAACCCAGCGACTGACTGTACTCCTGTCGACTGCAAAACTTCCATACACATCACATAGACGCTTGTGAATATTCACAACAGTTTCCTTCTCTGCAACGAGAAATTCTATCACAATTCGCTGTTTATAACGCAAGTTGCTAACACGCTCCATTTCAACAGTTTAGGGCAGCCGTATTATTTGGCCGGTTGCGGTGCAATTTGGTGCACACAATTGGCACATGCCATATTTGAAGTGTGCAAAATTTCATGCTTCTATCTTCATTATTAGCTGAGAAAAACGATGTGGTGCATTACTTTCTGAACGCCCCTTGTACTACAGAAACTTATTAATTTATCCCAATTTTCGTTTGCTGTTCCTCTGCCGCATTTCCCCATTGTTCTTTCATTATATGTATTGTGTGTACCAACTTTCGCATTGAGGTCTCCCATTACTATAACATGATCATATTTAGGTGTGTCTTCCATTTATTTCTGCAGTTGTTGATAGAATTCATCCTTGACCTCTCCATCGCTGCCATTTGTTGATGCGTAGCATTGTATTATTGTAGTATTGGTGAATCTCCCTCTCAATCTTAATCTTATCAGTCTGTTGTTGATGGGTTTCCATTCCAGTAATGTCCTTTCTATTCCTTTCTGTAGAATAATGGCTACACCTTCATTGTGCTATCCATCCTCTCTTCCAGAGTAAAGTACTGTTTCTCCTGTTGCTGTTTTAACTTTTCCTGCCCCTGTCCATCTGCTCTCGCTTATCCCTAGAATGTGTAACCTGTAGTTTCTCATTTCTGCCATGACCTGTTTTAGTTTACCCGTCTCATTCATTGTCCTGACATTCCAAAATCCTATTCTTGTATCATGTTTTGTGGTCAGGACGGACCTAAGAGTAGTGGTCCACAAACTTGTCAATGATTCAAAAGAGTAGTGATCCAAGGTATCCTGTGTTATTGTAACATCGACAGCAATGAAGAGACAGACAGATTGGTAAAAGAAGGTGGAAAGCTACCTCAGCCTAACGCAAGCATATCTTTCAAGGAGGCAAAGAGTTTTATCAGAATCAGATACAGAAACAAATGAGATGTAGAGCATCCATGTCACACACAAAATGATGTATACTGGTATCTCAGCAGAAGAGAACTAGTGATAGTTTTCAGATTCCGCACGGGCCACAACAGATTGAGATACCATCTATTCAACAAGCTAAAGATAGGAACTACCGATCAGTGTAACTGTGGCAGTGATAAAATGACTGCTGAACATCTGCTTCAAAGATGCCCAACATATGTGGAACAGATAAAGCACATATTGCCCTCACCAGTACCAATCATGGAAAAGCTCTACGGAGATGCAAATAACCTCAAGATGACTACTGCTTTCTTTGAAAATATTCAAGTAGACGCCTGAGAGCGTAAGAAGAAGAGGATGTGTTCAGAGATCTGGATTTCAGTTCTACATGTACATTAATTAGTGTGAGATATCCAGAGACAGTTGCCACGCATAGTTCCCAGGGGTTTCTGAAGAGACAAAGAATAGACTACTGCAGCATGCAATAAAAGGTGACTAATATTAGATTTTGTATGGTGCTGACAACCTCATCATGTAGAACACACTGCCACAGGAGCATGTGACTGCTTGGTGCAGACTTCCCTTTTCACTCCTTATGGAGCCACCACCACTGCAGCTGGTCCTGCAGGGAGCCTACTCTAAGCAGTGCTTTTGCAGCAGTGGTTTCTGTAGCATGATGGATTCTACATCTTGTAGTAGTAACAAGCAAATACAAGAGCCTACAATATTTTTCTTCTCCATCATTGAAATTCTTTACTGTAAACACAATCTGCTCTCATTCTCTCTTCATGTGATAGTCTTTTTTAAATGTTATCTTCACATTTTATTTAGGTCAAAACATTAAGCTCTTTCCTCATGTTTATCATTTTGTTTGATACTTTCATTTGCACTTTTTTGTTGTTTTTAAAAGTGGAACTGTACCATGCCAAAATGAGACAATTCAGTAATAAATTACAAGAATTTCAATATTATAGAATAACATTAAGTAAAAGTTGCTTACACTTGTGCAGAAATATATTTTTTTTTGTTAATTTGCAGAAATACATGCTTATCATTGTTGTATATTGTCAAGTTACTAGAAACAGTAACATGTGCAAGGTTTATTTAAACTTTTATTATTTTTTTTAGTTGTAGTGGACTAGCACTTTTTATGTTTATGGAATAGATAAAGTGAACTGTCACATTTAAAAAATGATGTTTTAACATGTAATTCTTGTATCTTTATCAGCAGATCATTGTCCCAGCATCGACCTGCTTTATCACCTGTAAATCCAAACATCAAACCTCTGAACAAAAGTAAAACAGTCTGGACAGTAGCTCCTACAGAAATTCAGCTCGCTGGTTTGTTGCTGTTGTTAATATTATTCTGGTTCTACTTTATCCACTTCTTGAAGTAAAGCATGTTGACTTATTCTTTTTACCTCCTTGAGAAATGCTACCCCTGCAAGTGGTTTACATGCAGACAGTTTGTTCCAGAGCACTTAGTGAGCTGCTGCAATGGTTTCTGTAGTTAACTCCTCAAAAGTTATGCTTGCATCAGGCTGAGGTAGCTTTCCATCTTCCTTTGCCAATCTGTCACCCTCTTCTTCATTGCCGGGGATGTTACAATGAGATGGGATCTATTGGATCAAAAAACTCTTTTGAATCTTTGACATAGTTTGTGGACCACTACTCTTAGGTCATCCAGGTCTGCATTATTTTATCTTTTCAACTTGCAATTACTGACAGTGCGTTGGTGAAGAAAGCAACTTGTCTCACTGGGATTTCCTCTGTCACTATAACCTCAGCTGCTTTTTTTCAAGGCTTCTGCCTCTGCTCTGAAGTTACTTGAGAATTGTACTGTTGCTACTGACAGCTTTTTTTGTGCACCAGTGCTTAAGCTCAGAAAGTCACCTCCACAATTTTCTATTGCATTTGTTGCTGATCCATGTATGCATGGGTCCAGGTGTTGCGTGGATAATGTTTCTCTATGTATTTTGTCACTATGGGTTCTCTCTCTCTTGCAGTCTTTCCATGCTTGTGCAAAAGCTTTCAGAAATGAGTAAGAGAAGAGTAAAGCTGTTGACAAACTGAATACAAAATTGTTCAAGCTGAAAAGAAAAGAGTTCTAAAAGTGGAAAGAATATTTGTAGATAATGTAAATAAACAGTATAGTATTTCAAGTGGTTCAGATTATGAAATGGTCTATATGTGAAGTGTACATTGAACTTTAAGGTGCTTCTATTTAAATATGAGTGTTTGATTTAGATAGGAGAAATTCACTCGAGAAAAAACTTTTTCTCAACTCATTTTTGGCGATTCATAAGAAATCCAGTGCGTTGGGGTAATACAGTCATACCCCACTAATGCGGCTGGTAAGGGGCCAGACCCCTGCCGTAAAGCAAACATTGCTGAAAAGCAAAGCATAGCCTTTTATAGCTTGCAAGTGCATGTAGGGTGCCTAAAAGCTTAAATAACATTCTTACACTATCATATATTAAGTGTGCAATAAAGGTAGGCCTAAAATAACAATACAAAAATAAAACAAATAGTGCTAGACCTTTACAAAAGTCAAATGAATGGAGCTAGTAAAGTAAAGATGTTTATTTCACACATCAAATACAAAGTAGAAAAAAAATGTCAATTCTTAAACTAACATGTACAAGTGTTAATAATATTGCAAACTGCTTAAATCTGAATGAATATATTTATTGTAGAAAGGCTGAAGGAGATAGCATAGCAAAGTCAAAAGTTTTTAAAATTGGCAGTAATACATTAAGAGACGCAGAACAACTGTAAACAGACTGAACGACACAGGTGCTGAACAACTAAGAAAAAAATGGCGTAGGTGCACTCACTTCTCTTTCTCAGCTGTCAAGTGCAAACGTGTCATGCCGTAAATCGCTGAATGAGCGAGGCAAGCACTGAAAATTATGAACATGAACCTGATTGAAAAGCACTGTATTAGCGAAGCGCTGAAAAACGGGGTATGGCTGTATTTGTTATATTTTGGTAAGTACTTACTTACTCATTCCATTTCTACCCTGGGGTGTAGCGGTACATTTGATAAGTTTTCAGTATAATTTTGTTGTTGTATTAAAAAGAATATTAATCCATTCATCACTGTTAAAGGGTGTTGCTGCTATCCTTGAAAATCATATGCTTGGGCCTGGAAAAACGTTTGAATAAATTAGCTACAAGCCCGATATTATATCTTCTTCTTCTTCTTCTTGCGATCGCGTCTTTGATGATTACACCGTCAGACGAGTTCTCATGATGAATTTGACTGTTGTTTGAAGTTCCTCTTTAACTCCATATAGCTTTGAGTTTAGTGTTGAGTCATTGGGCCAATATATCTTTCTTAACTGGTCATACAGAGGACAGTCCTGTAGAACATGCTCAGTCGTTTGTTCGTTTAATCCACATGTGCACAGTTGTGAAGCAGACAATCGTAGCTTGTGCATGTGTTTATTCAGTTTGTTATGCCCTGTCCTGAGTCGAAAAATAGTTATCTGTCCCTGCCGGTCGAGAGTGTGATAGTCGTCTTTGGGTTGGTTCTGTTCTCTTCTGATAGTCTGGATAGCTCTCTTTTTCTCAAAGTATGTGACTTCATTATCTTCTTGTTCACATTCTCCTCCCTTTTTTGCAAGTTTATCTGCCTTTTCATTTCCGGGTACACCACAATGAGATGGTACCCACTGAAGTATGGTTCTCTTTTTGGCAGCTACGTTGATTAGTTCATTTCTCAGATGCGGGAGTTTACCACCCTTGAGAGCTTGCAGGACAGACAGTGCATCTGTGAGGATGACTACCTGGTGGCAGTCAGAGTTGGTGTTATAAATCATATTTGCAGCTTGCTCTAGAGCTTGAACCTCAGCTGCATGGTTGGAACAGAATTTACCAGTGGGAATGTGCCTAGTCTCATAGTGGTTGTCAGGATATGAGATAAAGATACCGGCACCTCCATTCCTAACAGCATTAGTTGCTGATCCATCTGTATAGGCATGTATCCATGATTGATCGGGATAGCTTTCTTGGATCATACTCAATGTAGCAGTTCGTTTTTGCAGATCATTATACTCACATCCACTTGTGAGACCACTGACTGATGTATTAATTTGGAGGGCACTGCTGGCCTGCTCCCATGGTACAGGGTATAGGGTGGGCTTCAGTGGTGTTGTCTTCATGGATAGGTCTTCTTGATGCTGTCTTATAAGTCTTTTCCCCCGATGCACAAAGCTGCTACGCTTTTAGACGTCCCAATGCCAGATCATCTAGTCTTGCCTTCATTGGGTGCATTGGCATACTGTTGTACTTTTCCATCTGGATCATGGTTTTTGTGTCTCTTCTATGGGACAATGTCTGTAATCCAGCAACCTTCTGCATCTCTGTTATTGGTGTAGTTTTCATGGCTCCTGTAATGAGCCTGAGAGCTTGATTTTGCACCTTGTCCAAAGACTGCAGATGTGAGTTAGCAGCTGATGACCATGCTGCTGAGCTAAACTCTAAGTGTGGTCTTATTACTCCATTATAAATCTTCTTTAGATTTCGTTCATTTGCTCCCCAGTTGGTACCTGCTAATTTTCTGAGTATGCCTAGTCGTCTTCGGGCCTTTCCTTCTGCATTTTCAATATGCTTATTCCATGTAAGCCTTTGGTCAAATGTCACCCCAAGATAGGTGGGGTAGCTTTCTTCCTTGATCACGGTTGTCCCTAGGTGTATGTTAGCTGATTTGTCCTTGGGGGCGAGGGAGAACAGTGTTGTGGAGGTTTTGTCTGTGTTTATTGTGATAAGCCATTTCTCTGCCCATGACACTAGCATGTCTGCTGCCCGCTGCATTCTATAATTTGCTGTGGTGACATTTTCATCAGCGCACCAGAGTACTAGGTCATCTGCATATAAGGCAGCTTTAACTCCTGCAGGGAGATCTTTCACCAGGTCATTGATGTAAACAAGGAAGAGTGTTGGGGAAATTACTCCTCCTTGAGGTACCCCCTGATGGAGCAACACTTTTCTGCTCTGCAGACCGTCAAGAGTGACTCTAGTTCTCCTGTTATGCAAGTATGACTGGATCCATTTCATCATGTTGCCTTGGATTCCACTTCTCCTAAGTTTTGCAATGATGCCATCTTTCCACACCTTGTCAAAGGCCTGCTTGAAGTCGACCCAGATCGTTAGGACCTTTTTCTTCTCCTGGAAGGCATCTTCTATTGCTTGAGACAAGTAAGTAACTTGGTCTTCTATACTGTAGCATTCTCTAAATCCAGCTTGTTCCGGCACCAGGATCTGCTCAGACTCTAAATACCATTTCAATCTGTGGTTGACTATTCGCTCCATAGTCTTCCCAACACAGCTTGTGAGACTGATTGGCCGGTAACTTGCAGCCTCGGTCTTACATTTCCCTTTCTTTAGTATGGGTATTGTGATGGCTTCTCTCCATACTTGGGGTACCGTTCCTTTCAACCAGCTGTGGTTGAATATCTCAAGCAGTTTTGTCTTTGCTGCTGAGCTCAGATTTACTAGCATTTCGTTGCTGATTTTGTCTGGGCCGGGTGACTTTTGAAACTTAAGCTTGGAAATAGCCTTCTGTAGTTCTCCTAGTGTGATGGGTTCCCTCATTGGGGCAGGAATATCTGTCTGTCCCATGGTTGCCAGTATTTCTTTTCTTATCTCTCTCTGATGGTCTATGTTAATGGGTAAGTTGCTTTCTGAACTGTATCTTCTAGCAAACAAGTCTGCAGCTTGTTTTCCTCTGAAAAGTTTGCCACCTTCATCCAATGTGATAGTCTTCCTTGGTGAGGAACGCTCTTCATTTAGAGACTTGACTAATCTCCAAAGTTTCCTGCCGTCTTTCTCAAGGTTCAGCGATGCCGTTTTAGTTCTCCAGCTTTTCCGTTTTTCTTCTAGCTTTGTTCTCTGAAACTCTGCTACAGCCTTTTTCCATTTGTTGTGAGTTTCAAGTGAAGGCTGAGACTCTGCGTCCTTTCTAGCCCTGTCCATAGCTTCCTGACGTTCTTGGAGTGTGCTGGACCAGTATGGTATGTAGTTACTCCGGCATCCTTTGGGAATGGTTTCTTTTGCAGCTTGTAGTATGCATCTGTTGAAGTCTTTTACCACTTCATTGATGTCTCTGTTCTGTACCTTGAGGGTAGACAGCAGCGTGTTCACCTGATGCCTGAATAAACCCCAGTTGGCTTTTTTGTAGTTCCATCTTGTAATGGCTGGGCCTGTACTGAGAGTTGCACTCTGGACAGTAAGAAAGATTGGGCGATGGTCGCTTCCCCCTAGTTGGTCTCCTACTTCTCTACTAATAGATCCAGCTATATCTATACCCACAATGAACAATTGGGTATAAAATGGACAAATGGAAAATTCCTGGGGGACCTGGATTTCGCAGATGATGTAGCATTCTTAAGTTCAACACCAAGACAATCCCAAGAAGCAATAAATAATTTGTGTCATCTCTCGGTTAAAATTGGTCTCCAAATAAATGCCTCTAAAACTAAAGCTATGAACTTTTCTAACGAGACCTTTGATATCATCTTGAACGGGGAAAAACTACAGAAAGTTGAAAGTTTCAATTATTTAGGCAGTAAAATGACTCAGGATGGTGACACAACAAGAGAAATCCATACTAGAATTGCTTTGGCAGCTAGCGCCTTCAATAGATTATCTAACATTTGGAAATTACGATCATTGAATATACATACCAAGCTTCGTCTGTTTAATTCAAATGTTATCTCAGTGTTAACATACGGCTGTGAGAGTTGGAAAATAACAAAATCATTGGAGAACAAGCTGAATACATTCGAGAACAAATGTCTTAGAAAACTCATGAACATCAGTTGGAAAGAATTCAAGACTAATCGACAAATAAGAGAAGACTCTAGGCAGAAATATGTCTCCGACTATATAAGGAAAAGACGATGGTCATATATCGGTCATGTCCTACGAATGCAAAACAACAGAATACCACTACAGGCGCTCACTTGGGTTCCTGAGGGTAAGCGGAAAAAAAAGGAAGACCAAAAGAAACACTCAGAAGAACAATAATAAGAGAAGGAAGAACGTTGGGCCTAAATAATGTGCAAGAGCTAAGAGGAGTGGCGTCACAACGAACAACCTGGAGAGCACTGGTTTCTGCCTTATGCGCCGTGTTTGGCGCTTAAAGAATTTATTATTATTATTATTATATCTGGTGTGGAGAAGGCAAGATCTGGTGTTGAAGTTGTGTGCCATCCTCTGGAGTAGAAGGTAGGAGTGTCTGTGGCATTATTGACTAGGATTAGGGAGTGATCATCTTGCCAAGTTTCAACCTCTTCACCTCTGTGATCCAGATGGTTATAGCCCCAGCTCTGGGAGTGGCTATTAAAGTCTCCAACTGCTATAAAGTTGGTGGCTGGTACCTGTATAGCGCTGAGACTCAGGGGTTTGTTGTTCGGACAGTAATAGTTCAGGAGTTCTATTTCCATCTTGTCTACCTTTATCTGCAACAGCTGATATTCTGCTCCATCCATGAAGGTTTTCCTTTCGTGTGCAGGAATGTTATTCCTTACAAGAGTAAGTACTCCTCCTTTTCGTCTATCTTTTCTGTCGGATCTGAAGCATTGATATCCCCTTATTTTAAAGGTTTGATCTGCTTTCAAGTGAGTCTCTTGGATACAGCAAACTTTGACTTGCTTCTCATACAAGATGTTTTCCAGCTCTGTCTTTTTGCTGTATCCAGCCTGCTTGCTGTTCACTCCCTCTGCATTCCAGTGCATCATGACAAGTGGCACTCTGGGTTTCTCTTTTTCTGTTTTGTTTTGGTCAGTAGTTCTCCTCCGCCGTCTGCTGACTCCACAAGACGGTCTAGAGGGTCCTCCAGTAGCTGAGGGTGGGCTCTGTCGAGGCTCAGAGCCCGGCACTGCACCTGCCTGGTGGAGCTCCACAGGGCGAGCACCAGTACGAGATTTATTTGACGGTGTACTCTCCATAGAAAAAAAAGCGAGTTGCGTGATACTGTGGTTTCCGGTGCGCCTTCTGGCCCAGTATCTACGACTTTAGCACCTGTTCAACGGGAGAGTGGGCTCATCCCTAATCTGTTTATGTTCCCAGTAGTAGACTATTCGCAAGCAGCCTGGGGGTGTCACTGCTCTGCGCGGACCTTGTTTACCGAGGCAGCATCCGAGCTCGTATGGTGAAAATATGGTTGCATTATCTTCAAAAATAGACCTGTCTTTCCCATGGCTTTTCTGCCATCCTGCAACTTTGAGTTAGGGAGTTCTGAGCTCCAGTCTCTTTCCCAAGCATTTTATCCTGGCCTGGCACGCATACAGAGGACCCCACTTCTGGTTCTAAGTTAGCAGTTGGGGATAGATGGGGTGGCACACTGTGCATTCCCCGTCATCCAGGGGGGCTCTCCATCTATGCGGAGCTTGCACAATGCTGTGCTCTGGTTCTGGGCTCTCCCAAGGAATCCTCACGTCCTGCACAGAGCCACTTCCAGATACCTACCACCTGCCATCCCTCCACTGTAGAATCTCCTGCATGCGGCCATCCAGTCAAGAGCCAGTATTAAGTCTGGTGTCCATGTGATCCCCCCAAGCCTAGTGTGAAATGCTGGTTCTCAACATGCTGCAACACAGGGGGGATTGTGATGCTCAGCCATCTCTCTCAACTCTGCACCGATAAGTGACATCGGGGACTTAACTGTGCCTCAGTACTGGGAGGCTCCGTTTCCGGGTACACCACACACAGCCAATTGAGGAACGGTCGTCGTGGGCGTGTCTTCAGTAGGGAAGTTGTGGAGTCTTCCTGTCCATGTTCTTGCACATCCTAACACTGCCCGCAAGACATCGGAGGTTTGGAGAGTGGCCTTCTCTGCTTTTTTGAGTCGGGGTGGGCTCCCCGAGCAAGTCTTGATGGGGATCGGGATGTGTCCACGCGCCAGTGGGCCCAGCATCGGCCGCATCTGATGGAGGACTTGCTCTGCCAGGTTTGAGTTAGTAAATTCCAACTGTCATCTTCATGGCATTGTGATGCTGGGGTGCCTGTGGATTTCCTACCACCCCGGGTAGAAGCCAGAAGTGTACTGTGTCAGCTCTGAGGGAGATAAAGGGGGTGTTTCTGCATCTCCTTGAGATAGGTAGCCAAGGTAGGGCTCACAGTGCTCATTCCCCGCCACCAAATTGCCTGCTGGTTACGCCGAGTTCTCCGAGGCTCTAGGCATGTGACCAAGAGTTGAAGGCAATAGGATCGTCACGTCCTGAGTCTCTGTGCCTGTACGATGGGTTCCGATCTTCAGGAAGCAGTCCACACTCGTTCCCACTCCTAAGACTTGTTCAGTATCCATCTGGCTCCTTCCCACCCACAGAGGGTGTGTACAGTATAGTGCACCGGTTTTATTATCGAGGTTTGCTCCTCTAGATCCGTTGTGTTTAGCCTGAGGATTCGCACCCTCAGTTACCAGGACTACCTCGAGGAGGGTGTGGCTCTTCACCACGCACAACGATCTTGGGGTATGAGAGGTTTTGCTAGGCCAAGAGACTGACACCGCAATGGTCGCTCCTTTCATGAACAAGAATTCACTAGGCCTAGGGTGAAGCAAGGGGGGAAACCCACTACCCACAACACCAACACATCATACCCCCCTGTCTGTAAAAGACTTTGCCCCGATATTATATCAAAATTCATACTGAAATCTTTAGCCCAGACATGGGCTAACCTTGATAAATTTCAGCTACCACTGGTTAAATTAATGAACATTTAAATTGACTTGCATGCAGCATAGGTGTCAGTATACATTTTCAAGAATTAACCACTGCAACAGAAATGTCAGTATAAATTTGCATGAATGGTAGCTAAAACTTATCAAGTCTAACCCATGTCTGGGCTACAGATTTCAGTATAAATTTTGATCTATGTGCAGACTTTCAGCCAAGGAGGCTAAAATGGCTGATCTAAGTTGATAATTCCGTTTGATAGTCACTAATTGCAGTTTGTTACAAAATAATAGCTGTAAACTCAGTACTGCATAGTATTTACGTTTTAGTAAAACGTCATCATGTGACGTTTTCTCTCCAGAACGTTGTCTCCATTACAGCTGCTCTGAACACATCAGGCAAGTCGACCTGCATCAACCAAAGACAAGTTCTGGGTCCACCATCATCTAGGTCGACCCCTTCCCCTTTTTCCAGGGACCATGCCTTCCATCACTAATTTTTCCAAACTATTATGTCTTTTTTATATGACTGAAAAATTTCAGCTTCCTTATGATAGATGATTGTAAGTGACATATATTTTAGTTATTATATTTAAATATACATTGTTTTGCCCTATTTAGGTCCTGTCAGTTTTTGAGGCGATAAAGAAATAATAGAACAACTGCTCCCTTAAATGTGTCATAAGAGGTGGCTAATATGAGGTTGTGCATGAGGGCTAGCAACCTCATTATGTTAAATAAATTGCTCCAGAAACCAAAGCTGTGTTTTGGTACTGGCTACGTACAATGAAACAGGTGCAGTAATGGCTTCGTACTGCATAGGGAGTAGAAAGAGAGGTGATGGTGTTTAGATTCTTGGTAATCCTTCCTTTGATTCATTACATAATAATTTGTTGAGTTTCTTAACTTGCTTCTGCATTTCAGCTGGTCACTCACAGGTCAAGGACTTTATTCAGGTTATTAACTTCTCCACAGAAGAGTTACAGTAAGTGTCTAATTTTATAACTCCTCTGATTTTACCAAAGTCATTGATTGAATCAGGTCTTTGATATGGTAGGTTTTTTGTTTTTCTTTGTTATACCATGTTAAATACCAAAGTCATTGATTGATTTAGATCTTTGATATATTAAATCTTTTTTGAAATTATTACAGTACCATGTTAAATACCACAGTCATTGATGGATTCAGATCTGTGAAAAATTAGTTTTTGTTAAATTATTTCAGTACCATGTTAAATATCAGTCATTGGTACAGATTATTTATTTACTAGTTTTTTTGGGGGGTTATTTTATAGGTATTATTATAGTACCATGTTAAATACCAAAGTCTTTGATTGAATCAGACCTTTGATATGCGAGTTTTTTTTTTTATTTTTTTTTTTTTAATTTATTAAATTAACAGTACCCTGTAAAATATCAAAGTTATTGATTGAATGATTTATATGATTTTTGTTTAAAAAAAAAAAATTATTAAAGTAACTGGCTTTTGCTGCTTTGCTTTGAAATCCAGATTTTCTATAGAACTTGATGAGGGCATCATTGTTGTGCCATCCAAGGCTACTGTGAAACCCAAGTAAGAATTTTAAGTTAATTCTTGAGAATTAGTACTTCTTGGGGTAAGGATGTGGGTTTGAACAATAAAATGGCTCATCATTGAAGTGGATTTAGCTGTATTATTTTTAAAGTCCTTTACATTTTTTATTATGGCTTTTAACTAAGCACTGTTTTAGCAGACACCTGATGACTAGAAGCAGACAAATGCCAGTTAAACAAGAGATGAGAAAAAAATTATGGCAATGGATAGGACACACATTGAGGAAACCTATTGATAGCATTACAAGGCAGTCCTTGTTCTGCAAAGCCCAGGATAAGAGAGGTGTAGGGAGACCAAAAAAAAGGACATGGAAAAGAGAAGTGGGGACAGAAATGAGAGACCATGAGCCAATAGCATGGAACAGAAAGACAATGCATGAGTTTGTTGAAGACCTATGCACCTTGGGGAACTGAAAGTAATAGATGAATGAATAGTAGCTGGTGCTATGACGGCAACACATTTTTTGTAACAGGAAGTCATCTGAACCAAAAGTCTTGAGTGAGATATTAACTCTTAGTATACGAGCGGCCTTTTAGAAAGGCCGACGATCGATTCCCGTTTTACGACCGGCCTTTCTAAAAGGCTGAGACGGTTTCCGTGTCAGTAGCGAAAATGTATAGGTGAATGCATGTTTAAAACCACTGAACAATTTAGTTAAGTGCATGATATAGGGGTTTCATTTCTTCACATTTTGATATATAACACTTTGTGTTATTTTTATAAATAAATTATTTATTGCAAAATCTGTAAAGGTAGTCATGTCTAAAAATGTACTCTATGAAATTAGCTCGTAAAAACGTGGTTTTTGATCTCATATAATAATAATAATAAATTCTTTAAGCGCCAAACACGGCGCATAAGGCAGAAACCAGTGCTCTCCAGGTTGTTCGTTGTGACGCCACTCCTCTTAGCTCTTGCACATTATTTAGGCCCAACGTTCTTCCTTCTCTTATTATTGTTCTTCTGAGTGTTTCTTTTGGTCTTCCTTTTTTCCGCTTACCCTCAGGAACCCAAGTGAGCGCCTGTAGTGGTATTCTGTTGTTTTGCATTCGTAGGACATGACCGATATATGACCATCGTCTTTTCCTTATATAGTCGGAGACATATTTCTGCCTAGAGTCTTCTCTTATTTGTCGATTAGTCTTGAATTCTTTCCAACTGATGTTCATGAGTTTTCTAAGACATTTGTTCTCGAATGTATTCAGCTTGTTCTCCAATGATTTTGTTATTTTCCAACTCTCACAGCCGTATGTTAACACTGAGATAACATTTGAATTAAACAGACGAAGCTTGGTATGTATATTCAATGATCGTAATTTCCAAATGTTAGATAATCTATTGAAGGCGCTAGCTGCCAAAGCAATTCTAGTATGGATTTCTCTTGTTGTGTCACCATCCTGAGTCATTTTACTGCCTAAATAATTGAAACTTTCAACTTTCTGTAGTTTTTCCCCGTTCAAGATGATATCAAAGGTCTCGTTAGAAAAGTTCATAGCTTTAGTTTTAGAGGCATTTATTTGGAGACCAATTTTAACCGAGAGATGACACAAATTATTTATTGCTTCTTGGGATTGTCTTGGTGTTGAACTTAAGAATGCTACATCATCTGCGAAATCCAGGTCCCCCAGGAATTTTCCATTTGTCCATTTTATACCCAATTGTTCATTGTGGGTATAGTTTCTCATAACCCAATCAATAGCTATTCCAAAAAGTAGTGGTGACATAATACAGCCTTGTTTCACCCCTGTTTCTACTGTAAACCATTCTGTATTCCCTTTATTTGTTCTAACACAACATCTTGCATTGTCATATAGCGCTTTGATTATATTCACATATTTTGTTGGAAAACCATAGATTGTAAGTATCTTCCACAATGATGGGCGGTGTAGACTATCAAAGGCTTTTTGAAAATCGACGAAGGTGATAATAAGTGGCGATTGCCTTTCCACTGATTCTTCTATAATTGTTCTTAGTGTGAATATTTGATCAATACATGATCGTTTCGGCCTGAAACCCGCTTGTTCTTCTCTGATCTTTTCGTCAGCATGCAATTTAAGTCTTTCTAACATCATGCAACATAATAATTTTCCAGGTACTGATAATAGAGATATACCACGCCAGTTATTACAGTCTGATAGATCACCTTTCTTCGGTAACTTTACAATAATACTGTCTTTCCATTGTTGTGGTGGTTGTTCTTCTCTCCATACTTCATTTATAATATCTAAAATTCTCAAGAGGTTGTTGTCATTAACTGCTTTAATCATTTCCCCTGAAATTTCGTCAACTCCAGCAGCTTTAAAATTTTTTAATCTTTTTTAACGGCTTGTTTGATCTCGTCCAGCGTGAATTCATCGCAAGTTATTGGCAAAGTGGTTGTGGATGTTTCATTATTAAAATCAGGTGTTACTGTTGGTGGTGGTCTGTTTAGCACCTCCATGAAGTGCTCAGCCCATCTCTTCATTTGTTCTTTTTCTGTTGGTATTGAATTCCCTAATTTACCTTTAACAGGTGTTTCCATAGCAGTAGGCTGGTGACATAGTTGTTTTGTAATTTGATAAAGGCACCTACTATTACCAGTTCTTGCAGCATTTTCAGCTTCTACGGCCAGTTCATTGATGAAATGTCTTTTATCTCTTCGAGTTTTTGTCTTCACTTCTTTATTTAACAAGTTATAAGTTAGTTTGCAAGATTCAACTGCATTATGTGTACTTGCCGCTAGTAGTTTAAGTTTTGCTGTTTTCCTTTCTTGTATTTTATCCCAAGTATCTTCTCTCATCCATTTTTTTCTTTTTATGTACTAGGTATCCGGTGGTCGCTACAGCTGCTTCTGTCATTGCTGTTCTCAGTTGTTCCCATTTAGTATCGATTGTCTTGGTGGTGATATCGTTGTCAATTTTGCCTAAAGCATCGAAATAGTTGTTCATTTTGACATTATATTCCTTCTTTATATCATTTGATTGCAGTCTGTGTACATCTATTCTTCTATTTTTATTCGGTTGGTATAACTTCTTCAGTTTAATTCTCATTTTAGCTATGCAGAGGTTATGATCGCTTCCGATCTCTGCACCTCTGTATGCTCTGACGTCTTGAACTGATGAGCGAAATTTAGCGCTTATGCAGAAGTGATCTATCTGGTTCTTAGTTCTGCCATCAGGTGAATTCCATGTTATCTTGTGGATATTCTTATGTGGAAAGATGGTGTCTGCCACAACGAGGTTTGATATTTCACAAAGTTCTAGAAGTCTTTCGCCATTTTGATTCATACAGCCTATGCCATGAGTACCGAGATATCTTTGTACTCCATCGTTGTTGTCACCTACTTTGGCGTTAAAATCACCCATGACTGCTATTATGTCATGCTTGGGTATTGTGTTGATGGTACTTAGAAGTGCTTCATAGAAGTCATCTTTTGTGGTATCAAGAGCGTCGTTAGTTGGTGCATAACATTGTACAATTGAGAGCTTGAAAAATCGTGTCTGAAATCTAGCTAATATTAGCCTCTCATTGATAGGTACCCAGCTGATAAGCGATGCTGCTGCTTTCTGTGTCATTAGGATGGCTACTCCCTCTGTGTGACGATTATCATTACTACCAGAGTATATAATTTGCTTTTTTTCTTCTGAAATATATTTTATGCCCTTCCCCGTCCATCTACACTCGCTGACACCCAATAAGTCCAACTTATAATTATCCATTTCTTTAATTACTTCTTCCAATTTTCCGTCTTGATACATAGTTCTTACATTCCAGTATCCAATTTTAGAAATCTCCTTAGCCCCCAAGATATTAGAGTGAGTCATGTTTACTGTCGAGCCTGGTTCTGTTTCGGTAACAATAGCTTGTTTTACGATAGTGAATTGTTAACTCACTGATCAACCCTCCGATCCAACCGACCGATTCAAGGGTTTCGAGGTCAGTTATAGGAAAATATCTACACCACTAGATACTCTGGTGTATCTCTTATTCTATAATTTAACATAACATAATTATAAAGGAAGTAGAGGCATACTGAAGAACACAAGGAGAAAGAGAGCTAGAGACAGAAATAACAATGTTGAGGAAAACATGGAAAGACCTTGAGTTAATGACATTCGACAGGAGGCCTGTGCTCTAAAGGTAGCTAAAGAGTATTGATTGATGAACTAGAAAATTATATCCCAAAGTTCTATAACCGAATAAAGAAAGTTTTGTAGGAAATTAGTAGTTCTAAACAAGAAAGAGAAAAAAAAAAGTTGTCTAAAATAATAGAACCAAAATTAAGATTATTTATAAGGAAGTTTTTAACAAATTAGATCTTCTTCGTACACTCCCACACGTCAACTTGAATATATTCAAAGAAAGCAGTGGTCAGCTTGAGGCTGTTTTTATCTTCATAGAACTTTTCCAGGAATGGTACTGGTGATGGCTATATAGGCTTTCTCTGTTCCTCATATGTTGGGCATCTTTGAAGCAGATGTTCGGAACAAATTAGATCTAAAAACAGAACGGTGTGATGGAAAAAATTCAAACAAAATTGTGACACAGTTTTGACAAACTTGGTTAAAACTAGCAGATATTTTATGATCATGCAATTTATAGTCGTAATAAATATATTGATTGTACTTCCACTTCATCTGCGGGTACTGTAAAGTGAAGTATATATCTGATTACACTGACAAACAACATTTTTCTTTCTTATATAAGAATAAGTGTTCTTAGGTCAGTTTCTTGCGCTGATTTCAAATCTGAAATCCGTTTATCTCTATCACGTCGGGTTCTTAAGATATTTGTGAATAAATATATTTTTGGGAAACTGTTATTTGCCCCGTTTCATTTTTACTATATAACTTATTAAAAATTAATAAAAAGCAACTTAATTCTACTTTTTATACAGCTAAAAGATGCATGACATATGTTACGCGATTTTTCAAATAGTTACTGTATTTTGAAATAATTCTGAGCAAAATATGGCTTCTAGAAGTTGTAGAAATTCGGCTGATCTGTTCTGTTACGTGTGCGGATATTTTACCGATCTTGTTGACCAGAAAAACTTTACACCATTACTAAAGAAAACATAAGAACTTTATTTCGATTCGAAAGTTGATGATGCAAATAAATCTTGGAAGCCAAATGCAGTTTGTTTGATACATTGGCAGGTTGGTTACGAAAATCGCCGAAGCATAAGTCGATGCCTTTTGGAGTGCCAGTAATATGGCGTGAACATACAAATCACACTACTGATTGTTACTTCCGCTTGACAAATATCCATGGTTTCACTTTTAAAACTAGAAAGTCTGTGGTTTATCCAAATATTGAATCGGTTTCGAAACCAGTGCCTCATGATCCAATCACGTGTCCGATCCAAGTACCACCAGAACAATATCCGTTGGACGTAAATGAACCATCAGAAAGTGATAGTTTACCTGCTTTAGAAACTAATTCTGACTCAGATTACATACCGGTGAATGATGGTGTTTACTTAATTAACCATTCAGAACTTTCAGATCAAATACGTGATCTCGCGGGAAAAAATATGACTGGAAAGATTGCTTGGAGGACTAGAAGGCTAATGATGTCTATTGGGGGGGATTACGGATTACAAAGTCACGTTTTCCCAAAGTTGTCATAAAGTAACAACTCGGACGAAGGGGGAACCTTGGCGATTTTTCATTGAATTCTTGCCATTGTTCGACTATTCTAAAAGCCGTGTTATTGCATCTAACAGAAATTTTTTTTCAACATGCAATTCCAGTCGCCCTACACTCTGTTAATATGAAAGAAAACTTATGGACAATAATGGCTAATATGTTTTGGATTGAAAAAATAAAGTACAATGTTACTACCAATGGCGAGATTTGTATTGGAGACAATAAAAGGTCATTGCAATGTTCTCCACTCAGGACATGACTTAGCAGGACTGGTGTAGCTATTTGAACAAAAATTTTGTTGCTTGTCTCCGTGTTCAAATGTGAAGTTGGGACAAGACCGCTAACAGACAAGTGGGAACTGTGTCTAAATATATGCGATTAAAGAAAAGAGTGGATGGCCTATTCCGCGTTGGATCCGTATGCAGCTCGGACCAGCACTTAAAATGTAATACGACGAGCCATTAGTTAACAACAGGACACCTTCATTTTAGACCTTGAACTGTTAGTGACATTATAAAGTCTTGGGGGCTTCATGAAGAATTTTTGTAAAAGCGTTAGGCAGATGACTGAAAAAAGTGCACAGCTTGTCACACTTATATCTTCGTGAAGACGAAAAGTTTTCCGAGCGCAAGCGTTAGCGATGCAAAGATAAAGGAAGGTATCTTTGTGGTGACCCTTTTCCAAATGAATTAAGGAAAGCTTATTGCAGACGCCCAAAACTTATTGCCGAGCTCAGAACTTGAGTTCTCACTGGCTAGCTGAACTTCGCGGGCCACTGGATGGCATTCAAGTCTTTAATATCGTCGTTAACTTTCTAGGAAAATCAACAAATCTTGTCGGACTATCTGTTGCATATTGTTAAGGGCAGTGGCATCAGACATGCATACATGATAATTATCGGGCTGTAACCATGTCCTCAAACAAATCGGCATTTGCTCGATTTCGCTCTTGACCCCCCGCCCAAACTTTTTGTTCCCTGACAACCATAACTTAAAACCTTGGCGAAGTCAGGAAAGGATGAACAATGGAGAATGATTCGTCTATCAAAGATACCTATCGCCGTATATGGAGTTCGCACGGTTATTTTTTCAAGGCTTATAGGGTGGGGAAGTGTGACATGATATTGCTACATGCGTAAAATTGGTTGATTACTTCAGATGGATGCTTCGTCGGCGATGTACCACATGGCCATTCACGCGACCGGAAAGTCCGGGACGTGCAAAAGAAATTGACAAGCCTGACACCATAACTGTTATACTTCTTGTAATGCGAATGACATGTCTTTACAGATTGTCAACAAGGCGGTTGCATATGTTGTTGATTATTCTCAAACTTCAATTGCGCAGTACTTTCTAGACAGAGACCACGATTATCCGGACGCCAGCACTGATAGCAGAAAAACAGTTTGCCAGCCATTTAGCAAAACAGCGCATTAACATGTGACCAGAAAAACTGGGAACTTTAGAAATGCCTTTTAGAGAAAGAAAAAAAATTGAAAGTTTTTTTTTTGTTACTGTCAGACTGTTAGTCACATGCATACAGGTGTCAACCGTAGGCCACTGCCTGAGACAGCTACAAAAAACCTGTACTCCCGTAGCATGAAATCAAAAAAAACTTCTTACTAAACACCAAACTAATCCCTTACGCAAAGAAATAATCGTTTATACTTTGAATAAAGTTATTATTACAATACACGTTGCATTTATAAACGAGAATATAATTTTAAATCATCTCAATTTTAAATCTATATTAGCATTTGAAGTTAGTAGTGATTATAACAACAACATGCTTAATTTCAAAGTTTCTCATAGTCTCGTATCTTTACATATAAAAAAACTACTTGAATGATCTTGCGTAGAGTGTACCTATTTTCGTTCGATGCAGCAGTGTTTTTGCGAGTATTATAATCATCACATTGCAACTTTTTAGCACTTTGCAGAATTGCATTTGTGGGGCTTAAAGGACTGAACAAGCATGTATCAAATGTTTAATCTTACACAACTGTAAAAAAGAAGTGTTCTCTGTGTCACGTAAAACACTTCATAGACCAAGTCCTAGTATGTCCTGTGTGGAATTTTTTTAATTGAACAAATACGCGGCCACAGATGCGAGTTTAACGGGAAACAAGAACTTTTTTGCTAGTTATAAGTAAGTGGCCGACCACAGAATATTATGAACATTTAATTTATGTGGAAATCAATTTTACAATGATCAAAATACATACAACTGCGGAAAGATTAAATAGAGAATGCGACACAAAATAAAAAAATATCAACAAAGCGAATACAGCTTAACCAGCAAAAAAAAAGAACAAATGTAAACTCCTAAGTTATTGAAACAGAATTATCAAATTTAGGAAGAAAAAACGTACTACCCCGAATAATGTTAGCATAAATTATAAATTTAAAAGATTGTTAAGCCAAGACCAGTCGAATAATAGATGCGGCACACTCTTATTACAACAATAAAGTGCAGTGAATCTTAGACGCATGTCAACGAAGTGGGTTTTAATTTTCATATGAGTTTTGTCTGAATTCAAAGCAAGACCCTGGGGGTAGTATGAGAAAGTCTGAGTTCAACATTAAGAATTTCATGATGGATAAATGACCACGCCTGTGGACTAGGCGTGAGAACTATTGGCTGCAATAGGAGAATATAGACTGCGCAAGGATTTGAGTCTTCCCCTCTGCCAGGCTAGATCTGTTGATCTTTAGGGAACTGGCTATACTAAGTCTCCAGCGCTCTCCAGACTCTGACTTCCTTTAAAGTACCAAGGAGATACAGGTGTATAAATACTGAACCACAAACTACCACTAATACCAGACACACTTATGCATGTAAGTTCTCAGTTCACAAGAATGGACAGAAAGCTGAATCCAGTAAATAACTATATGTATGATATTCTACAATTACATATCAAGAAAACACATAAATAAAATGGCACTATTTAACGTCATCAAGTTCAGTCGACAGCGTGGCACAGTTCGCAGCGGCCCCTTGAAAAGCAAGTACACAAATTTAAAATTGAGAGACATGAGAGACAAAAAAAACAACCAAATTATCACATTCACTCTTTCTGGTCACCCCAGCTGCCTGAGAGAAGGGTCAAAATAAAAAATGGTAGCTGATGTTAAACCAAATCTAATTTGGTGGGAGCTTGTCAACTCACACTTTTAGGCCACCACTTCTACTCAACACTAATACAAAAATTTCTACTCGTCTTAGTCGCTGAGTGACTCTCCTCCAACGAACGGCTACACAGCTTTTTACACTAATTAGGAGATTAATGGCGCTGATAACTGACAACCCACAAAGAAAAATCTAAAAATAATAGGGACTTGGTTTATTTTTTCGAACGCAGGACGTCAGTGTCTATCCGTGGGGCCTAATGGATACTGGAAACAGAACTCCTTACTGGTCCTGTCCTATTTTTCTCGCCCTCCTTCTCTATCTTTCCTCTTGATCTCAGTGTTCTTCTCTAACACTACGAGGGCTGATGGATCGGGCGGGGCGTCTCCGTTACGCTCTTCGCCTACTCCTCTTCTCTGGATTCTCTGACTAGGATGACCTGAGGTAGTCTTGGTGAACGCTGATCACCTGTTCACTGATTTGGTGATGACCTGATGTTCGGAAGAAGAGAAGAAATATCAAGCATGAGGGACTTGATTAACTGTTAGTACAAAACTTCTCTGCTGGCTGAATAGCTTCCACCGCTCTTTTAACCCGCTAGACGGAGGTTCTAGTTCGAAAAAAAAAAACACTAAGCCTTGATTTCAGGCGTGTACAATAATGAAACTTAGACCTCGGATTTTTGGGCCACGGCATCGCGGCCAGTTTCTAGAGGGACTATAATAAATCGATGCTCACCAATTGCTGTATGACAGATAAATATACACACGAATGCTGGTCGCAGCTGAATCAGAGCTGATACAAAAAAATGAAACGCAAATCATCCGCCTGGCCCAACCTTGCGCTGTTTTGTTAGAGACTATATAATAAGCGATGCTCTCGGCTGTATGATAAATAAACCTCGGTCCAATGCTGGAAGCATAGGGACTCCCCACTGCCAGAGAACCCTAATGAGTGGTAAATATTTCTTTAGGCTCCTGACGAACTCGAGGTACACTTACCCATGCAGATATGTCTGTTGCCGTGGATAATTTTTATTGACAAAATGTATGCTACCCACTGTTTCAGGCCGAGACTCCTAACGCATGAAATTAAAAGAAACAGCGGCTAGCTATGTACACACACTCTAAAAATCACGTTATCTCTTAACATATACGTTTACGAAAATACAATTCTAGTACACGTTCGAGTACCCACTATTGACTTAGCAGCCGTGTCACTTCAATCTCATACTCCTTCTTCTATCCCTGTCTCTCGTTCTTCATCACTTACACATAATACATGAACACATACTATTAGTCCCAACGTGGCACTACAAAATCCACACTATAGCCATCGGGCTGACCTTCTCTCGACTTACTCACATAATACATAAAATACGCACTATCCACGTGGGCCTCTTCATCCCCCCCCCTTCTCTACTAAAATCTGCCAGGCTAAAGTAAACAAACCTCCTCCGAGCAAACCGACTGACACGTTACATGCCTTTTTGGCATCCCGTTACGCAATGTGCCGAAATCACGAGTTCAAAGAAACTTGACACAACAATAGGGAAATACCCTTTTACCATTAACACAGGAGTTATCCCCGGCTTACTCCTATTTAAAATTAAGGATCTCGCTGATAAGGACAATAGTCTGTGTACTCTCCCTACAGCATATAAATTCGATTTAGCAAGCGTTAAATCTGAACACACCTCCGAGCAATATTATCTCACATTTTAACGGCTCGACTTGAACAAATTAAGCGAACACACGCGACAGTACGTGGAATTCCCATAATCATTTGACATTCACGGAAAATCTATCAGGCATGTGAACGACAATGGGGGTTGTGGACTCCAATATTCTCCGCATTGAGAGAGGCAGGCAACGTGGTAGGCTTACTATAACTTCCAGGGCACTTCGCATATCTACTCGACATGCCAAACAAGATCATCAAGAAAGGAATAAGCACCACTGTTGCATCTTTACTTCGTTCTTTCAAAACAGTGATAATGTATGGCACTATCTGTTTATTTTTAAAACTGAAAAGTTAATCTTATACCTAAGCGGCGAATTTCTAAAAAGCCCACTAATAAGTCAAACGAAATTTCTAACAAACCCACTAATGAAGTAAAGCACGATTCAATAAAATAGCTAGATTTCCCGATTATATCGTTCTTGAGTTTTTCGCCAACGTGTGGAGACATCCGATATATTACGATACGTCCTAGATTAAGCGAAATTTGATACGGCCAAGTAGAGCAAATTATATTTTCTCATAGAGACAGTGCCACGATATCCCTGTATTTCATGTCTCATTAAATACACAGAGAAAACACCCCACCGAGCCGTAATTCCCATCTCCACGCATATCCCAAGCTGCTGCGTAAGTCCGGAATTAGCGTCACATTAACGTGAGCGCCACATTTAGCGTGTTTCCGACGCGTCATACGTGAGTAGTGCCCGAAAATTATGAACTTCCGCAAATCAATGCGAATACATACGGGAATCGCGAAAAATCAGAAGAAAGTAAACTGATGCTAGAATAAAATAAACCTAACGCCATCAAACGAACATCGCTTTAATTTACATCTACTCCAAAAAAAATAGCGCACAAACACGATATATAACTTCAAATGAGAAGAAATAAAATGGAGAAAAAGCAGTGCCGCAAGAAATAGCAGGTTTTTTTCTTTTTATATATTATTATCCGTAAACAACGGAAATTGCGTGATCAGAAAATAAAATAAAACTGGTGAAAACACTCAAAATCACACCACCAGAATCGGGCCCAGTTAAACAGTCATGAAATTACAACGTGCTAGTGGCGTAGACGTCACATAAGTCCCCCCTTTCATCAAGTAGCGAGGGAACAGTGCTAAATCGACTGAAATCTCTGGGTCTGTCACATCTGTCCGCATCAGAACTACAGTCTCGATCTAATCACAGTGAATATCACTAGTTCATAATTACATTTATCATAGCAAGGCCCATCTCCATATCCCTTGGAGAACCTTGGCAAGGCCCCTGGATCGTGAGGTCACGCTCAGGGGGTTTTCCTCACTGAGCAAACATCATAGAAGGACTGCAAGCAATCGACTGGTCGCGACCTTGCGCTCCTCCATCTCGTGTGGCTAGTTCAGGGTTGATAGTTCCTATCGGCCCACGAATTTTACCCTGGCCGCGGCGTGGTAAGATCATGATTACCAAAAATGGTGCAGGACCCATCCCTTGATCTGTTTTGAAACAGGTCTGACTGGACTTGGCCAGAAACAGGGACTCAGCCAAGTAACCAGGGCGTAAACCGTATGCGGTTGACTGAAGGAACCATGCACATTTCCTTCTTGTCAGGTATTTCGTCTCACCTGGAGAGCATGTAATACTATCCGATGTAAGCGAGCCTAATTCCCGACTACAAAGAAGATACTATCTTGAAACACATCGTACCCGTCAAGCCTACACTGTTTGCCCTTTTATGGCTGAACAGGGCTACAGGCGAATTACGCCTCTGTAAAATAACAATTCCACCACTGTCTTTCTGAGGCGTCATCTCCTTCGCTCAATAGAAGTGCCAAAGACAAAATGTTTGTGGAGCCTCCACTTGGTGGGCTATTCCGTGAATTGTGGGGCCTTTCCCTTTCACATCTTCTCTTGGCGCCTGCAAGTCAGTGCTCCCTTTCATTAGCAAAAGGATCGGTGTGGTTGGGTTTCTTCCGAAAGCGGAAATACACACGTAAAAATCAACATTCCGGCAAAACTAAAGATCATGGGCTTCCCAGGATGAAATCATGTGGCTGGGCTGGTGGCCATTACGAGGCTGCTTGATGGTGCCAAGTACACAAACTGACATTTCTCGCTCAATAATTCGGCTACACGGCACGAACGCTGTGAGATCCCTCTTCTCCAAAATGCAACCAATCTCAACTATCTTCCTTCGTCCTACTGACAACAGTTTGGTTCGCACCTAAATGACGAGACGACGATACTAGGGGTATAGTGAACCCAGCTATCAAACAAACTCGTTAGTGGGCTGCCACCAGTCACTACGGTCTGGTCGCACTGTTAGTAGAACAACTTCTGGTGGCCTTGGGACTACGGTTCCCATTTATTCCCCTTCTTAGTCCATAAGATCTCACGGATTCTAAACAACTAGCAGTGATGAGGCTAGGGGGGTTTGTTCATGCGACTGGATGTCCAGTGGGAGATAGTGGTTCCTAACAATTTCTGATCATACCTCTCATTATCAGCGGATCTGTTCTGCTAGGCTAGGTTCCTTAGAGGTTGTTTGTCAGTGACTCTTGTTATGCTGCTGGGGTGAGCTACCAGTCTAGCTCGGGCTCGGCGGCAAGTTATAGACCTAGACAATGAGCTCCTTGACAACAGAAGACGCCTCTGGTTGCTGACGAGCATGGTGAATGTAGCCCAAGACTGCGATGACGAAGGGCTCTTGTTCTCTGGCGGGCTACAGGCATGTCTGGGTTTTTTCCCGTTGTCTGGTTTCTGTCCCAGTACTATCAGGCCTGTGCTGTCTGGTACCTTTCGTCTGCGAAACACTGCAATTAATCACTGATCGTGTTGTTGGGGCACACCCTCTCTGGGGCCAGATACCGCCTCAAGTCGGGGAGCATGTTTGCCTTTATCTGCTCACATTAAAGTAACGACACCGGACAACTTCCTCCAAGCCCTTCAAAAGTTCTTCTATCACGCGCGCCAGTCTCTCCTGACGTTTCCCGGGCTCACAGCGCGTTAGTGGTAGTAAATTCTCAAGCCGCAGCTCTGGCCAAAGCTGTGCGAAACACTCCTCTCCCTTTCTCCGTCCACCCGCCTGCTCTCCCTAAACATAAGTTTGTAGCATTTGCGGTGGTGTACCAACTGAAAACATTTGCAACAATACAGCGTTTCGCAGTGCCTCAAAGTTGTTCTGGTCATACTAGGATGCATCTTGTTGTCTAGACACTTCGTACGCATGACATCCCTTGAGTGATTCAGATCACAAATTTTAAGGCACCAACCCAGACTTCCCTCATCCAATCCGTAGATGCCTGTTGGCACATTGCTCAGTCTTTGAAATTTCTCCAAGAACACGTCAATCTTTTCATCTCCCGAGTTAGGAACGAGTCAAATGGAAGCGCTCATGGCTGCATCCACTACGCGGGCCCTCCGTCTCGCTGAAGGTGGTCATGTCGCTCCTGCATTCCACGGGTGAATCTCCGTTAGGCCGAACTTGCCTTCCGAAGATCGAACCAAGTATGCGAACTGGCAGGTTCCAGTGAACGCAGCGGCAAGTTCATGGGCTGGCTCTCCTGGCTCGCCGACTTCCTATCCCTCCTCTCCTTGTGGCTTTACCGCTTTCTTCTTTCGGCCCAGGCTCCTCCAATTTCCATAGACACTTCCATCTCGGCCTGTCTCTCCGCTGGCATCTGCGGCGGCGGCCCTCATCTTACTGTTTCGCGCGTTTCGCTGCTCTGCGGCGCTGCCCTGTCGCTCTTTGTCTCTTCTCACTCTTCCCGCTGATATGCTTATCATTTTCCCCTTACTCAATGATAGGAACCTATAGATCTCCCTCCCTTATATCCATTCCCTCACATAGTCCTGAGCAGCTTCTGCGCAGGCACACAGCTCGTAACGATGACGCATCTGCAGATCCCGGCATCTTACTCTGTAATACTTATTGAAGGCTGCTGGTAAGTTCACAAATACAGAAAATGACAGAAAAAGGAAAAGAGAACTCATAAAAGAACAACGACTGTTACGATAATCCTATAACACAATGCTCTCTCTATAGACGTCGCTGTCTCAAAAATCCGAACGTCCTCTCTAAAGTAATCAAAAAAACAAGAGGCTTCGTAAACTAGCACCAAGTCTGAATAAATAACGTGAGAAAAAAATTTTCATTCTCTGTTATCAAAGAGGATCTAATCCAAAAGACCCGATAATTACCTTCACTGTTAAAGAAAAATATGTCGGTATGCCTATCAATGTAACACTTTATGTCATAATACATCAAAATACCTACCAAATCTACTAGAACTGCAACCTGTGCGAAAACCTATAACTGGATCATTCTACGTCGCTCAACGCTCATAGCAGATATTTAGAAGAAACTACTACTTCTCAGAAAACTTCTAGAGACACCTCCCCATCTATGCTTAAATCAGCAGAATTGATCACCACAGACAATGATCCCACCGGAGCGAATTGCGCAGCCGCAGCTTTTTGGACAGATTTATTCAATCGAACGAGTTTAAAATTTTAATTGAGTTCTTCGACCTGAATGAAAGGCAAGACCCTAGGTATGAGAAAGTCTGAGAAGATAGAATTTAGATGGAAAATGACCCATGCCTGTGGGACAGGTGGAGACTACATACTGGCTCAAGAGATAGACCCAGGAATTTGCGAGTCTCCTCTTGCATCATCCTATAATTCGTCGCCTTTAGACTGGCTAGAGTCTCACGCCTCCTCTACTCTCTCCTTAATACAGGAGATAGGAGATGTATATTATACGACCGCAACACAACCACTATACTCTCACAATAAGAGAGTAGAGTATAAGTAAAGCAATAGAAGCTGAGCCAGTATCAATGAATGATATGTAATAACTATTATTAACTTTATCATACAAGAAAAACACAAACATAAAACTCAGCGGCATATACACTTACACAACAATCATCAAGACAAGTCGAGATGTAGCATGCACGCACTGTTGGCACCGGCCTGGAAAACAAGTAACAATTAAATTGAGAGCGACATGAGAGACACAAAAAAAAAACCCCCAAATCACATTTCACTGGATATCTTTTCGCGTCACA
This sequence comes from Oreohelix idahoensis, assembly GCA_024509875.1. Lineage (NCBI taxonomy): Eukaryota > Metazoa > Mollusca > Gastropoda > Stylommatophora > Oreohelicidae > Oreohelix > Oreohelix idahoensis. The sequence goes on from JAMPIV010004728.1 coordinate 128,382, forward strand.
CCCACTGCTTGAGGACAATAAAATCGGCGAGTCTCTACAGTGATTCTTAAACCACACATCTAATTTGGTGCGGGGCTGTCAACTTTTTAGCCTCCATCTCTCTAACACGTAATACAAATTTCTACTCTCGTCTTAGTCCTTAGTGACTCTTCCTCAACGAACGGCTTACACGAAAGGGCTTTTTACATAGTGTAAGACCGCGACTAGCGCGATAACTACACGTCACAAGAAATGCTAAAAATAATAGACTTGTTTATCATTCGAACGTCACAGGTGGTAGGACCAGTGTCTATCCAGTCCAGTGGATACACTGAACAGGACCCTACTGGTCCTGTCTATTTTCCATCCATCCTTACTCTATCATTTTCCCTCTCTTTGATCTCAGTGTCTCTCTAACACTCGAGGGCAGATCGAAGTGGCGTTCTCCGTTACGGCTCTTCCTCTTGGAATTCTCTCATCAGGTACCTATAGGTATAGGTAACGCCTGTCGACCTGTTCTCTAGATTTTGGTGATTGACGATGTTCGCGCCCCGATGAGGTCAGCTCACACACAATACATCAAGCATGAGGGAAGTTGTCATTCAACTCGTAGACACAAACTTCTCTGGCTGTCTCGAATAACTTTCGCGTGCGCTCTCTTTTAACCCGCATAGAGTCCGGAGTTAGAGAACAAAAAAACACACCTTGATTTCAGGCTGAACAAAATGAAACTAGTTTCTCCCGGTCCACCTCCGTTGCTTAGATGACTTATATTTACGATGCTCTCGGAGCTGACTATGAAAATAAACCGAATGGTCCAGCTGAACAGGCTGTACAAAAATGAAACACAGATCTCCCCCGGCCACCTGCCGTTGTTATAGCACTAATAATATAAGCGATGCTCTCGGCTGAGTGATAAATAATCAACCTCGGTCGCAGCTTGAACATTAAGGGAACTTATCACCTGCCAAGAGAGGCGGCATTAGCAAGGGGTAAATTTTTTCTTCTTTGGGCTCCTGCCGATACTCGAATGTAGCAGATGATCTCTCGAGATATGCCCTTCTGACTCAGCTGAGATTATGTTTATCTGAATTTTTTGCTCCGTCACGTTTTGCCGAGACGCCGATACGGATGAATTTTATATTTGACAAGCGAGCGACGTTATGCTTCGGACGACCACACTCTAGAAATCGGCGTATCTCTTTGACATAGTTCGGGCTTCTTCCGAAATCGTTTTATAAAAGTAAACCAGACGCAGGTGCATAGCATGCCTACAGTGGCGCATACTACCGCATTAAAATCGCTGTCTTAGGGGGCATCTCAGTATAAGTTTTACGCTATGCCCATATATTATCCTAAATAAAATAATTTCATATAACGCAGCCTAGTGTCGTCTTTAGGCAATGGCCTCTTCAATCCATTTGCCGTTGTTGTCTCGTAATCGAGAAGCTGATTGGCACAAACTGGTGATTCAGTCAAGATCGTTCTTTTCTTATCACACATTAGATACGGCAAGATAATACTATCACAACTTGTGTCACGGTTTCAGGTTTAATTTCACTTCGGCCTCCTTCTCTCTATTTCCCAAATCTACGGTTCATATCACATAATACCAGCTGAAATATTATTATCGGCACCACGTGGTCCCTTAAATTACTACTAAATCCTGGGCTTCTCTCGTTCTTTCTCACAATACAAACAATACCACTTATCGGCACGAGGTCCCCCCACGCCTAGTTCATCGCCGCGGCTGTCCTTCACTAAAATGATACTACATGGTAAAGTAACCCAAACAATGTTTACCCGACATGGGCAACAAAGTGCCGTCTGAACGTTACATGGGCCTGTCTCCGGCGAATCTTAGGAGATTCACAGATGTTTTCTACGCAACAGACTTGACAGAAAATAGGGAAAACTACTCTTTTTGAGCTCCCATTTAACATAGAGGCAGGAAGATTTCGCCAGCGGTGCTTACCTCCTTATTGTAAAATTAAATCTGCCATCGCTATAGGGAAAAATGATAAGTTTTATTCCTATCGTCCTACAGGCAGATATAATTTTCCATATTAGGCACAACGTAAATCTGAACGCTCTCTACCATATAGTTTCTCCAACATTTTTTAAGGTCTACCAGAAAAATATTTTAACTATAACGGATACAGCTACCAGGGCGTATTTTCCGCCAATAAAATATTTTTTCATTAGATATTAAATTTATACATGAAATATAATGGTGTGGTTATCCCATTAGCTATAAAACATCCTATCAAATATAGAGCCTAGGCATCAAGTGGTTTCCTCTACAACCTTCCAGTGAACAGCTTCCTATGAAAAGAATAGAGTCCACAATCAATAAGCTATCTAGAATTGCGCAAAAGCTTATAAGAAAAGCACGACTAGAAAGTGCAACACTGGGTTGGCATATAAATCACTGTCGTTTTCTTCCAAATAAGTATAATTTAATGGTCGGCTATCCGTATTATATTTTTTAAATAACTGTAAATTAAAGTCTTATATCCTTTACCGAATAAAGTGACGCGAAATTTCTGAAAAAACTCACTACTAAGATAAACCATGACGCAAATCTAATGAATAAGAACCGAATAATTACGTCAGTAAAATTCGAATTACCATAGCCAATTTAGGCTCAGTGTCCGATTACGCTGTTTGTCTCCCCACACGTCGGATGAACGATATAAATTGACGTATCGTCCTGACTGGCTGGCAAGCTTGTTTTTTTTCCATAGAGAGACGTCAAGGAATCCCCAGTATTTCTATCGGTCTCAATATAATAGCTAAGAGCAATTAAACCAGCCGCCCTACAGTGCGAGAAATTGTTTGTTCGGCCTTCCTAACGCAAATAGTTTCCCCAGGACGCAATAGGGAGGCGTGCTAGAAAAAATTAATGACTAATCTACCGGCCGAAAATTGGCGTCACATTACGCCGAGGGCCCGCGTGCTTTCACACGGCACGTCTGTCATAAATCTGGGCGTGTGCATGGATAAATTTGGGCGGATTTTTTCGCCGCAAAAGCTAACTAGAAAGATCTACGGGAGGAATCGCTGAATAAAATGATGAAGAATAAGTGAGACAACTGAATGCGGACTAGGATATAAAAATAAAAAACCTTACTATCCATAATGATAAGACGAACGCATCACATTTAAATTACCTATGCTACGTCGAAAAGTAAAATACCCCAGACCACACGATAGTTATATTCAGCAGAATGAGAAGAAATATAAAGATGGTGGGGAAAGCGCGTAAAGGGCCCCTTTAAAATAATTAAGGCCGCGATTTGCCCGTATGAGCAACATCAGGAAAGATCAGGGCACGTAGATCAAGAAAAAATATTAAGAAACTGTGTGAATAATTCAAAATAGAATCAACCATTGCAGAGAGCGCGAGGCGCATGGTTAAAAGTCATGAATTTAGGCAGCTGTCAGGGGCGGTCAACATATAGTCTAAGTCCCTCGCTATCTTCTCAAGTAATGCGAGAGAATCTCGGGAACCGTAGCTTACAAGATCACTGGGAAATCTCTCATGGGTTTCATTAGCTGTACTCCGTATCTAGTATTGCATAGCGATCCCGGCGTGATCCTAATCACTCGTCCCAATAGATTTAAAAGCAAATTAAAGCATACAGGGCCGGCATTTTCCTATATCCTATGAGTGGGAGACACTCACAAATGTGGTGCAATAGCCACCTGTGATCCGTGAGTTGGGTGCTACGTGCGCATGGGATTTATCTCGCTTGGGGCGACTGTATACAATGACTCGGTCTGCCCTTCCATTTTGTTCTCTTCGCTCGTACCTCTCCGGTGGTGTTTTGTATTCCTATTCGGGCTCGCGACGAATTCTTTTCGGCTGGCCGGCGGCGTGGTTAAATAATGATTCTAACCAGCTGGTGGGCAGAACCCTGATATCCTCCAGTTGTTTTGTAATCATCCTGACTGCACTGGCTTGGGCAGCTAGACATCGAGCCAGTACTAGGCATCGGGCGTTGAACATCGTTTTTTCTTTTTGCCGGTTTGAACTTGAAGAATCTGGCGAAGCGCATGGTGGTTTCCCTATCTTGTCCAGTCATATTTCAAATGTCCCTCCATTGAGAGAAATGCGTAATAACTATACAATCGGTGGGCCCGCTAATTTCCCCCGACGATCTACAAAGATAGAAGACTTGTACCTTGTTTCGACTGTCTAGAAAGTAAGTCTCCAGGAGGCATTCGACCAAAATAACGTGTTTCGAACCCTTTTAGGGCTGGAACAGTGGGCTGGGACAGGCTCTCTACTCTATCTCTCTCTCGAATACCGTCGCCTTCCTGTGTTAAAATAACACATTCCCCCAGTCTGTCCTTTTTTAAGGAGGCGGTCTTCTCTTTCCTCATAAAGCAAAGACAAAGAGATGATTTGAGCACCTCGTGGGGGCTCTTCGGTGAATTTGGGGCTTTCCACTCTTTCAACGTTCTCTGGCCTGCCAGTAGAGCCCTACTCCCACATTGGGCATTAGCTAGGATTCAGGTGTGGTTTGGGTTTCGCCTGACAGAAACTGAATATACCAGAGGCTTCCCCCAGGATGACAAATCATGTGGCTGGCTAGTGCAATTACAGCTGGGCTAGATGTGGCCGAGACCTTAGCAAAAAAACCTGACAATTTCAGCTACTCAAAAATTTTGGTCTACAGCAGACGCTGTGAGATCCCCTCTTCCTCAAAATGCCACCATATCTACCAACTATTTCTCCTGTCCACGTGACCTGGTTTTCAACCAAATGACGAGCGACGATACTGGGGCTATGTGAGGGCCTGCTATCAAAAACAAACATAGTAGTGCTTGTCCAATCCCGACACTTCACTATCGCATGGTGTACCATCTGCAAGTGAGAACTAAACATTCATCTCTAGGCCTGGGACTAGGTTCCATATTCTATCCCTTTATCAATCACTCAACCCATCCCTTAAAGCAAGCTGCATGATATCTGGGTGAGTCTGGGGTTTGTCTTCATCTTCAATAAAATGAAACAAGGGCACCCGAGGATGTCTCCGTAATGGGAAAGGGGTTCTATATACAATTCTGCACAATAACCTCTCTCATTATCCTGTTCCTCTGTTCCTAAGCGAGTTCCTGAGAGGTTGTATGTCGGTGCTAACTGTTATGCTGCTGGGGACGCAAGTTATAACCAATGAAGGCGCTCCTTGCAAAGAAGCCCTGGTCATCTGACAGAGTGAATCTGGTGAAGTAGGCCGACTTGTGAAAGACAGAAAGCTCCTTTGTCTGGGGCTGGCAGGATCGTTGGAGGTTTTTTCCGTTCATGTCGCCCAGTACTTCGGCCTGTGCTTGTCTGACACTACCTTGCCGCGAACAGAATAATCTGATCGATGTTGTTGGGAACAGCGACCTGTCTCCTGTCCCAGATACGGTCCATGCACAAGTGGGGGAACACATGTTTTTCGACCTTTATCTGCTCACAACCAAGGACTCAAGCTCCTCGCAACCCTTCAAAATAGTTTTCGCCGAGTCCTGACTACAAAAGGCCAAGAAGCTCACTAAGGGGGACATTCCTCTAAGTCCAGCGAGTTAGGCTAGTGTTCATCGTTTTCATCCTACGGCCTTCTCATGGCAACACTGTGCGCAAAACTCCTCCCTTCTCAGCCGACCTGCTCTCCGCTAAAACACATGCTAGGTTTGGCATTTGCTGGGTGTTCTCACCGAAAACTTTCCCTTGCAAACAAAGGCGTTTCGGCATTGCCTCAACGAGTTGTTCTGGTCATCAGGAGGGGCATCTTGTTGTAGACTTCGTAACTGGACATGACCTATGAGTGATTGCGCAGCGAATAATTTCTAGGCACGCAAAGACTCTCATGACCATGACTCCGTATCTGCCTCACTTGCGCATTCTACATAAAACACTCTCCAAGAACACGTCAAATCTTTTCATTCCGTTATAGTGGAGGAAAATCAAGAGTCAAATGCGGGAAGGCTCATGGCTGCATCCGGGGGCCCTCCGTTTCCTCCGAGACACGTGTCTGTCGGCATTCCTGCTGCTGGGAGTGAATCTCCACTGTTAGGCACGAACTGCCCTTCCCCAAAGTATCCTGCCGTCAGCTATAGCTGCAGTTACCAGTGAAGGCCAGAGCAAGTTCATGCTGTCCTCTCTGCATGAGCACAATTCTTCCCCTCTCTGTGCTTCCCTTTCTTGCTTCTCGCCAGGCTTCTCACAATTTCCCCCGAAGCTTCCAATGCTCGGACCTGTCTCTTCTCTTGTCGCGCGCGGCGGCCCTCTCATCACTTTCCGCTGCTTCTGCTGACTGGCTGCCCTGAGTCCTCTTTCTCTTTCTCTTCTTTCTCCCAGCTAATAATAGCCTATCATTTTCCCTTCATCACATGGGTGAGGCCTTAAGTCTCCGCCTTATCCCAATGATCCCCATGTCCTCTAGCGATCGGGACTTCTCTCTCAGGCCACTGCTCAGGTGCACGTAACTTGCCATAGCCGCCGCCTCATCTTACGCTGTAAACTGCTGTACCGTAAAGAATTCACAAATATCAGAAAAAGACAAGACAGAAAAACGGAACAAGAGAAGGCAAGCAAACCTGTTACGTTAATACTTAAACAATTGCTACCCTACTACATAACAACCGAGTCATTCTCAAAAACTCCGACGCTACATGACTACAGCATCCACCAAGTCTGAAATACATCACCACGCTGAGAAAAAAAATTTTTGTTAAACACAGGGCTAGCACAAAAACCCGAAATTACTCCCTTCACTCGTTAAAAGCGAAAATAGTGTCGGTATGCCATCAATTACCTTTATGTCATATACATCAAAATTACCACGAAAATCTACCAAGACTAACAACCTGTGGAAAAAACCTATAACTGGATCGGGTTGAGTTCTAGTAAGGCAAACACAGGTCTAGGGGATTAAGTTAAAGAAATCTCTATTTTCTCAGAAAAAACTTTCTATGAGACGCCTATCTATGGAATATAGATCTAGGCTCCAGAGACATTGATCTCGCACAGAATGATCCAACTAACACCGGAACGATTTGCCGGCCACAAGTGGCTTCTGTCACGCAATGTGGTTTAAATTCTTAATAGAGTTATGCCTGAAATGAAAAGCAAGACCCTAGTATCGAGAAAAGTCTGAGAAGAGTAGAATTTAGATGTGAAAATAGACTATGCCTGTGGACAGGATGCAGACAACTATTGCCTCAAGAGAATAGGTAGCCCAGGATTTGAGTCTTCCAGTCCTCCCCTTTCACAGGCTTCCGATGAACTTTAGTAGACTCGGCTATAGGTACTCAAGCCTCCTCCACTGACTTTCCTTTGAAAATACAAGGAGACAGATAACGCGATAGCTAGTACTTGAAATATATAACGACCACTCAGAGCTAAACACCACTATAACAGGACATACATAAGAGTTAAAGTATAAGAGCTAAAAGAAATCCATAGAAGCTGCATTCCAGTTTTGTAAAATAATATATGCGTAGTATATAATGTTAGATTTACATACAAGAGAAAACACATAAAAAATTGGCATATTAAAACGGTCATCAAGCATCAGCCTACGCATAGCGTGTCACCTGTTGCACCGGTACCATGGATCAACAAGTAACCAATTTAAATTGATGAGAACAACTGAGAGACACTCAAAAAAAAACGCAAAACATTATCACATTCACTCTTTCTCTGTCACCCTGCTGAGGGACACAATAAACTACATGGTTAGTGATTTTAACCAAAATCTAATTTGTGACTGGGGCTAGCTCAACTTCACTTTTTAGCCTCCACTCTCTCTACACATACCACACTAATAAATATCTTCAAAACTGTCTTAGGTCCTGGAGACATCGTCCTCAAAGGTAAATACAAACGGAACGGGCTACAACAGCTTTTTACCTAGTTAGGGCGATAGGCGCCGATAACTACTTAAACCACAAGAAATACGCGCTAAAAAATAATAGACCCTGTATCTTATTTTCGAAAAAACGCAGACCTCAGTCTGTCTAAATCCGTCCCAATGGATACTGAACAGAACCCTACTAGGTACCTAAGTCTATTATTCTCGTCTCCCTCCTTCTCTATCTGTTCTATCTCTTCTACTCTTGATCCTCAGTGTCTCTCTAACACTCCCCACTTACGAGGAGTCTGGATTGATAGCGGCTTCTCCGTTACGGCTCTTCCCTCTTGAATTTCCTATCAGGACCTAGGTATGGTAGAAACCACCTGTCCCGCTTATCCTGTTCCTGATTTTGGTGATTGAACGATCGTTCTGGATACTAACATAAAATAAATATCAAGCATAGAGGGACTTTGCATTAACTGTAGAGACAAAACTACTTCTCCTGCACTGACATATATGGCTTCCCAGTCCCTGCTTTTAACACCGCATCGTCGGAGTTAGAGGGAAAAAAAAACACCACAGCCTTGATTTCAAGGCTTGTCACAAAATGAAAACTAGTCCCTCCTCCCAGGCCGAACCTCCTGCCGTTGTGCTAGAGACTATAATAGCGATGCTCCTCCCTGCTGCCTCTCCCGCTGGAATGATAAATAATACCATACGCGTCCAGACAGAACCAGAGCGTGTAGCAAAATGAATGAACAGACTCCCCCTCCCTCCTTTCACCGGGGGCTCACCTGCCGTTGTTAAGAACTATAAGAATAGCGATGACTGCTCGGTGCTGTAAGATAAATAATAACAACTGCGTCCAGCTCGAAGCATACCATGGTTTCTTTTGAACAAGCGCGTCACGACATGAGGGATTTCGGATGCCAGAGACCCCATTAGGGTAATTTTCCTGTTTGGCTCCTGGGGTGCCTCGACGATAAACAACTCTTCACTACGAGTACACTGACCCTGAGATGATATCTTCTTTGCCGTGACACATAATACTTTATTTGACAAAATTTGCTCTCCCAACTGTTTCGCTCGAGACTACGCTGAAATTAAGAAGAAAGGAAACACAGCCGGACACTCGTTACACCCCACGTCCTAAACTACGGCTTTATCTCTTAACATATTATCGTTACCTAAAATAATTTCATGTACACAGAGTGTGGCACTCTTCAAGTCTCAGCTCACCTCCTATTCTTCATATTCCCCCTTCTCCCTCGTTCAGTACTCTTCACATAATAACCAATGAAATAACCTATTATATTCCCACCGTGGCACAAAATCACACTTAGTTCCTCCCCTTCCTCTCGATCTTCGTCCTTCTCTTCACAATACATGAAAATCAACCACTAATCCCACGTGGCCTCATCATCCCTCCATCGCGCCCCTCCTTCTAAACTCAAATTCTAAATCTGCCACAGGTAAATCAGTAAAACAAAACTCGACTCAACCGAACATTCAAACCGTCTGAACACCGTTCACATGGGCCTGTTTATCGCCCATACACGGCCGACACAGTCACGTGTTCAAACTTGACAAAAATAAGAGGAAAATTCCTTTTACACCCCATTTAACGACCAAGCGGAGTTTCCCCCTCCACCCGCTTTACTCTCCTATTTAAATCTCAAATTCTCAGCTAATAGGTGAATAGTTTCCCCATCCCCTAACTGCAAGTATAATCATCATACGTATATTATACAGAAGTAAATCTGACTTGAACCCTCGCTTCCCGACAATATTTTCTCACAATTTTTAAAGGCTCTCCGAAAAATTTAACGAACACACGCAGAGGCAGGGATTTCCCCCCCCATAAATTTACATTAGAAAATATACAGGACTAAATGTGGAGGTTTTTTTTTTCATTCTCCAATATTCTTCCATTACAGAAGCACAAAAAACGTGGAAGCTGTATAACTTCCCTCCCACGTTACCTATCTACTAACTTATCTACTTCTGCTCAAAATCATAGTAACAGAATAAAGCACCATCTGTGGCATTTTATTTTGCCGGCGGTTAGGGTCGTTCTTTTCAAACATGATAATGTATGGAACTAATCCGTTTTATTTGTTAAAACTGAAAAGTTTTTAATCTTTACCTAAGTGCGAGATTTCCTAGTTCTCGAAAAACCCACATATAAGTAAAACGAAATTTCTGAAAAAACCCACTTTTCAAGTTTTTAAAACGATTTTTAGTTGTTAAGAATACTACAGTAACGATTTATCGTTTGTTTTTTTTATAGTTTTTTTTTTTTCTTTTATTTTTTCTTTCTTTTTTTTTAGCTTACCCCCGGAGGAGACCCGATCAAACGCCTTCCAACCCTACCCCGGACCAGGGCGGCCATTGAATAGAACAAAGCGACCCGAATTCCCCGTTTTACTTTGCTCGATTATACACACCAACGACCACACGCCCACTCCGACAATTCCTACCACCCCCCACGCAAATCCCAAGCTGCGCGTGTTCCGGAAATTGCGCTCTCTCCACATTACGTGAGGGCCCCGCGTTGTTTCCAGACGGCGTCATACAATACGGGAGTGGCCCGAAAAGAAGTCGCGGACGACTTCTTTCCCAGAATCCTAAACAATGAATCTACGGGAATCAGCGAAAAAATCAGAAGAAAGTAACCTGAAGCTAGACTAACAAATAGAACCTTACCATCATACAAAAACGAACCCTACAACCCATTTTAATTTATACTACTTCACAAAAAAAATGAACGGCAAATACACGATATATCATACAACAATGAGAAGAATATAAAATGGTGAAGCAAAGCATGCTCCGAACACATAGGCGATTCCTCCCGTAAACTACCTAGGAAAATCCGCGCGTGAGTCAGAAGAACATACACCTGAGTGAAAACTTCCAAGATCGAACGCAACAGAAGTCGGGCCGGTTTAAAAAGTACAGAATTACAGTGTATGCGACATCAGACCACAGGATTATACGAGTAGGCCTAACCTCCAACACAAACAAAACTTTATTTTTCTATCTATGTAAAGACGGGGGCCTAACCCATAATATTATGAACCTTAATTCGTTATCGGTACAATATACCATGAAGGGGCTAAGACATATACTAGTAGAAAGCGACAAAACAGAAAAAAGAAGAGCGCATTAAATCTTGCAACAACCAGAAGGCAACACCAGTTCACCATAATTTTTACAAAACGTTATATGAATCGACGTACTAATAGCTATTTATTTTAAAACCAAATGGGGACGTAAGTGTACCTTGCGCAATCGTGGTTGATCAACAGGTAACTTTAAAACAAATAACCGGTCATGATCAAACTCCTGACCAATGGCGGAAAAGTGTTTGACAGTCCCAAAATTCAAGAGTTTTTTTTGTTGCCGAATAGCGATTGGGGTATACAAAGGATTTGATAGAGTTGCTGGGAAGAGACCGGTTCAGTATTAAAACGAGATACAGACGACCAAAGATTCCCCCCGGAAATTAACAATAACAACCAATAGGATTAAACAAAACCAGGTGCTGGAACGAAAATCTTTTCTGATATTACACAACACTATGGTTTAGGACAAAACATAATTATAACTAAGCCAGATATTTGATATCCAGTTTTCCCCATTCCAAAAGAATTTAGATATCCTTAAGTGGTGCGGGGAGGGGCAAACACACCGGTACCCCAGGCCGCTAACTAAGTTTCAGAAAAAATACTGTACTCTATGTAACCGAAACGAATACTTGACAAGGTTTAGCACACGGTATGGATTCGATGATAGCAATTACTTAAATACTAGCAGAGATAACCCACAATTGTTTTGCGGTAGTCCACACAAGCAGTGATCAAAGCGTGACCTTTAACTTCTAATAAGAAGCCGGGCCCCACGGCAACGTCTGAGGTCCTTAACCGCGTACCATTCGCTTTACAAGCAGACTAACAGGTGAGAAGTCTCACAGTTCATTTATTTTCTGTTGACAAGATTAACTGTCATCTCCTTATCTTCATCCATCACTTGACAATCTGCATTAAAAAAATCATCGACATATAAATGTAGCAGTATCGGGGACCATTTTATGCAAGCAGCCCACTATCCAGACACGAATGTTCAGAAGCAACTGGTCAAAGAATAAGATAACATTAAAATGCCCTGCAGTAGTAATTCCTCTGGCTATCTGCTCTTGTTTACGCAATCTTCTGTAGTGCACTCTATTGAGGTGTGCGGACGCTGTTTGTCAAAGTAGTCCCAAGGTGAATGCTTGTATTCCTCATGATTTTTTTTTTTTTTGTGTCCGCTAATTTTTTATGAGCTTTTTTTTTTCAGCTTCCCTGTTCAACAAATAGTCCATAAACCGGACTTAATGTTTAAACAGGATATCTCAGGAAAAAACACCTCTCGATGGGAAGTTAATAAAAGATGTCTCTACAGACAAAGGCGTAGGAATGGGGAAGTGTTTGTGTGATCAGTTTGGTGTTTTGTTCTCTCCCTAGCCATCTCATGAGTTTAATAAAACAAAACAAACACACAAAAACCGCGTTACAAATTTTATTGTGATACAAGGTTACTAACAGGTAAGTAGCATATGCCAGAAAACAAAGAATGATCACGACAAAATAGGCAAAAACAAATTAATGTGAAAGGATCCACACAGCGTCTGAAGCCAACAAACATAACGACCCTTCCACGTCATTCTCTTCTCATAGACGCCACGCCAAATATACTACTGGACTAAAAGAATAAGGAAGCCGATCATTTAGTTTACGAATAAGGAGCTATATATATATTGATTTGGCAAAACTGAGTAAACAAGACAGTGACAAATGACCATATAAAACTGAGGCTCAGGAGAAATGTGTATACCGATTTCTGTGTGCTCTACACTAATTAATTTTTTTTTTTTTTTTAAATGGTCGCAAAAACAGGTTTACATTTAATCCGCACACATGAAAATATTGCCATTGTTTTGCTGGCTGAAAAACGATCGTGGTTGTTAGCAACAATGCCAACCACTAGTTCAAAAGGTGAAAAAGTGAGTTGAATATTTCTTTTTGTTAGTAAGTCAGCGCCTCATCATACTTAAAAAAACAGACTGGATCTATTTTCCCCACGGAGTGAATCAACTTTTATTTTGTAAATAAAATGCTTTATACACCGGTGCATTTTATTTTGTACACAGTGGCAGTTTTTCTTGTTGGCCCTTAACTTTTGTTCCAGTAGTACTGGGGTTTTGCAGCCAATACTGTGTCAAATCCTCCTTTGTTCTTGAAGATTCCTGTCTTACAGAGTATTTTATCTAACACTGTAGATCAATAGGCTTTAGTTATTATTCTGTAGATCTGTAGAGGGCTTTTTCTGCCGTTCCGAAACTTGCTGAGTTGAAGTCATGAGCTCCAGTTTCTCCAGCTTGGCTTGCATTTAAATGATCGTCACATCTGGTCTCAAGCTAGGAGTAAGAAGTGCGTGGCATACTTGCATTCCCTGCCATCCAAGGGGGCTTTCCAGCTATGCAGAGCTAAAATACTGTACTCTGGTTCTGGGCTATCCCAAGGAATTGTCACGTCCTGCACAGAGCCACTTCTCAGTTCCCCCTGCCTATCACTGGGTCCATAGTGAGATCCTTCTGCAAGCAGTCAACCAACTCAAAGCCAAAGAATTACGCCTGGGGCTCAAGTGACATCTCCAAGCTTAGTTTGCAATGCTAGGTTCTCAGGAAGTTTCACCACAGGGGGAATCGCTGGAAGTGTGTGGATTATTTCAAGAGTTACTGAGGATGTAATTAGCCTCACAGACAAGAGGTTCACTTCCACATATGTGTATTGTAGCATTGTGCATAGCTGGTGGTCATAAAAGGAGGACTCCAGATATGCCTCCATGCATGCTATTTAGCTATATATTTATTTATTTGCTTTCTATGAACATGCTGTCATATTTATTTAGGATATTGTCAGGATTTTCATAATTAATTGTAAATTCTCTAGCCTTCGTTTTTTTGTTTTTTTTAAAAACCATTTTAATGTGACATTTTCTTTTTCCATCACAGTATGTCAAGGTATACGTTCCAGTTGCTTCGGACAGGATAATGTCCCCTAAACCATCTTTGCCTGCTGAAAATTCCTCCCCACAATCCACTGTTGCTGTCTCAGCCACATCTTCGGTACCCTTTAGCCATTCATCATCCTCTGATCATGTCAGGGGTAACTTATCCAGACCTCTATCTGGGACATATGGCGATCACATTGGTAATAGCACATCCTTGCCCAGTGATGGCAGAGCAGTTGCAAATGTGAGGATTCAGGGTTCAGATATGGCCATATTTCCCACCATAGAAGCAGGAACTAAAAGAGGTGAGTTGGAATTCCTAAAACTTTTCTCTTCAGGTATGCTTTCAAGCACCATGCCTAGTGGTGTAGGTGATCATGCCTCTCCACAACTTCCTGTCCCCAGTACAATTTATCAGTTCTTTTGTTGACTTCTTTCCATGCCATGATGTCAAACTGTCCAGTACCTGTTGCCTTTGACTTCCTCTATCTCTTTGTCCTTCAATTTTTCCTGTTGTTACGATATATTCCAGCTTTCCTCTACTCATAACATGCCTAAAGAAAGTGACTTGCTTCTTTCTAACATGAGGAATATGCTTCCTTTGCACATTGTCCTCGTTCAGGACATCCTCTTCACTCTTTCTGACTGTCCATGGTATTTTTACAGGCTTTTCTTTCATTTTCAACGGACGTCACTCTCTTGTCACCTTCAAATCTTGCAATCGATTTTTCAATCACTTCCAGATGAGCAATAGCTCTGAAACTTGGCATAGTTGTGTATTCCCCATGACAATACAATAATCAGTCATAAAAATAACAAAATTAATATTAATTTTGTTTGTTTGTGTTGTATCATCAGTGAAATGGGCAATAACTGCAAATAATCTAGATGTATTCTTTCCAACAAGATTGTCTCTCTTGAGAGAAATATTTAAACTTCTTATACATTTTTTTTACTGCAAGCTATAAACTCCTTGAAAAATTATTTGTGGCTTTTTAGTGCATTAAAAGCCTGTGTTAAAAATATTTTTTATTAACATTCTCATGTAAAATCACATCTCTGTGGCCTCAGGTGTTTTTCCTACTTGTGTACTAATTATCATCCATGACTTCAATATATCAGGATTGGTTCTATAAGACACTGAAGAACTCTCTTTCTTTCTTCCATTGATAAAGAATTGTTGCATAAAATACTTTTCATTTTATAGAATGCTGTTTTTGCCTAGGCTGTTCTGCTCTCTACTTCGGAGATGCATCTTCCATCCAATGTTATTAACGTGCCCAGGCATTTGAATCTATTGACCTGTTTTAAAGCTGGTCCATTTACTTTGATAGTGCATTCTGGAGATGTCATTTTCTTTGAGACAACCATCATTTCTTTTTGGTATTAAGGCTAAGGTATATCACTATTGTATCAATCGTTTTCCTACAACTCCTTTTCACTTTTTTGCTATTAAAGACTGTATCATCAAATTTTCTGAAGTTGCTTATATTATGTCCCCTAACTGATACACGTGCCATGTCCTCTAGGGATCTCATTATATTTCTACTTTACAGATACAGTGACAGCACATATCCCTGTTTGACACCCTTTTTTTTTACCTGCTGAAATGTTCCTATTTGGCGACTAATTCTTATAGCTGCTGCTTGTTACCAGTGTATGTTGCTTATTACTCTCAAGTCTTTATCATTGATGTTGATACTTTTCGGGTCTGTAGGTTATTGGCTTAAATTCTTCCTTTCCCTACTTCCTTTGTTTTTTTTGTTTTTTAAAGCGTTATTCTTACCCAGTGGGGTTCTTCGAAATCTCTGAGGAGACACTGAAAGAATGGAGTCACTGCTCGCAGGCAACTGAGGTCTTATTATGCTAGAGACTAGTAACTTTGACATGTAAATATTGCTACTTAAAACCACAACTGCCAGAGAACACTATGTGAAGCATAGGCTTCATCTGAGAGTAAAAGGGACACTCACTGAGTCAGTGTAGTTAATTGTTTGACATCATCATTTTTGTTTCTGCTAATTGAGCATGGAGTCAGCTCAGCAGCTTGTCCTCTGTCAGGAAGCTTGCATGCACCAAATCGTGCTCTTGTTATTATAGTTTCTGTAGCAGTTTGTTTTACATGATGAGATTACCAGCCCCATACAGCATGTTAATCACCACTTATGACATGATTGAGGGACCTGTAATCCTATTCTGTGTATGGGTATAACAGTCTTATTATGTAAGACAGTGGTCTTCAACCTGGGTGACATTACCCACTACTGGGTGCTTTGGGATTTTTGGTGGGCACATATAGAATCAATTAATAGTGATCATGTCGGAGAAGAGTTTAAAGCTGGGTTTTAAATGATAAAATTGAAATTAGAGCTTAAAAATAAAAAGTTTGTCATGACGGATTCAAATCTGTGACCACTAGCTCCACATCCCATTAACTGAGCTACCCAGCTGATACAAATATTTGCCATATTGATTATAATGTAAAAGGGGATTTTTATCTGAACCTGTCAGCTTTAAACAACAGGGTATTGAGACTCTTGTTAAGGGGCAACAAGAATGAATGTCACATTAACAAGAGACACAAAAAGTAAGAAGTCAGGTCGTTTAATATAATTTTATATTTTTGTGAATAATAAATTTCTGTGACTAATTATGAACATTTTGTTTGAAATTTATTTCATATTTATATTTGAATTGATATTATTTTTAAAACATAATGAATGATTAACACACTCTAACAATTTATATAGTTGGGTGTTAGACATTTTGGACATGCACAAATATTGAAAAACTGGGCGCTGGTCCAAAAGAAAAAGGTTAAAGACCCCTAATGTAAGACACAGTGCTCCAAAAACTATCACTGCAAATCATGTGAAGTTCTTTGAGGCAGCCTTACTGCTAGAAAGTACCCCATGCTTCTTAAAGAGTGAAAAAAAAAAGGGATGAGGCGATGGATTTAAACAAGCACAGGAGGAAACTGACCTTTGACAGAACACACTGAGTATTGACATTGAGCTTGCTTATAAGGAGGAAGAGGAGAAAACAAAATGACGCAGACATGACACACTATCACAGAAATTAGTGGTGACGGTCGCACCTTAAAAGAAGGTGAGAGAGTTGAATTGAAACTAATAGAAATGTACTATCATTTACCTTTCTCTTAAGGGAGCTATGAAGTATTGAACTGGGGATTGATTGTTTTAGTCATCATTCCCTTTAGATCCCCAAGGAGCATAGGCCTTCAACAAACATAGACCAAGTCCTTCCATGTCATCCTCACCACTCTCATGTCTCATGTCTGTCTCCAGTTCTCTTCTCCATGTGTTTTTTTTTGTCTTCCTCTATTTCTCTTACCCAGGGTATTCCAGAAAAAGGATCGTCTCATAATGCTATCATCAGTTTTCCTCTGTGTGTATGCTATCCATCGCCAGCATCTTCCCATCTCTTATTCCACTGGCACTTTTCATCAGTTCCTTGTTGGTGATCTTGTCATACCATTTAAGTCCTTCTGTTCTTTTGAAGCACCCATTTATGAAAGTTGCGGGGGGGCCGACATTAACGATGCTTCAACGTTGAATTTCAACACCATTTCAACAGTATTTGTTGTTCCCAGGAAAGGAAAGAAGCAAGACTGGATAACACCAGAAACCACTAAACACCATATGAGAAAGGAAATCAGAACCAGGGTTGATTGTTCTAGTACCCGAAACAAAAGGAATTTCTAGACGATTTTTTATTGTTCACAGACTGGGGTAAACAATTAGAATGAGTCTCGTCAGAAAAGTGCAGGAGTCGGAGAGACTCTGGACAGGGAAACAGAGACGCGGGTGATGAGGACATTAAAATTTCCACGAGGGGTAAGCAGGTCATCACAAATGAAAACTGAAAATTGGGCCTGGATTAGCTATTTAACACTGCATGGCGGCTGCTTTTTATTCTGTGTGCACACCATCGGAGACGGACGGAACTTCGGGTTGCCCAAAAAGGGAGATCTTGCGGACTGCAATAATTGGAGAGGAGTCGCTCTTCTCTCGGTTCCCAGCGAAATACTGGGCAGGATAATTATACAGAGAATTTCAAGGGCGGTAGACTACGGACTGGGGAGGGAGCGGGCGGGGTTTGGAGAGAACAGAGGATGTGTAGACCATATATTCACTCTCAGGAACGTTATAGAGCGGTGCTCGGAGTGGCAGGGACAGCTTTACATAAATTTTGTTGATTTTGAGGGGGCTTTTGACGGCATGCGTGGGGACAGTTTATGGAAGGTACTGAGGGCTTGTGGAATTCCAAGCTGCATAGTGGCAATCATAAAAAGCCTCTGTGCCGACTTTGCGTGTAGTGTTGGGCAGAGCAACCTGGCCTTCGGGGTGGGGACGGGAGTGCGACAGGGATGCCCCTTATCAACCACTCTTTTTTTAACAGTCATGGACTGGGTGATGCGCCGGACGGCAGAGGGCAGTCCAGGAGTAGTGGGATGGACTGCGTTTTCTACATTGGAAGATCTGGGGTATGCAGATGGCGTTGCACTGCTGGCACATTCGCATCAACGCGTCCAGGAGAAAGCGGATGGACTTAATAAATTTAGCCAGCAGGTGGGCTTGAACATCGGTTTGGAGAGGTCTGGGGTCATGGCGCTCGGTGTGAGCAACCCTGGGCCCATGTCGGTAGGGAATCGGCAGTTGGTACAGACAGATACCTTCACATACCTGGGAAGCATGGTGACACCGGGCGGTGGGGCAGGCGGGGACATCAACATCAGAGTGAATGGGGCAGGAACAGCCTTCTTTGGCCTAAATGGCATCTGGGGGTCCTCCCAGTGCAGCACAGGCACAAAATTAAGATTATACCAGAGCTGCGTGCTTTCTGTGCTTCTCTGTGGTGCGGAGTGCTGGAGAGTCACAGAGAGGGAAATGTCAAGATTGTCCTCTTTTCACACAACATGCCTAAGAAAAATTCACCGCATTTTTTGGCCGAATGCCATCACCAACCAAGATCTGCTTGCTCGTAGCAAGCAAGAGGACATGCACACCATCGTAGCTGGCAGACGCTAGAGCTGGGTTGGTCATGTCCTCAGAAGAGACCCCGATGCCATCACAAGAACAGCTATGCTTTGGACCCCTGAAGGAAAGCGAAAGAGAGGCCAACCAAAAACAACTTGGCGGAGGACTGTGGAGGCTGAGATGCAAAGAATGAACCAGAGTTGGGGCACTGTACGAAGGATGGCCACCGACCGTGCAAAGTGGAATCAATTTGTTGTTGCCCTACAAGACGCCACTAGGCATGATGGCCACTGACTGCTTTGACGGTCGGTGGTTAAGGATCGAAGAAGAAAGAAGAAGACTTTTCATCAGTTCCTTGTTGGTGATCTTGTCATACCATTTAAGTCCTTCTGTTCTTTTGAAGCACCCATTTATGAAAGTCTAATTGCTTCAACGTTGTTTTTTGTTGTTCTCCATATTTCAGAACCATGATTGTTCTAGTAAAACATCATTTTTTATTTTCACAGACTAAACAATTAGAATGAGTTCTAGAAAAGTGGTCAAGAAAACAGTGATGGACATTAAAATTTTGGCAGCAAAAATGAAACTGAAAATTCTGGATTAGTTTAACACTGCATCTGTTTTATCTGTGTGCACAGGTCAGACATACTTCTTCACAAACATTGGGACAGAACCACTGACTTGGGAACTTGCACCATTTGCACCACCATATTTGAAGGTAGTGGTAAGTATCCTACTTTTCTCCCTCTTTCTCTCTTCAGTTCCATTGTTATCCTGTTTTGTTTGTTTTTGTCATCAAAGCAAAACTTGATTGTCTACATAATATACTTGTACATCATCTGTCAGGGCATGTCATCAGCATTTTCTTTTTACCCTTCATAGAGCATGGAACCACCACTACATCTGGTTCTCTCATAAGAAGCATGCACCAAAGAATTATGTGCTCTTGTAACTGTTGGTGTCTGTAGCAATTTATTTTACGTAGTGAGGTTGCCAGCCTCAAATGAGTAACCTCTGATGATATGCCTGAATGAGTAGTAATCCTATAATTTCTGTGTCTCCTTGGAAACATCCAGGAACTACACAGCACTTTGTTCAAATTAGATCATCGCTATTTAAGTGTGAAATTTAAATGTCTTTTTTTTTTTGGCTGTTAGTACTGAGAGACTTAAGACTTTATGTTAAATAGTGTCTCACTGTTTAAAATTGTTGCCATGACAGCATGCGGACAATACACAAATGTTATACCGTGTGAGTTATGATGTGTTCAAGTTATCCCCACTGACTGGAGTTCTTCCGCCAGATGAAACAGAAAAGGTAAGACATTACTTTTACATTAGAACAGTTTCTTTCAAGCTGCATTTCAATGTATTTATTATGCGTGTATGATGAATTCCCATAAAAACTGTTATTGTTAATCAGAATCGACTTCACTGCACTCTGGGCAAACCCATAGGTGCTCAGTCTCCCTCAGCAAATGTCAAAGAGAATAAATGCTAATTGTACCTGTAGTTATTATTATTATTATTATTATTTGGTTGTACATATGACGTCATGTCCATTTCTGCTAGTCCCACATTTGATGCCCAACTTCAACAGTCTCAGCCTTGTTGATTCATCCATTGCAGTGTCATTATCCATCAGGCGATCATTAACTGCCCTTAGTATCTCTCCCTTATCCATGTCAAGTGTCCCCACTATGGGTGCTCTCGAGGCCAGTCTGTCAGCTCTCTCATTGCCATGTACCCCTGCATGACCAGGACAGTAGATCCACACCACTTCTTGAAGACTTAAGGATTCTATTGATGTGTTCCATTCCTGCTGCAGCCATCCATTCTGAACTTTACGAAGCATGACTTGAGAGTCTGACAATATAATAGCCCTGCTTGATGGAGTTTCACTCTGTTCAGCGACAACCCTGCCCGTTATTCTCGCAGAGAAGCCCCATCCCGATTTCTCGCCTCGCACTTACAGACCCACCAGTGAAAAATAACTATTTGTTACCACACTGTGCTGGCAATCAGGTGATCCAGGTTCGAGCCCCGATGAAAACATTTGAAGAAGTGCCAGGGACTGGAATAACCTGAACGGCTCCTGAGCTGACCCAGCTCTAATAGGGTACCTCCGAAATCAAAAGTATCTGCCTGAATGGCGAGCGGACACTTGCCATTGTACAGGGAAAAAAGGAATACTCATGTAAAATCAGTCTCAGGTTAGACACATTAACCGAAGATTTCGCCTCAAATAATATTGGGCGTACAATAAAAAAAAAAAGACCCATCATTGTACACAATGGCATCATCATTCCCAGCATGATCACTTATCAGCTGATTAATCTCCAACTCTGCTTTTCCACTGCCCCAAGATCTGCCCTCTCTGCCAAGGCTAATGATGACCTGCTGGTAGTTTATCCAGTTCTCCCCTGACTTACTCCACTCTTCCCCTTAGGATATATTTTCAACCCTGGTCACCTGACCAATCGTAGCATCTGCCTGTGCCATCCATGACATCCCCCTCTTTACTCTTGCTCCTTTGATGTCCTTGTAGTGCGCCACGGATAACGGCTCCTCTTGGGGTCTGAACCAAACTCACAGCGGATCCTGGAGCAGTTGATCCCTAATGATGTGGTGTGCAGAACTCACCGATGAGTGGTATATACTCTGACACCCATCAACCCACTCCCAGATCATGGGTCAAGTGATAACTGAGTCATCAGTGAACGACCCCAAGTCTAAGGTGGACCAATGTGCCGAGAGACTGAATGGCTGCTGGGTAAGCAGTTGTGAACATTGGCTATCTGGAGGGCGAGCGGGTGGCACCAGGCAGATGGACTCCGTAAGTACACCCCTTGCCTCTTCCCTGGTATGGTGGTTCTACCAGGGTGACCGAATATTTCCACCATTTATTGCAAATACACCATGAGTATTTTAACTATCCATAAAAACTGACCTGAAGTCAATCGCCTGCTTTCTCAAGACTTGTTTTTATTAAAAATAATTATTTTTAGACTCTAGTACTCAACAACAACAAATGTAGTTTCTCAGCTGTCAGATAATGATAAAATATCAAAAACAGTTTTCATCATCGTCACCATTCCTCTTTTTGCTCCTTATGGAGCATCGGGCTACCAGTGCAGATGTAGTCGTGTGGCTACCACCTAAGTATGACGGGTTCTGTATGACGTCATCAGGCAAAAAAAATAAGATATGATAGTCTCGAGGCCAAATTACCGGAAGGGGGGTACTAATTAGCCATTAACTGATTGGTCGCTAATGGACGCTATGGAAATAAATAAATACGTAGCTTGTTCACGTTTTAGGTTGCCCTGCAACACAGTAAAAGAATAAAACGACACTTGTGGGCTAGATCACAAGGAAGCAGCAACCTTTTCTGAACCGATCTCAGTTTTAACATCACAGCCGAACTAAGTTTGTTCATTATGGTGACGGAAAGTTGTGAGATGTCTATAGCAACTCCTGATCTAAGCTTTTGCCTGGTTACTGAAAACAGAAAGTTGTAAACCATGACAGAAGCTATGAAGCAGATCAAAATTTCTACAGAAAATATAGAAAAAGGGCTTACACGTAAGTAAATTGACTCTTTTCTCATAGATCGTGATCGCCATAAGAAATAGCTACTTTTCCAAGGTTGTCCACAATTCGATGCACTTAAAAATAGGTTCATATTGCTTGGATTTAGCAAACGTATCTGACAGTCTAGCTTTTTAACTCAAGAAAAATAATAAATGACGAAGAATCTGTTAAATGATGAGCCTAGGGGTTCATGGTCCGACTTGACCTTGCACGACTACATTGAATAAATAAATAACGCCGAGAGCAGGGGAAAAGATCGTAGCTCAGAAAAGAAAACTTGACTACTGAACAACACGTGAAATGCAAAGAACAGAAGACAACCTTATTTCCTAACTATAAGTCCGAACGACCGTTATCAGACAGATTATCGATGTCGTCATCATCCATGAACGCTGTACTGTAAAAACATCCTGAACAAATGATGAGAATAAAAATGGAAAATAAACAGAGCAGAAAAAATAAGACCAAGAAAACCGTCTCTGCTGTGTAATGTCCTCATTTATTTTGGAGTTCATTCATTTTTACTTTCGAAGAACGCCCAGTTTCTGTTACAGCACATTTTTTTAGAGAAAAAAAACTGTTATTAACTTCTTGGTACACGACTGTTCATACATACGGGAGATGTACTATTCTTTGAATTAAGAATTAAGCTGATGAAGTTTGGAAGAAGATATAAGAAAAATCCTCCAGGGAACAGTCGAAGGTAAACGGAGAAGAGGAAGGCAAAGAAAATCCTTGGCTGATAACATCAAAGAATGGACAGGGCACAGTTTTTCCACACATGTACACTGAGGATAGAGAGCAGTGGAGGACCCTGTCTGCTGATGCTTCCACCATGGCACACCTACGACCCATGACGGGTTACGGGTTGAGATGATGATGATAAGAAAAATGCTAAATACAACCACAACGTGAAATACTAACTAAGATCACGCCACATGTCAGACCACTTTACACATGGCCATAGATGTACGTGGACAACTGTGTCTACTAACAAAGGCTTAACCGCCTTGGCATCTGCTGTATAGGTAGTGACTGCCAAACTCGGGAAGCCCCTGCTACAACAGCTGGGTTGTCTTGGCAGGAAGCTTGACCAAAGAATTCATGTTCTCTTGCATTGGTCATTTTTATAGCAATTTGTTTTACATAATGAGATTGCTAGCCTCATGCACAACCTCATATTAGTCACTTCCTACGACGTGCCTGAGGAGGTTTTCCTACGACGTGCTGAGGAGGTCTTCCTACAACATGCTGAGGTCTTCCTACGACATGCTGAGGAGGTCTTCCTACAACATGCTGAGGAGGTCTTCCTACGACATGCCTGAGGAGGTCTTCCTATGACATGCTGAGGAGGTCTTCCTATGACATGCTGAGGAGGTCTTCCTACGACATGCTGAGGAGGTCTTCCTACAACATGCTGAGGAGGTCTTCCTACGACATGCCTGAGGAGGTCTTCCTACGACATGCTGAGGTCTTCCTATGACATGCTGAGGAGGTCTTCCTACAACATGCTGAGGAGGTCTTCCTACGACATGCCTGAGGTCTTCCTATGACATGCTGAGGTCTTCCTACGACATGCTGAGGTCTTCCTACGACATGCTGAGGGGGTCTTCCTTCGGCATGCCTGAGGATGTCTTCCTACGACATGCTGAGGTCTTCCTATGACATGCTGAGGAGGTCTTCCTTCAACATGCCTGAGGAGGTCTTCCTTCGACATGCCTGAGGAGGTCTTCCTACAGCATGCCTGAGGAGGTAGTCCTATTCTGTCTTGGTCTCCAAAAACAGTTGTACATGTATTTAAATTCTATTTGAAATGGTAACTGACGGACAACAGTACAAAAATAATAGTTGATTTCCTCAAACTTCCCAATTATTGACATCCTCTTTAAAAACACAGAACTTTTAATGAGGTTTTAAAAAGCTTTGGAAGGTAGAAGAGCTTTCACCTTTGCTTCACCTTGAAATGGTGAAATGACTTGCATGCCTTGTGGACCACTTGAGTTAAGTCAGATGGAACTTTGTTCCTAGGTTCAACCAGGTTGAAAAGATCGTGGGGAAGAGATTGTGCTAGAATTGACAACCCTGCCCAGGAAAACATATATGTAGAAACTTTGGCTGCATTGAATGTTATAACATATACACATGACTGGAACTTGCAGGGGAGAAGAAGAATGGGAAGACTAAGGAGAACCTGGATAAGAACAATAGAAGAGGAAGAAAAGGTTGCAGGGATCTCTTGTGCAGAACTGAAAAAATAGGCTGTCCAAAATAGAAGTCAGTAATGAGCAACAGTTAGAGCCGTAATGTGCCTTATGGAACAAATAGGAATGATAACGTTGATAAGGACCTTAGTGTGACCTTTTTTAAGTATTCCAATAATTATTAAATAATTCATAGCGGAAGATAAGAATAGAAAAGCCAAAAAGAATCTAGAGGAGAATGAAAGAAGAAGCCAAATACGGCAGGATCTTATCGTTTTGTTTGTAAAACTTTTTCTTCGTATGTATGAATCATTTTTTTGACTGAAATGTATATTATTTATATTTACAGCGAGTCAACAGGGGGACAGAACCCGAATATTATAGTCGACTCGGGCTAGCGATTTTTTAGGAGTTTACCGGCCTTCTCTTGTATAGAGACAACGGTTCGTCTAGAATTTTCTTGAACGAAGACGTGACATCTCTCCTTTATTTGGTAGTATCAGTCAACTGTCTCGTAGATGCTGAAACCTTTTCTTAACGCTTACTTTTCATGGACCATACAACGGGCTCGACTGTGTAAGACTTTTATCTCTAATGTTCTTAGAAGCGTCTTATTGTGAACGGCGACTCAGAGATTGTCGTTCTGCGCATGTCTCGACCTCGGTTTTCGTTGCTTAATTATGTTTACGGCCCAGCTCGGGGAGTTTAGAAATGGTTCTAAGTAGCGAGCAGACGCGACCAGCATTTTGTGCCATTTTCATTCATCGGATCTTTGGTGTTTTTTTCTATGGACTTTGTGTGTTGGTTTAGTTTAGGCTTTTCGGCTATAAGCTAGCCTTTGTGGACTTTTTTTTTCGTGCTTAATTTGGTTTCAGTACTCAATGAAAAGAAATATAATGTAATGTCCGCAACCTTTTGTGCCTGTGATCCATGATCAATGCAGAAAGAACGAACTAGAAGGAGGTATGTCACCCATAGTCCCAGGGACACTGGTTATTACTACTTACGGGGTGGGCCGCAGGCCAATAGGGCATCCTACTCTCCCTGATATCTAGTATGTATTATGCATCGGCCGGGGCTGGCGTTCGGATAATGAGTTGGCATAGCACCACCTGTGTATCGTTTTGATGGGCCCCTACAGATGGTACGCCACTCTGACAACAGCTAGCGGCACAAATAAAAACATTATACCAAGGGCCTGCATGGCAAAAGGTGTTCGACGTCTGGACCAAACCCCCAGAGATGCATCTATATAGAGCTATCTGGATAAAGAGGAAGTCCAAAGGGACACTGAACGGAATGCCCCCCCACTATAAAGTCAGAAGCCGTGAGGAGAAATAGCGGCCGAAGTGACGGGCGACAAAGATGGTGGAGGTGAGCAGAATAAAAAAATGCCCAGGATAAATGGCTCTTTTTTTATTTTATACCGGCCTACAGAACATCAAATATACCGCACTTTGTGCACACCTTCAAAGGCCGCGAGAAGAAAAATACTGAAGTATGGGTGTCTCTACCCGGTAGACGAACCCAATGCCACTATTTGCGGACATTGGATGGACACACACTGGGTTTTAGTGCCAGGTGCCCAAGAAGGCGGGCGGGCCCCAAGTAAGGCCAAACATGACACAAGAGAAGAAGAGGCAGTCTGGGAACAAAACCGCCGGCTGAGCAGAACAGAACCGGAGATTGAGTTCCTCGCGTCAGAGAGTCGATGCACTTGATGCCACACTGCAGAGAGGCCCTGAAGCAGATCAAGTAAGGAAGTTGACTTATAGATGTTGCTCTCTAGGAAGTGGAGAGAAGAAATAGGAAACGACTTTTGCGCCAGACAACAGGGCCTGTTAAACCCAAAGAGGTGAAACGAAATAATATAGTACTATCTTCTCCATAGCAAGCGCTACACCGATGCAAAGAAAAGAGGATCTCCCCCATCACCCAAAGTGACTGCAGAAGAGTCATGTCATGAGGAGGCAGCGTTGACACCTGTTGTTGACGAACGAAGATCCCAGCCCAATAAGCCCTGACAAATCAACCAACCTCAGTCCATTTGTGTCGGGGGCCCTTTAGATCGGATCCGGAAGTGCCAGGGCACTTCTAACACAAGACAGTAATCAAACGGTAACTGGGGCGGACCATGACTGAAGACGAGGCCATGGAGTCGATGACCACACCCTGTACATATATGGGGCAAGAAGTTTGAAGATGTGAGTGACTAATGAGCCTACACCTAACAAATGTCTTTCTTCCCGGTCAGCACTGGGGCCCAGTGCAAGAAGTTACTGTTCCAGACTTTCAAGCAGGTGAGACGAGTGAGGACGAATGGTGCAGGTGAAGGCACGCTCCTGAGCTTTGTCCACCCCGAAGCGTACCCTCTACCCCTTTGAGCCTGTTAGAAGCTTGAAAGATAGACTACCGGTGCGTGGGAAGATGTAGGCCCCCTCAAGTGGACCCAAGTGAAACTGTCCATAAAAATAAAAATAAAAATGTATCTTATTACAGTAAAAGTGTGCCAACACCCCATAGTTTTAAGAGTGGTGTTAAAATGGGTATTATTAAAGAGTTGTGTTTATGTAAATAGTGTTTTATGTTAAATAGGTTTTTGATAGTTAGCTTGTCCACCAATACACACTAATCTTTAACAATGCGCACAGTTTCCCATTTTAAAACAGTCAACGTCCTCCCCCCCTTACATGGGGGTGGAAATGTTATGGCGATGGCAGTTTCATCTATCTGCGTCTTCAGCCTAAAATTATTCAGTTTCGGAACGGATAGTCAGAGCCCCCAGGTCACTATTCCGTCAATTAGTCATGTAACTAGTGTCAACAGGTCAGAACCCCTATGTCAACAGGAACACCCCCCTCGACCAACGAAATGCAAACATGAATGTGTCGAGTGACCTAGTTACGACAGAAAAAGCGGTCAGCCGAAAGGCACCGCTATGCTGTGCAAACCATGTGCAATAAATGACCCAGATTATCACTTTGCCCACTACAGTCTTTAAAACTTATGATAAATTACAAACTAGCGTTTTAAATTGAGTAACTCCACTCTGTAGCGAGTAGCCAGCCTCAGACCACTGCTCAGCTTTGTAACCCAAAAAAGACAGACGGTTCGCAAGGCCCCGTTTTTGTCAAATAGTTAGTGTAGATATGGCAAGTGGCCACTCTGCCACTTTGCCATGTAGACAGGTTATAGGGAGTGGCCAACCTCAGCCTACCACTCCGACATGTAGTCTAGTGATAATATCTCTCAACATCAACGGTTTGAGAAATAAGCTGGACCATGGTAATCAACTTATTTTAAAAGAGATAAACCTGATTTTCTGTTTTTGCAACACACGGGAATTTTTTCTGACTATCATGCCGGTCCGATGGTAGCTAGGTTAGGACTTAAACAGGGCTGGCTCGCCTTGGTCACGAGTCATGGTAGCGGGCTAGCCACTCTACAAATCAATGAAGATTGGGAGACAGGTACATTGATAGAACAAGACACAAGTGTGGCAGAATTGTTATAATTCAAATACAAATCAAGCACAACAAACATGACATACCCACACTCATTAATATTTACGGCCCAGCGACGAAAATTGACAGACTTAAGTTTTATGAAGGTTTACACGACATCCTACACGAAAAATTATAAGGGGACAAAAAAAATTTGTAGGGGGGGATTTTAATTGTAATGTCTATCCGACCTTGACCGGTCTGGAGGCTTCCACGAGAGTCGCAGACACGAGAAAAAGATCTTCTTACTTGTACGACAAGTTCAGGCTATGTTTAGAATGAACATGACGCTTTCAGCATATACAGAAAAGTAGAACCAAACAAACGAACCTTTACATATTATGACAAGGCGAACCCACATTTTAGACTAGGCTTCAAGATTAGATAGAATTTACATCACTAGGTGACTATAACATACACAAAATATACACCATATAAAAAACACTCTTAAATTCACAGATCATTCATCAGCACGTTTATACAATCTTTAAGTACGGAAACAACGCATAAACAAGTAAAGAGATCCCCCCCACATTGGAAATTTAACAACCGCCTACTACATAAAAAAACACTTACTTACACAGAACAAATAACACAATTGATACAAGGTTACGCACAAGACATTCCCAATAATAACATTGCACAATATATGGGATATGTTAAAAAACACATATTCTCACACCGAGATAGAACCAGAATTTGGAACGCTAGACACCACACACACACAACCACACATGTTGGCTACACTATTCTCCAAGAAGATTTAAAAAAAGAGGAGGGGATTTTAGAAGAAGAAAGCAATTAGTTTTAACCAAAAGTTTAGACCAAAAACACGAACCCTCACAGAGCCCAAATTTTAGAAAGAGTGGTTTAGATCAATATAGACAGTATACCTACCAGGGAGCATTACTTAGGACAAAAATTACACTATAGCTATAAACGCAGGAAATCCCTAGTAGGCCATATTGAGCAGTAGAGCAAAACATCCAACGCAGTAGACAGATTAATGAAATAACAGATATGCACGGACAGCAACCAACAGCTCACCCCAACATTGGTCACGCTTTCTTCCCATACTACAAAAAACTATATACTAGGGAAGAAAATGAAACGCAACTATACAACACAAGTTTCTACAATACACAAAACGCGTAAGTGAGGAGGAAAGTGAAAGACTAGACCAACCCCTAACTTTAGATCATTTGCAAGGGGCACTTAGTACTTTTCAAAAAGATAACGCACCTGGGCCTGATGGGCTAACAGCAGAATTTTACAGGGTTTTTCTTCCCATGTTTAGGCCCTAATCTTAATTAAAGAGTGTGTTTCGAAGAGGCTTTTCAAAAAAGGGGAACTCCCGGATAGCATTTTTTAAATCAGTCATATATTTCCTGATCCCTAAAGACAGTAAATGACAAAAAGTTAATTAAGAATTTTAGGCCTACCTCCCTTTAAACTGTTGATTATAAAATTCTAGCCAAGGCATTACCTCTGAAGCTCAGCCACAAAAGCACGCAATAATACATTCAGATCAACAATCTAGTGTGCATGGTAGAAACATTAGCAGACACACACATTTCATTAGAGACCTGATTACATACACACATGATAGACAGTGCCAGAGTGCCATATTCTCTTTAGACCAGGAAAAGGGCATTTGATAGAGTATCACATGCTTGCCTAATAAATGTCCTTAAAGTGGCAATAAAAATAGAGGTAGAATACTTTAGATCATTGATAAAGAATCCTAATATAAAAAACCAGAAGTAAAATATTGATTAAATTCACAGTAACTTAAACAATCAAATTAACTGGCGAAGTGTTGACAAGGTAGCCCACTGATCCAGCCCTTCGTTTTATATGAAATACAAACCGATAGAACTGGTGTTGGAAAGAATAAGACAGTTAGACACAAAGTAATATCACGGGGACTTTTGTGCGCCCTGTATGCAGGGTGAAAGAAAATTGTTTGGGGCCTACCCCGATAGATGACAATATTTTCCCATTCCAACAACAAAGGGATATCCTGAATTAAAATTATCTTAGCAGTGTTTTCACGGAGTTTTTGTACGCGCTGAACGAATCCAAACCTATAATAATCCAAAAATCTAGCAGAATGGAATAATGTAAAGGAGGTAATAGGTCGGATTTCCCTTGTCCCAATTAACAGGTAGTGAATAAAATTAAAATTTACGAATGTAACTTCTCTTTTAAATCCTCAATGACCCGCAATAAAAGGAAACATGGACATAAACTGATAGAGAAAAATCCAAGAATATGATTAGAAATTTACAAATATTATTTACGGCCCACCATTTCCGAAGAGGTATTACCGCACGAAGATTTGTCATAAATTGTTCCACAGAGCTGGAGATGGTATTCATAGCGTTATATGTGTATTGTAGAAGGAACGATAACCAGATATCTGTGTTCCTGTGTACTAAATTTTGTAGTTCAAGGTGTCTGGCTGACTCTTGTCAATCCTTTAGAGTAATCAGCAGTTCCTGCGGCACAGTGTGAAAACAGTACTAACGTTGGGTAACTAGTTGAAAATTATGTCGAGTCGGAATTAGATTAACGCGCCTCACTTCAAGGACGTCACCACTGAATATGGACCCGGTAAGCTACAATCGAAGATCACTTGAGATTGGATCAAGCCGGCGAAATGTAAATTTTGGGGGTGTTGGGACTATACCGAACAGCAGACTAGAAATCCTATTGCATTGGGTATGGAGTGGACTGCGTACTGAATGGTTTAAGGTTGTAGTTGTTAACAGAGTAGATGATTAGACCCCATGTGCTTTTGTTGGTAACACCAGATGCTTAAAGCATGGTTTATGCATGATTCTTCGGTAGATATACCAACAACCTAAAAGAAACTAGTATTAGAATACGGGCACGGCCAAACCGCTTACACCATAACATACTACACCATTGCACAAGTTATTACCAACTAACTTGTCAGTAATGCATGTAGGACACATGAAGCTGGAGACTCTGTTCAACTCGACGAAAGAGCTATATCACGAATAGGTAACATTTGCTTTTTTTATTACTGATATCAACAGCAAGGTCTCTGACATCTAAACAGTCTACCGCAGTCAACATTAATTGGACCTCAGAAGTCGATAGAAGTTGACATGCGCTATGATACTATTAGCATAAGCGATAAATGGAACGATGGTGCTACCAAATCAAATCTGTGGCTTTTTTATAAGCAATGCAAAACCGTTGAACCACTTAGTGTGTCATTGATATAAGTGTACAGTTGGCTATTCAGGACCATGGATCACTGTGTTTTACACATCTGATCCAACAGACAGATATGCTTCCAGTATCTAAACGTAGATATGTTGGTGGATACATTTGGAGAACATAATTAGCCCGAGTTCACAATTAGCAACACGTTAATTTATAAGAGTCAGTTTGCTCGTGAGGTACCAGGTCTACCACAAATGACAACTAATTAACGCATGGCCTTGCATGCAATCTGACATTATTTTTTTGCTACATACTAGGTAGCGCTGAGTAAGGCCCCTGGCTAGGACACAGCACAGTCTAAACGGTAGCAATGCACGTATTCAATATGAAGCGAGATATTATAGTCTGCGTTTTTAACAAATATACGAACGGTCTCTGACATAGACCTTCATCGATGTGCTGAACTTTTTGCTTAACATCTATTTGTTTGTATATACAGACTTCATTCTGCGCCACCTGCTTCTCTACGGGCCGCTTCAGGCACTTGCTTTTTACTGGCAGTCAAAAGGTTATAGTTGCCTTGATAGATGAGCTTTTGCGGCGTATAAACATCAACATGGCTTGATAATACAAACGTGAGTGTACAGTATTTTTTGCCGAGTAGGCGTGTTTATGTCCTTCTGCATGCATAGGAATGATCAACCGCCACCCTTGCTGAGATCGTTACCATTAATGCGATATGCAATATACCGGAGGTCATCCATTTGAGTCAAGGGTGTTTTTCGTAGTAATAACTATGTACTATCATTAGTGGGGGAATGTTGCCTATCGTTCGTCATAAGTGACGTAATCTTTTAGTATATTTTGGATACCTATTGGTCTCGTTAAGGGACCCACAATAACTTGTTGCCAGATGACTATATTAGTGCATGCGACTGTCCTTGGTGGGGAGGGATTTGTAGAACGTGTCAGAGCGCGCATACTCACAGCGTTCACTATGACACTAAATGTTCCTGCACGCTCTGATTTTTTTTTGTGCCTCATTGATAGTAAAGTAACAGTCTATTTTACCTTTAGGGACAGAGATTCAGAGAAGGGGGGATACACAGAGAAGGGGACATCCTGTCGGTTTCAGTTAGTCATCTCTCGCATGACTATAATGGTACTAAAGAACATGTATGTAAATAACATGTTATATTCGAAAACAGTGAAATTAATCAGGAGTCTAAAAAAAAAAACATAAACCAAGTACACATGCCCTTTGTGATCTTATTCTGGAGAAATACATTGTCAGAGCCTTTGTGAGTCCATAGACTTACAACGCTAACTATTGTACAATTCGTTCCCTACCATGTATATTCATTACCAAGCTACTGTATGCATACTCACTGGCCGGAGGATTTCTGTCGTAAGTAAGGTTAATTCTGACCATTGAGTTCATGGTTGATGTGGTGCGCGCATCCTCGAACAAGTTATCTGAGACCTTTAGATACTCCGTCTATCAGGACAGCTGTCGGCATGTTTGTAGCGCGCTATTTGCTCGCTGTGTGAATCAAATAACAGCTATTGTAGAGAGGTTACTTGACTAGGCGATTTAAGTCACCGGTTCTCTTTAAGTACACCTAGAATAAAACTAAGCGTTACCCGCTATATTACCTCGATTGTTGTATCAAGCGGGAATGCTTGATAGATAATAGTCAGGTCCTATTAGATCTTAGACCAAGCAATGCAGCTATAGTAGTGAAAAAGTCTGTAGAGTCCATGATTTTACCAGGGAATAGAAATATAAACAGTTATATCAAGAGATCGTACTTGCCCAAGTGCCAGAGGAAATTGGCTATAGTTCGAACTTAGTATTGTTGGATATAGAAGGACTTCGAGCTGGTCCTGTCCGGAACCAAAGTAGGCTATATCACGGTGGCAAGAGGCAGTTAACCACAGCGTCCTGATTATTGTATACCAGTCTGTCATACATCTCAGCATAGCTAGCATCAGGAACGGGCAATTTAAATTATTATGTCTGCATGAACAGATAGCGATTGACCATGAACGTTCAGGTCAGCTGACACTCTGTTGCAGTGCATTAGTTATATACTATGTATTTTATACAGACGTTTGCACAGAAACGAAAGGCATAGTGAAACTCTAGAAAGTCTTTGAATTTGTATAATTTGACTGCTGAACCAAGCATGAACTGTAGGCATGATGATCTCTGTAGCAAATAATCCTTACTTCTTGAGTGGACTGGCTAGGTTAAGATGGAGGAAAGTTATACTCATCTTGTACCAGGAAACTAGTTTCTATTCTTTACACGATCATGTTGCACTGAGTTTGCTATGTGACCGGATTTTCTATGCTTTTCTAGTAGACTGTCCGACATACGCAGCAATCATACTCTAAGTATGCATGACAAGCACACCTACATCTTGCACTTTTGAAGAATTGTACACAGGTGTCAATAGCGGGTGGCAAAGTGGTCGTATGCCAAACATATCAGAGTATTACGGAAGACTGGAAGCTACGGTTCACCTGGCGACATTGGTGGCCTGCATGCCACAATACATTATTTCATATCCTACGTGTGCTACCTCAGCAATCGACCCTTTGGTGGCCAGTACGTTGGCGTCAATTGGTAACCTTGAGGCCATTTCTTTTGGCCACTTATCTGATATCAGTTGACTTTTGGTGCCGATATGTTGGTTTATCAAACTCAGACGATAGCCATCATCAAGGGTGATCGAAGGTCTTGATGACACTGATCCAGCTTCATCTCCCAACTCAAGATAAAGGTTGCAGTTTTTTTCAGTCACCTTGATGAAATTTGTTGAAAGAACTCCGGCATGTCTTACTGAAGCTAGTTGTTGATTAATTTTTGAAACTACCCGTCGCCTGCTCAGGAAATCGGTATTGAAGTTTGTCTAGCCAACTGAAGGACAATTCCGGAGCGTAAAAATGGGATTTCCCTGATCTGGGTGAAGAAGAGGGACGAAGTGCCGTGAATCAAGCTGTTCCGGTGTCTCACGTTAGGGGGTGACTGGGCTGGCAGAGGTGCAGAAGGTCAATTGTGCCCCCGTTAAAGAGTGGAATCAATGTTAGGAAGATACAGAAGGTACAAGTGTCCGTAAGACCAGCTGTTAGCAGGTTATTAGGGAAGCTCATTTTCGCAGGAGTGTATTCGTCCTGGCTGTTTAGTGGTATCAGAAGTTAATCAGTACGATTGGATACAATTGGTCCCTAAGATAAGCGTGATTACAAACGAATCCTGGACAGTGCTGAACCGTGGGCTATGCATAGGACTGTGGATGGTTATAGAAAGTTAAAGTGGTGTCCTGTATGTATGTTTGTGAACTGTGGCCCTTGAGTGTCTAGGGGACTGAGCCTTGCGTGTACTTTTCGATCCAAAACGCAACATTGTCTAAATATCCTCCTATATTGTTTCATGATTACATGTTTTTTTAATTGTGTTCTGAGGTACATGTTGGTTATTTTGTATAATATAACGTCTATAAAACACAATACGGTGCGCTATTCTATATTTTTATTTAGTCACGGGTCTTAGGATGGGTTTTTTTTTCTGGTTGGTGGGACCCTATTGTCTGTCAGTAGAAGAATACCTACGTCCCACTAGAGTGTGTCTGAAGGATAGACTGAAGGAGGCGATTTATCGTTAAATGGGACTCATGCTAATGTTCCTA
The DNA here is from genome assembly GCA_024509875.1 of Oreohelix idahoensis. NCBI lineage: Eukaryota > Metazoa > Mollusca > Gastropoda > Stylommatophora > Oreohelicidae > Oreohelix > Oreohelix idahoensis. The sequence continues at coordinate 163,458 of JAMPIV010004728.1, forward strand.
CTGTGAAAATTTGGCGCTTGATTTTCGGACAATTCGTTTTGCTTCTATCATCTGTTTAGGGGTTTTGTGACCGTAGTTATTTGGCTTTATTTGACTTATGTGCCATTGTATATATATATTTTATCTTTTGTTTTATATTCCCTTGTGTTTTCTTATATTTCGCCTTCGAGTTTCCTCTCTTTGTTCCCTCTCCTTTTCTATTGTGTTTTATAATTGTATCGAATTTTGTCGATTGTTTTGTATTTTTGTAGGTCTTCCCCTCCATCCTATTTATTCAGATTCTTTAAGTATAATTTTTGTGTATACACTGTAGCGCCGTCGTTGTTTTTGCAATCTTTTGCATTTTTTGGGTCATCACAATTCTTGTTTTAAGGGTTTCGTGTTTATTTATTTTGACGTTATGCGAATGTTTTTTCATATTGTTGTTGAATCCTTTGTATATATGTTTACAGTATTGACTCTGATCTTTGTGTTTTGTATTACATTACATTGATTCTTTGGATTGTTTTGTTTGTACATTATAGCTTTGATTCTTTGAGGTCGTTTTTTGTTTTTTACATGTGGTTGTTTGAACTTTGATATTGGGATACATATTACCAAATATTGGGTCTTGAAGATAGTGTAATGGCACATCTGATACTTTTCATAAAGGAAAATCTAATAACTAGCTTTCGCGTTGGTTCTTTTACATATATGCAAAACATGGCGTATTGATCTATAGTGTTACATCTGCTATATGCAGTAAATAAAAATTCTGATTACAATTGGTCTCTCTACGAGTTCTCAGTTTGTAAGGTGTTGAGGTCGTTTTTGGATTAATAATAATCTGGTGATTATGCACTGACAATTACTTATATATGAGTACCTCAGGAAAACTAGATGCAGCCCGATGCTATGGTTGATATTAATGGATGTCATGAATTTTTATAAACCTTATCGTTGGGTGGTCGACTGTCCCCGTTGTCCTTGCACCACAGGATCTTGAGACGTTATGCACACTCAATTGATCACAAGCTAGTTCTATTAAGGTACCTTGTTAACTATTATGATATCACTTGAAATCGGCAGATAATTAACATTTTGGGTTTCGAGGGGAGGGTTCGCTCTGGATACTCACCTTTCTTATGCGCTGCATTTCCACGGTACGTCAGATAACCTATTCCCCCAAGCGAATTATGAAGGTTAGAAGCTAAAGGAAAGGAAACAAACCCTTTAAAAGAATGCTCGCCAAGTCCCCCCTAAGATTTACCAAAAAAATTTGTTGTGAGCGGGTTACAATGACTTACCGCCATGATTCCACTAATAAACCCGGTCTCGGTGTATCTAATAGTGATATTTCTGTTTAAACGTCCTAACTTCTGTAAAAAAGAGAGATAGGGTCATTCACATAGTCAATTTATAAAGTACTCTTCATCAGCCGATATATGAACGTCAACTAGAGCTACTATAATGGAAATCGGTGGGCAATTGACATTCAGATGGTCTAAGGAATAGGGTTGGGTGTTTTCCAAAGCACTATCAATTGGGGGTGTCAAGTGAGTTTGTTTGAGAGCTGGGATGGTATGGAAATAAGAATTTGGATATTTGAGTTATGTAGTTGTTCAAAGTCACGACCATCTTACTTATTTTTTTTTAGGGATCTGCTTCGTCATAAGTGACTTTGTATTGAAGTTGTGGAAATTATAGTACTTGTTTCTGAAAAGTTTTTTCAGAATATGCATTGTTACAGTCCTGGTAGGGTTTGGACTTACCTAAGATATAATGTTTGAGGTAGTGATGACCTTGAAATAGGGGCTGTATTATAAATGTTCGCTGATCGTATTATTTACAGTGCTTCAGTGAGTTGCTGAAAAATGAGTCAAAGTTGACAGCGGATGGTGTTTAACGGGAGTTGTACATTAGACTTGGCAGTGCACTTGGTTTGGGGTTACAATTTGGGTCTTGAATCATAATGGAGGTTGTATGCTGTAAATACTACGTAGCTTGGGGGCTGAGTGGTATACAAATTTTGATCGGATACTTATGCTAACCGTTAAGCTTATTGATTAGGGGTAGATATAAGGTAGATACATCTGCATCTTTAAAGTCTATTGCTGTAGACTTTCTAAGCTTAGCTATATTCTCCAACATATCAATGCTTCCGCCAATAGATTCAGAGGATATAATGAAATGGTCGGGACAAAAGATTTTACAAAGTGCATTTAAGGAAAAATCAGGAATGAGGGCATAAAAATAAACACATTATTTGGTAGTAAGTTTTCATCTGTCCACAACCAATACTGTGAAGAGTAAAGACTGGTTGAACTATTTTAAAGTTGGTAGATGTTGCCTGAAAAAACAACTCATGCTCAAACAGGCGGCATTTTTATCGAAGAAGTACCTACATAAACGTCAGGACGGATATGCGTCTTATGTATTTTTAGGAAATAACGCATGGTTACCAGAAACTGGAAATAATTTCTGAATTCATCTCAAGCATCCGTCTTTTACTTTTTTTACGATATTTGAGTTGTCTAAAACAAGAGTCCCCATTTGAAAAACTCTCTTTATGGACGTTACTAATTAGAGACAAGGTTATGTCTTCTCTGTTACATGAAGCTTTTCTTTTTCTTTTTTCATGAGCGTAAGCCTAAAAAAACATAAAAGAAATGGAACAATAGCTACTGTAGACACAGTATGTTACTACGCTGCATCTTCACATAACGGGACATTTAGCAACTCCTAAAAAAAAGGAACGTGTTAGCTCTGCCATTGCTTCGGCAGCACCTTATGGCCCAAATTTTTATGCGTAAATTTTCAGTAAGCCATGCAAAATTTCAATAAAAAGAGTAACCGTAATTATGCCCACTAAAATCATATAAAATCAATTCCAGGGTGATTCTTCTTCCCAGAACTGGAGACATCCTTATACTACACGTTATTCTACTCCGGTTAACTTTAGAAATTTTCACAAAGGTAATCGGTATAGAGGAGAAAATATTTTTCTCAAGAGACCTCCAATACCAGGATAATAGGGTTTCTCAACATTATAGAGATGGTAATGACAGTTATGGAAACTGGAACTAAAACCAGGATAAAAATTACAGTAGGGACTTTAATGATAATTGCAGAGGCAATAATGGTCGCGGTAGATCGCAACATAAGAGAAAAAAAATAATCAACAGACAAACTCTGGTTCAACAAGAATCTCAGGGAGTAGAAAATCAAAAGGTTAATGATATAAAGGACCATAATGTTGCATTCGGATGCTACACTTTTTGATTCTGGTAGGGCAAATAAATGTATCCAATGCAAGTATTTATTACTATTTGACCCGAAAACCACGTAGTACTACTTTAAGCTGTGGTCATCCTTTTGCCCGCTCTTCCTTGCTAATGTTTGCTCATGATGGGAGAGGTTCTCTTATATTACATAAGGAAGGGCTTGTAACTAGTAATCCAGTCTCAGTGTTGATTGATTCTGGATGTACTACTGTCGGCGTTAGGCAATCTCTTGTAGATCCATCCTGTGCTACAGGAAAAGTCATCAAATGTGTCACATTTGGGGCACGTTAGAAAAAAGTATCCTACTGCTATAATAACACATTTGCTACTGACCCCATTTCTTCACGGGGGATAGAGGTCCACGCGGCGTGTCTACTTACTTCCAAACCCTATTGCGGACCTTATTATTGGTCGTATTCACGGAGTTAGGGAATGTACCCCACAGCAGATTGCTGTTTGATAAGAGCAAAACATTGAAGCTACCAATGCGGTGGTCACAAGAGCACATGCTCTGGATCCACCTCAACCTACACTAACTAATAATGTTGAAGTAAATGACCAAGATAGTCACTAGAGTATTACACGTGACTCATTTATCAAATTGCAAGAAGAAGATCCTTCTTTACAAAAATTCTTCATTCTAGAAAAAAAAGGTGATCCTAATCAAAATACTAATAGAAAATCTTGGATTTCTATGAAGAACGGCGTACTTGTACGTATGGTACAAGACTCGACTACGTCCACTCATTCACAAATTCTTGTGCCTAAGAGCATGAGATTGCAAATATTGCAACATGCTCATGACTCGCAATGTGCTGGACATATGGGTTTTTCCCGTACAAAGTCGAGAGTTCTTGCGGCTTTCTTTTGGCCATTTGTGAGCAAAGACATACGAATGTACTGTCGCTCTTGCAAAGTATGTCAGGAGGTCAAATCTAAAGGACCACGACATGCTGCGCCTATCCAGGCTGCTGACATTCCTATTCGCCCTTTTCAAAAAATGGCAATAGATATTATCGGTCCTTTTAGAATTAAGTCGGCTAGAGGACATCAATTTATCCTTACATGTGTCGATATGTGCACACGTTGGCCAGAGGCAATACCTCTCAAGAGCATCTCAACTGCTGACATCGCAGACGCTCTTTGGCTGATATTTTCTCGCTTGGGTTTTCCCGGAGAAATATTGTCAGACCATGGCACTCAACTTATATCAGACACTATGTCACAGGTAATGTCTATGCTACACATTAAAAGGTCTCTCTCAGCAGTATCTATCACCCAATGTCTAATGGGTTGGTCGAACGTTTAAATAGGACTCTGAAAACTTTACTTGGTAAAATAACTGAGGATCATCCTCAGGATTGGGACAGGGTCTTACCCGCGGCTCTCCTTGCGTATAGAGAGAGGTCCCCAATGAAAACATTACGGGGTTTTCCCCTTTTGAACTTGTCTTTGGCGCGCAACCGCGCGGCCCTATGTCTTTACTTCACGATCTAATCACTGCCGATAATATTAGCGATGAACCTCAATCTTCTTATGAGTACGTCATTGCTCTTAGGCAAAAGATCATCGAGGCATGCAAACTAGCAACTTCGTCTTCCGAATTTGCTAAAGAAAAGGCAAGGCAGTTTGCAAATAAGAATAGATGTCTACGACAACTTTGTCCAGGTGACAAAGCTCTCGTTCTACTTCCTTCAAGGGAGAACAGACTTCTAATTGCATGGAAAGGTCCATATGCAATAGTCTCCAAAATTTCTGATGTCGACTATGTTGTCGATATTGATGGAAAGCATAAAACTTTCCACATAAATATGCTCACGGAATTTTATGAAAGACCTGACTATTTGCAGCCTATTTTCCAGGCAACGGACAATTCTCAAGTACCTCATGGTCAGTACTCATCTCTGTCAGTTATACAGGATGAGGAAACTACTTTTTCTGATGTCAATCTTCCTCTTTCTATGGTCCCACTTTATTCTACGGAATCTTGGAAAAACGTGACCGTTTCTCCAAATCTTTCCGCTGAGGAACATCGACAAGTTTCTTCGATGTTGCAAACATTTCAGGATGTTCTTACAGACATCCCGGGACACACACATGTCATTGAACATGACATTGTGCTAACTGATCATAATCCTATCAGAGTCAGACCTTATCCAATACCTATCCATTTCCAGTCTCAAGTAGAAAAAGAATTGGATGAAATGATACGTTTGGAAATCATTGAACCATCCACTTCAGCATACTCTTCGTCTATGGTTATTGTTCGAAAGAAGGATAATAACATTCGCATTTGCGTAGATTATCGCAAATTGAACCAAGTTACGAAGTTCAACGCTGAACCTATGCCTTCATTAGAAGAACTACTCAATAAACTTTCTAATTCTAGATTCTTTACCAAACTAGATTTGTCTAAAGGTTATTGGCAAGTTCCTCTAACCGAACGTGCCAAACCTTTTACAGCTTTTTCTACACCTAGGGGTTTATTCCAATGGAATTTCATGCCTTTTGGTCTTATGAACGCCCCTGCTACATTCGTACGCATGATGCGGCAAATTCTCGCATATCGTACAGATGTCATAGCATACCTAGATGATATCTGTCTATTCAGTGATTCCTGGGAAGATCACTATTTGGGTTTATACGAATTACTGTCCACTCTTCGCGAGTATAACTTGACTGCAAAACCCTCTAAAGCCTTTATAGGATTTAGTGAGATTTCTTTCCTAGGTCATCGTGTTGGTCATGGTCTTTTAAAGACAGAGGACCACAATGTTTCAAAAATACTTAACATTTCGGTCCCTAAGACGAAGAAACAAGTAAGGAGTCTATTAGGTTTGCTCCAATTCTACGGACGATTCATTCCGAATCTGTCCTCCATTATGGCACCGCTTTCTACTTTATTGAAGAAAGGGTCGCCTAATCTGATCCGCTGGTCTAAAGAATGTCAATCCTCATTGGACCAGGTTAAAGCCCTATTCTCATCTCCACCTATTCTTAGGTTACCTACTATTGAGAAGACTTTTGTTCTTCGAAGTGACGCCTCGTCAACTGGGATTGGGGCGGCACTAATGCAGGAGTATTCTGATACTCTGCATCCGGTGATGTATATCTCTAGGAAATTAAATGCTGCAGAAAAGAATTACTCGGTTTTAGACCGTGAGTTATTGGCTATGGTATGGTCTATTCTGAAGTTACAAAGATTTCTTCTAGGCGCACATTTCATTGTGGAAACCAACCAGAAAGCGCTTACTGCTATTCAGAGCAAAAACTTGAAGAGCTCGAGGTCCACTCGTTATGCCATAGCTCTTCAACCATTTCATTTCTCGGTTCGAGCTATCCGTGGTTCGGATAATGTGATGGCAGACATTCTGTCCAGATGCCCACACGATTCCACATGATTCTTCTGTCATATATATATATTTCCTGATATACAAGCCAATATTATAATGACATGTTAGTAGATTTTTTTTTTCTCACTTTTTTTAGGGGAATTTATAACATTGTACCATGTAATTATCTAAGAAGGCTTAGTTAGTGATATACGGGCCAAAAGATCACTCGGCCACATTTAAACAATATATTTGCATAATTGTATTGAGAGATTTACCAGTTGTCTTTAAGATTTGTGTTATTGATATTTTCGCAGCACATCATTGAAGATGCGAGATTGTGTCTATTGTGGAACTTTGAGTATATCAAGTCCTGTCCTAGATTGGGAGCGGATGATGTCCACATCTTCTTCTATTGAATGTTTTATGTCAACGAAGATCAACACATGTATTACTTATTAATTACTGTTGCTTTATATAATGTAATAAAATAGTGCGGTATATATTAATATGTTACAATACACCGCTGTTTGCACAACACATTGTATGATACCATAATAATATATTTAATTTCATATATTGGTATGAGAATAATTTGATTTTCATTATGATGTTGCCATCATTGTGGCGTGTGTTGGTGGCACCTTCCTGGAATATATAAGCGTATACTTAGATAAATTTTTTCTCTAAGGAGCTGAGATATGATCTCAGTGTCGCTCCATGCGTTGAGCTAATTTGTTAGGTATATATCCGCGCATCATACGTGCGTTAGGAGCCTAGATTTTTTTTCCGGCTCCAGGATTAAAAAAAAAAATGTTTCATTTTTTTTTTCCCGGGAGGGTGCGGTAATGTTACGCACGGATCATTATTATTTTTCGTTTGTATAAACATTTTTCGTATGTATGATCATTTTTTTGACTGAAATGTATATTATATATATTTACAGTCAAAGGGACAGAACCCGAAATATTGATACTGCTATTTTTTTAGGAGTTTACCTTCTCTTGTATAGAGACACGTTCGGTCTATAATTTCTTGAACGAAGCGTGACCATATCTCCTTATTTGGTAGTATCAGTCAACTGTTGTAGATGCCTGAAACCTTTCTTAACGCTTCTTTTCATGACCATAAAAGGCGCGACTGTGTAAGACTTTTATCTCGAATGTTCTTAGAATCGTCTTATTGTGAACGGCGACTCAGAGATTGTCGTTCTGCGCATGTCTCGACTCGGTTTTCGTTTGTTGTTCCGGCCAGCTCGGGGAGTTTAGAAATGGTCTAAGTAGCGAGCAGACGCGACCTGCTTCTTGTGATTTTCTGAGGGAAATACATTGTCTTTGTGAGTTAGTTAGCTAACTAGACTATTTCCCAGTATTATTCAAGCCTGCCTGGAGGCATATGTTCATGGTTGATTTTCCGAAATAAGGTAATTCCTCTTGTATCGAACTTTATGCTATCATCTAGAGGTTCGTCATTTTGTCGCCTTTTTGCTCGCCTGTGTGATTCAAAATGGAGAGGTACTTTGACTAGGATTAAGTCACCGGTATCTTTATACCTGAACTAGTTATATATATATGGGTCGCTCTAGACCAACAAGACTATTGTCTGTGTTCCAGGATTCGTTATATCAGAGATCACGTCCAAGTCAGATGGTTAGACTTAGGAAGGTTATAAAGGTCGAGCTGACCTGTAATCCATGTATGCTATTCACGTGCAGACAGTAAACGGACTGATTGTATACATCTGATCTGCTAGCATCAGAAAGGGAATATTTATTATTGTCTATGAACAGTGATGATCTGCAGCTGACACTGTTGCAGAATTTATATATATTATTTATACAGCTTCACGAACTAGAACTCTATGATTTTGAATGCTGAACTCGTTGAACTATGTTGATGATATAAATATCCTGACTGTTTTGTGGCGTGCAATAAATGGAAAAAAATTATACAACGAAGTTACCATTTCTATGACTCTACACATCATGTTGCCTGTGTTATACTCTGTGAACTGTTCTACTACCACATACACAGCAACATCCTAAAATCAGAGAAGACACCTACATCTTGCACTTTAATACCAGGTGTCGATAGGGGTGGCAAGTGGTCGTCAATCTTATACGGAGCTAACGTACCTGGCATTGTGGCGCACCATTATCATTTAGCCCTAAATCCACCCTTATCAATAGATGATGATGATGAATATGCTCCGTTCAGTAACTGAGAGTTTCTGGGGAGACAAAGAATAGCTCTACTACTACTCCCTTATGTATGTTATAAGAGGCAACTAATATGAGGGTGTGTATGGGATTGCTAAGCTCATCTTGTCAAATACATTGCCAAAGAAGCCATGAATGCTTTGGTCAAGCTTCTTCTGAGAGGACCAGATGCAGTGGAGGCTGTATGCTTCCTTTGGAGCTAAGAGGGAAATAATGGATACAGATTTGTTTCGACTTACCACACCTTCATTTAATTTATACGAGTTCAACTATATGTGCCCACACTTCCAAATAATAGAAGGCTTTTTTATTTTGTTTTAATAGGAGTTTTGGTGAGGCACTTCTCTTTCAACCTAGACACGGGGCCCATCAGTTATATTAGGGTGCATGTCCAAATATAAGAGACCTTTGTGGTCTGGTAATAGTTGTATTGAAAAATTGATATGGTATGGACGATTTCTAATGCAGCAGCACCGCTATACCACATAATGAGCAAAAGCCTGGAATAGCTGTAATGTGACACCTGATATGTATCTCACATTGTGTAGTGTAAAGGTTTTAACAGTCAAACTACTTCATTCACGTGTTCAAAAAAAAAAAGAGTAAAAAAACGCTGCAGAAAAAACTTACACCGTGGATTTACTGAGAAAACAGATATTGTTACAATGAATCCAGTATCTATGCCTTTAGAATCTGAGGACAAGACATTAAAATTTACCACCTATTTTTTTCAGCGGTCCATGGTTTGATCCCCAGATGAGGTGGGTTGAATTGGGTACCACTCCGGGAAGGTTAGAGGCGGCCAGCGTGATGCTGACCACATCACCCCTAATGTGCTGATGGTCAAGAAAATACGGGCCTAACACCATATTTTCAATATGTCTCAATGGGCATGTAACAGGTTCCTGCACCCCTACCTTACTTGTTCTTGGTTTTACTCTTTGTTCTTTCATTCTTTTACCTATATCTTTTTCATGTACATAAAGATTAAATATTACTGTATTTGAATAGTACTTACTCTGTATTATAAACGTTACTTGTTATCATCACTACCCTTCAGCTCAGTACAGAGCATAGGCCTTCAATCAGTTTCTGTCAAGTTCTCCTGTCCTATGTCAACTGCTCAAGTTCTCCTGTCTTATGTCAACTGCTCATGTTCTCCTGTCTTATGTCAACTGCTCAAGTTCTGTCTAATGTCAACTGCTCAAGTTCTCCTGCCTACTTCTGTCTATCAGGATTACATCAGTGATCTTGTTACACCATTTCAATCCTCCTTTTCTGCACAGGCACCCATTTATGAAAGCCTGCATCTTTCTGGTTGTAGTTGTTGCCTAACGTTTCAGAGCCATGCAAGAGGACTACCTTAACAGTTGAGTTGAAATTTCTTTTTTGCAGGTGTCTATTGAGTTCTCGCCTCAGTCCAAAGGTTCTTATAATCAGGCTTGGTCGATATATGACACTGCAGACAGTCAAGGATCATCACATAGATTTTCAATCTATGCCAAGGTAAAAAGATAAAACCGGTCATGTTTGTTTTTGTTTGACTGACTGTGGTAATTTCTCCTTTTAATTAAACTAGATATGGTAATGTAATCTTGTTAGTCCATTCATTCAATAACCTTCAGTAGATAGAGCATCGACCTTTTAGTCAGTTTTCATACCATATTGTCCTGTCCTGTGCCATTCGCTAAAGTTCTCTTTGTGTCTTCTTTATCCTTATTAAAGTCAGTCTTCAGCTCTCTTCTCCGTGTGTTTTCTGAGTCCCTATCTATTTCTTTTACCCTGTGGATTCCAGAACAAGGACTGTCTTGTAATGCCTGCTGGTTTCGTCATGTATGCCCTATTCAAGGTCAGCGTGTTTTCTTCACCTATTGCTAGACTTGATTTCCATACATTCTCCAATCCAAGGAAAGCTGTTGTTGCCTTTTATTTTCTTATTTTGATATTGATGTCCTTGTTCTGGAATCCTGTGTGTAAGAGATCTTCGTACACTCTCAGACGTCTGCTTGAATGTGTTCATAGAAGACAGTGGTCAGCTTGATGCTGTTTGCATCTCTGTAGAGCTTTTCCACGAATGGTACTGGTGTCGGCCAGATGTGCTTTCTCTGTTGCTCATGTTCAGCAGTCATTTTATCGGTGCCACAGTTACACTCATCGGTAGTTCCTGTTTTTAGCTTGAATAATAGATTATGTCCCAATCTGTTGTGGCCCATGCAGAGTCTGAAAATGATCACTTGTTTTCTTCTGCTGAGCTGGTAGTATGCATCATTTTGTGTGCATCTTGGATGGTCTGCATCCCATTTGTTTCTGTATCTGGTCCTGATAAAACTCTTTGCCTCTGAGGAAGTTAATCTTGTGTCAGGTTGAGGTACCTTTCCACCTTCCTTTGCCAATCTGTCGGCCTCATCATTGCCGGGGATGCTACAATGAGATGGGAGCCGCGGTAGCATAGTAGTTAGTGCACTGGCTTCCTAGCTCAGTGGTCTATGTTTCGATCCCCAGATGATGTGGGATTTTTTAGGCCGCAAACGGCTCCTGGGTCAACTCAGCCCCAATTGGGTACCAGAGCAACTTCTGGGAAGGTTAAGGCGGCCGGCGTGATGCTGACCACATCACCCCTAGTGTGCCAATGGTCAAGAAAATATGGGCCTAACGCCATATTCCCAATATGCCTCAATGGGCGTGTAATGGGATCCTTTACCTCCCTACAATAAGATGGGATCTGTTGCATCACATCCCTTTTGTATCGTAAATAGAGATCTAAGAGCACCTAGAGAAAGGAATTGAAGATTTGCTTAATAGGAATAAACAGTCCTTGAATGGATGGCACAGAATAAAATGGCTTGGCAAGAAAGCATACACTGATGCTGCATAGGGATTTGAAGGCTAATGAATTAGTACTATGCAGTTTACTACTTAAATTCATTCACCTAATAAAGGATATATATCTATGAAGACACATAATGTACAATTCTCAGTGAAGGATTACTTACTGAGCATTTTGAGATTTTTTTTTTTTTTTTTTTTCTTCTTTCACCTGACAATAAAGCTGGGGAATACTTTCCTTATATCTAGGGTTTATCACAGAGCCGTTCAGGCTATTCATCAAATGTACGTAAACATTTCTTCAGTTTGAAGGATTACATTACACCAGCGCGGCTCCCGAGCATTTTGAGATAAAGAGCACGATTTGCTGCAGGGATCCTTTTTTGGTTCACCATTTCCCCTCTTACTGGCTATCTACTGGATTATGAAAACAATGTCATCAGCCAACAGAAACTGAATTGATTTAACTGACAAAACAGAATATAGGATATAAGAAAGATTAACAGTTGCAGGTACAAATTAGAGTGGTTCCTGTATAAAAAAGACAGCATAGATGCAGAAGTTGAAATGTGGTTTATATGAAAAACCTCATCTAATTTAAACGGTGCACACCCACACATACATCAGTTACTTTCATTCTTCTGTCTAAAGGTTTCTCAGTCTCTTCTGATTGTATCTTTAGTCTGTCAGTTCTTTGCAGTGTCTCTTCTGATTTATTTATTCTTCACCCTCAAGCTCCCCAAGGAACATAGGCCTTCAATAAACTCCTGCCAAGTCCTCCTTCTTGGTCTTTCCATGTCATTCTCATCCCTTTTAATTTCTGTCTGTTCTCTTCTCCATGTGTCTCTTTGTGAGTGTCATGTTATTGATGCTAGAGATTTGTCTCTTAATGTTCATACAGTTTACCTACTTCTGGTTAGGTTATCTGTCACGTGGCAGGACTGCTGTTTCGTTCTGTCTCAAGTGTCTTCATACTGACTCCTTCTGCTGTTTGGTTCTGTCTCAGATGTCTTCATACTGACTCTCTTCTGCTGTTTGGTTCTGTCTGAGATGTCTTCATACTGACTCTCTTCTACTGTTTGCTTCTGTCTGAGATGTCTTCATACTGACTCTCTTCTACTGCTCATTATTGAGATTTTCCTCAAGCAACTTTTATGAGTACCCATTGAGGCTTTTTGTCAGCCTGTGGAGACACGAAAGAATAGAACCACTGTTCTCTCTCAGGCATATGCCATCTCTCTTTCACATTTACCTTCAAGCTTCCTATGGAGCACAAACCTTCAACAAATACATGTCAAGCCTTTCTGTCCTGTGCCATCCATTCAATGTCTTTCCATGTCCCCCATCCCTTTCACATCTATATCAAACTCCCCTCTCCATGTGTCCTCTGGTCTCCTTCCACCTCTCCCAGAGGCATGTCCTAAGAGGTGACTGTTATAAGGTTATGCATGGGCCTTGTGAGTCTCTTCATTTAAAACAAAATGCTCAAAAAACCATCATTGTAACAGCTTGCATGAAGACAAGAATTGTTGTGGCACAGGCTTTCTTCAAGGGGACCAACTGCTGTCATAATACAGGGTGACCATAAAGTTTCAATACAATTTTAACAACATTATTACAAATACAAATGAAAAGTTTGTTGCTTAACCCTTTCACAACGACACCATTTTCAGCTTAGTTTGTTCCCCTGAACGACAGGATTATTGTAATTTTAGGGGTCATTTTTAATTTGACTGTAAACAGTTTATCGTAAAAGGAAACCCATTAAAAGTGTATTCTGAACCAGACTACACATACTCTGACCCTGAATCTAAGGTAATCTTTACCTTTAGTGCCGTCGAGTGTGTATAATATGTGTATTGAGTTAGCATTAGAATTAGGGTAACCCTAAACCTAACCTCAACCTTAACTCTAAATGGTACGAAAATACACATATTAAACATACTCGACGGCACTAAAGGTAAAGATTACCAGAATCTCAGTAAGAAGAGTTGTCAGAATCATTCAAGTTGAATAAATTCAACTCTAAACAAGAATTTTCGTGCTCTTTTTCCACAAGATGTTTATGGTTCGGCGGTACGGCAGCATCCATGTTTGTACTTTTGCTTTTGTAAAATCACTATTATCAGTTCTACTGTAATCGCTAGCGGTAAAATATTTTGTTCGTTTCAAGCTTAGTGGCCAGATTTTTCAATGCTGAATCCGATTATGCCCAGCAATTGCCGATACGGTTGTAAACAGAAGAGTTCTGGTGCTTTTAAAATAGGATGTACGCCGTACGCCATATAGGTGAATGGGAACGAGGTATCGCGCTACTTCCATGACGTAAGCGGTACGGCACAGCGACAAAAATTGTGAAGATTTATGCCGTACGGCATACGTCATACTGGTGCTGAAAGGGTTAATAAAGAGTAAGTTTTGAAACTAGTAATTGAAAATGGCTACCCCTCTAGAAAAGGCACAGTGTGTATCCTGGTTTATTGAAACAGTCATACAAATTGCAACTGCTGCTGGCTCTTGACCCAAGCGATAAATCACAAAGAAAAGAGTTTGTGGTTAGCATGCTGAATCACCTTATTGAAGATGAACACTTCTTGAAACGTATCTGTTTTAGTGATGAGGAAACCTTTCATGTCTCAGGAAAGCTGAATAGACACAATGTCAGGATTTGGGGATCAGAACACCCTCATGAGACCAGGGAGCTTCAGTGAGATAGTCCAAAGGTTAATGTGTGGTGTCGCATCATGTACATTCACATCATTGGGCCATTTTTCTTCAAAGAAAAAACAAATAATGCAGATGTTTGCCTCAACGTATTGAAGAAATTAGTAGTACCACAGTTGGAAAACCTGCAACCATCATGTTCCAGCAGGGTGGAGCACCATCTCACTGGGGATGAGCTGTTCGCCAGTTCCTTAATAACGAAACATTTCCTGATAGGTGGATTGGAAGAGGAGGACAATTCTATGGCCACCTCGTTCTCCCGATATTATTACCTTGAATTTCTTCCTTTGGGGATATGTTAAAGATATCGTTTATAAGACTAAGGTTCGGAGCATCAATGACCTTTAACACTTTGAATACCAAGGCTTCTCTGATAGTAGTTACCTTTAGATATTGAGGGTTTTGAGGAAACATTTCATATTTGGGGTGATGAAATTTAATAAATCACTGAGACCGAATGAGTTAACAGATTAACATGAAACTTTCAGGATAATATTGGAAGTGCATAAAGTGTCACAAGCTGACCTAGTTTTGTGTTCCGGTCATGTGATCGTGGTGGCCATTTTGAGTATTAATGAGGTAATAGACAAAAATGGGCATGCACTATTGAAAAATGTAAAATATTATAATCACCTCAAAACTCATCAGACTTCCTCATATATATTTTAAGTGAACACTCTTTCTAAGAAAAGCAAGTAAAATACGCTCTTGAATGATATTGGGGTTGAAAAGCTATTTGAAATAGACATAAAATTTCAGGGTCATTAATGTCAAAAGAGAAATATCCATGAGGTACATACAAGATTTCATGCAAAGATAAATGAAAAAAAACATACTTGTCGACTTACTTAGCTGGTTGTGTTATTAATGGTCACAGATGCAATTATTGTTACTTTTTTCTCTGGCCTTGTGGGCCTATTTCCTTCTTGATGGCAACATAGTGCTCACACTTATGAAAAATTGAAAAACACGGTACAATGCAGAGCTGTTTTTCACATCCAATACAAAAGAATCTTTTCTGGACTCTCAGTCCAGCAGAATTACAAACAGTGCATCTTGTTTGATGGGAATTGTCTTCATACTGCTGTGGAAAGTGATTGTGTTCTGCAACAATGAGTCTGTCAAGTACCTCTAGTAGCAGATCTTTTTCTATGTCATTGATTCAAACCATGACCCTGAAAATCACGATCACCACCTCTGGCACCTTCACGAATGCTAGATCTAGGGCTGTCGCTGTCTGTTTACTAGTTTCAGACTGCCTTGCATCAAAACTAGACCAACTGTTGTCACTTTCAAAGGTCAGCTGAGAGCCAGAATCCGATGATTCATTTTAACATTCACCAGTTTCACTCATTTTAAAACTAATTTCCACTCAAACATGAATCAAAACACATGAAAAAATTTTCTAGCCACCATTGACCATCGCTCAATAAAGTTGAGTTACTTCCCCTGGCTTGCATATTTTCGGACGCTTACCATGATCACTTTTTATGCTAATGCTATACGAACGCCAAAAGGTGACAATGGTACTCTATGAAAAATAGGGCCTGTCGCCAAAAGGCAACCATGGTACTCAAAGTGTTAAAGAAAGATTGCCACCATTGATGAAGCTGTGTTAGAGCGAACATGGGTGGAAATTGAATATCGTCTTGATGTGCTTCGTGCACCAAGTGGCGCCCATGTCGAAGTTTACTTAATTATTTGGGGGGGGGGGGTGTTTTTTTTTTATAATGCTTGAAACTGCTCAGAGCTATCTCTTCACTTGATTTTTTTTAAATTGTAGGAAGACTTTATGGGACACTGTCTATTTTATGTTAAAACCTTATTGAATCATCATAAAAAGAGAGTTCCGTCATAAATTTTATATTCTTACTTCCTTTCTTCTAGGCATCCACAAGTCCGTCATTAAGTGGAAATCCCTCTGAACAGGACATTGTCCCACAAGGACTGAGTCTTACTCTTGTCTCAACATCTCACAGAGGCAGTCACAGCATCACCAGGTTTCCTGGTCAGAATACAGCATCACTAACAGCTTCCAAAGAGCCAGTTACAGCTTCTAGAGAGCCAGTTACAAGTGTCTACACCACAAAAGCAATTAAACCTCTCGGCAAAGGCTCTGGCATGTCTCACTTAGTACACAGTTCCCAAGGGGCAAACAGAGAGGTTGAACCTACTGCATCCCATGTAAATAAAACTGGTATGATGCCAGCTCTAAAAACAGCCCATCCAAGCTCAACCATGCAAAACCCTTTCACCACACTAAATCCTGCTGGGTCATGGAGTCCTGTATCCCAGTCTGATACAGACATGTTACGTTTTTTGGTTGCCACCACTCAGACATCAATCAATCCAACTAATTCCTCACATATGTCAGGAGAAGTGAATGTATCACACAGTGTAACAAAAGAAACTGAGACTTCATTAACATCTACGACGATGCAGTCTATCACCTTACAACAACCCAATGCAGCAGGAGATGGGAAAGCCTTAAGGTATTTCGATATGCAGTTCTTGCCCCATAAGTGAAAAAGTAGATGATAATTTTGGAGAGAGAAAATATCTGCATACTAAATGACAATAACCCAGCCAAAAAGTCAATCACACTTTCTAAAGTTACAAAATGTTAACAAACTTTTCATTGTGGAAAATCTTTCTTTACCATTGTTTATGTTATAAACTGAAACTATAAATGTCTCAGTAATAAGTTGTGCAGTGTTCAATATAATGAAATATATTATAAGTATACATATGTCTTTGATAAGAATTATCATTTATCTTTTTGCTCCTGATGGAGCAAGGTACCACCTGGAGCTGGTTCCCAGGCAGCGTACCCTTGCAGTGGTTGATGTAGTAGTTTAACGTTTTGATGTTGCCAGCCCCATTCACAGTCTTGTATTGGTCACATCTTACACTAGGCTTGAGGAAGCAGTAGACAAAGTCTAATACTTTAATTAACTAACATGTGGGACTGGGAGGATACAGTATGCAAGATGAGAGAGAGAAATGGCAGAATGGTAGACAGGCCTACAGGCCCAATTCTTTACCTTTTGAAAATAAAGTTCGTTCAGTCAGTCTTTCGTCTTCTCATTGGCCCCCTGGAAACTACACAGAGCTTTGGTAAGAATAAACATCTGGAGAGAAACTCATGGAATATCATTGTGAATTTGGGGCCCCCTAGCTGTTGTCAGCAGTGCTAAATAAAAAATGTTTAATTTCTAGAGCAGCCTTTCTCTACCTTTTTATCATGAAGGAACCCCTGAAATAATGTTCAGGTCTCAGGGAACCCCTGCACAAAAAAATCATTATAGATATATATTAATTAGCCTTCTCTTTTTGCGTGGTTCCCTCTTCGGTACTTTTGCTGTCGTCCTGCTCCTCGTCACTACCATATAGCATATCTCAATCATAGCCTACCTTATGTTTGGGGGGGGGGGGGGTCGACTTATGTTGTGAGTATAAGCCTCAACCAGAATTTTGAGTTAAAATTCTTGAGGCTGACGTATGTGCCAGGTCTACTTATACAGCATAATTTACGGTATGTGATTGCTTATACAAATTATATATATGTTTGCTTACCTAAAAATGATGATGCTTGTTGTAAGTGCAGATTGATTTGTGTTTAGATAACTGCAGACTGGTTATCATTATTGCTTTCAGCTTATTGAATATATTTTTGTTTGCTCCCAGAAGTGAACAAGGACAAGACCTCAAACCTAAAAGCCTTTACCTTGTACATGAATTCATTGAATTTCCTCCCCTTCATCCTGGGCAAAGCACTGTTTTTAAAATCTACCTGAAAAATCCTTCCAGTGAAGAAACCCAGGTAATTGAAATAATCTTTCTTACTTAGTTGTTCCTCTTCTACCCTGGGATGTAGAGGTTTGCCAGAGAGAGCACCATAACTATTAATAGGACTTAATATAAAATAACGCATAGAGTAATTTATGTAATTTTTTTGTTAACAAATTCAGACAGCAGATAAGTTAATTCTGTCAAATAAATAGTTGTTTTTAGTGAATCTACGGAATGTATTTTATTTGATCAGATAAAATTGTATTTCATCCTCTGAAGTTTGAATGGCTCAACGTGAGTTTTGTTAGCCATTGTGCTGTTTTAGCTCGCTTTATATTTGTGTAAAGTAATGTAGTTGATCTGATAGCTGGAACAGAATCAGAACTTCAAGACCTTACCTCTAGACTGGAGAAAGTAACAAGAACATATGGGATGGAAATTAATATAGAAAAAAGCAAGATATTGGTGAATAGCCATAAGAAACATGTTCCGACCAACATTACGTTAAATGGGCAAATGTTAGAAGAAGTTAACACCTTTAAATATCTCGGGTCCACTATATGTAGTGATGGGAGATCAAGTAAAGAAATCAAGACAAGACTTGAGATGGCCTCAGCTGCCATGACAAGACTGAATGTGATCTGGAAAAGTAACATCAGTTTTCCTGTGAAGATCAAATTATACAAATCACTTGTATTATCTATTCTCTTATATGGGTGTGAGAGCTGGACACTTACTGCAGATACAGAGCGAAGGATTCAGGCTTTCGAGCATAAATGTTATAGAAGAATTTTGCGCATTTGCTATAAAGAGCACAAAACAAATGTCTATGTTAAAGAGAAGATAAACACCTATGCAGGCCACCAAGAACCACTTTTGTCAGTAGTGAAACGTCGAAAGCTTGCCTGGTTTGGGCATGTAACTCGTCATGACTCCCTTTCGAAAATGATCCTCCAGGGAACAGTCGAAGGTAAATGGAGAAGAGGAAGGCAAAGAAAATCCTGGGCTGATAACATCAAAGAATGGGCAGGACACGGTTTTTCCACACTTGTACGCATTGCTGAGGATAGAGAGCAGTGGAGGACCCTGTCTGCTGATGCTTCCACCATGGCACCCCTACGACCCATGACGGGTTACGGGTTGAGATGAGATGATGAATGTAGTTGAAACTACAGTGGATAAATACAAATGGAATGCAGTTTATGTCCTCTGCATGGAAAATCACTGTGTTGTTTCTAACATGAGGGTATAAGAGAAACGTATGTTTACTGTGGCAAGAAAGGCATGCATTTTGAATAGCAAGTAAAAGAAATCATTTTAACAGGATTAAGAGAAGTATACCTATTTATGTGGCATGTGAGACTTATCATTTTTATATTGTTAGAAATACATACACTTTTTTATGTGAAAGAACTGCTATTTCTTATATTGTAAGATAAAGTATCTTTTTACTATGGCAGGCTAAAAAAATAATAGCTCCATTAACACATTTTTTCTTTTGCAGGTTGTCATCCAGTATGAACCCAAACCACCATTCCTGATCAAACACTATAACTTCAAGATTGGGTATGTTACTCACAATTTTTAGAAGAAAAAATTTTTTTTATCTTGTTTTGCAGAAGATATATAAATATTTTAATACTTTTTAATAGTTTCTTAGCTATCATAAATCAAATATTCCACCACTATCATAAGTCAAATATTCCACCGCTATCATAAATCAAATATTCCACCGCTATCATAAGTCAAATATTCCACCACTATCATAAGTCAAATATTCCACCACTATCATAAGTCAAATATTCCACCACTATCATAAGTCAAATATTCCACCGCTATCATAAATCAAATATTCCACCGCTATCATAAGTCAAATATTCCACCACTATCATAAATAAAATATTCCACCACTATCATAAGTCAAATATTCCACCACTATCATAAGTCAAATATTCCACCACTATCATAAGTCAAATATTCCACCACTACCATAAATCAAATATTCCACCACTATCATAAGTCAAATATTCCACCACTATCATAAGTCAAATATTCCACCGCTATCATAAATCAAATATTCCACCGCTATCATAAATCAAATATTCCCCACTATCATAAGTCAAATATTCCACCACTATCATAAATCAAATATTCCACCACTATCATAAGTCAAATATTCCACCACTATCATAAGTCAATATTCCACCACTATCATAAGTCAAATATTCCACCACTATCATAAGTCAAATATTCCACCACTATCATAAGTCAAATATTCCACCGAAGACTGATGGCAGCAATGCTGAATTTTGAATAGCTGCCTTCTTTCCCTTTCTTGCTCCTTGTGGAGCGTGTGGCCACTGTGGTGGATTTTGATGTTATGAGTTGTTGTTAGGTATTATTATTGTAATAAATGAGATTAGCTATGAAGGTCCCTGAATTTACCCAATAGTATTGTGAACCTTTCAGGGTACCTTTCCGCTACCACCCCTATTATCTCATTCAAAATGTATTTATATTATTATATTAAATGACTTCGTGTAGTGTCTAGGGTTATGAAGGTAGAGTGTAATGTACAGTAATCGACAAACATACATACAAATAGTTTATTATTCACAACAGCACACAGTACTACCACAACAACATACAAATGACACTTTAAAAGGCTATCTTATTTAAGACTGTGGTTGAAATTTGTGTAAATATGATTTTTACAATTTATTATCCTGATTCTAATTTATTTTGAACCAGGACTGACAATCAAAAGTAAAATCAAAAGAATTATTTACATCAGTCAAATAGCACAGTAGATCTTCTGTCCATACATCAAAATATTATTCTAATGTACGTATATAGTTGTATTTTCCTACTGTAAGGTAATACTGGTAGTACCCCTAGGTTGTTGTTTAAAATCACACCCTTTTAGTTATGTTTGTTTTTGTTTGTCTCTTGTGGGACTATTAAATATTTGTCCCAGTTTTATTCACTGTCACTTTATAGTCTTTTTAAAGTTCTGGTAGTTGAGCTTTCAGGTGCCGAACGAGAACTTATCTTGGCAGTAGAATACAGGTAGAACGTTTCCTCTGCTCGCTTGACAATCTGTTCCCTGTTTGATAGGCAATGGCCACTAACATGGGCTCGCAGTATTCATACAGAGTCCTGAATCAATCAGTTTTCAAGCGTTTGGTACCACATTAATGTCAGTACCCAGGACCTCACAAATTTTCAATGAAATACACAGAGACGATGACTGACACAGTTTCGATCTGTTTTATTGTCCAGGCTGCCTAGAAATTGTATTTGAAAGCACAGCCTGATCTCATCAATCGCTGGTAGAATTTTTCAAGAAATGGCGTCCCCCCTAACGCTTGTTCTGACAATATCGACTCAGTTGGCCAATCACTATTAATATTACAGTGTAAACAGTCTTTCAAAAAATATCATTCAAACCTTTCTACGTTACTAGGCTATTTATGTTTATTCAAAGGTCAGCCAATAATATTTCGTCTCACTTCAAATTCCACCCAATCGGATTCACTGTACTATCTTAATCTGTCACCTACTTTTTTCCCCAAAAATATGCGATCCAATCTAAGCAGATATGACTTGACCTGACAGTATCTCTGATCTCTATGTATTGTTTTATCATTATTTGATTAGTTAAGGGACTATTGAGATAACTAACAACATATTCTTGGTCAGCAAGTCTTCAGGTACACGAATATACAATTTTTAAGGGGCTATGCGGTTTGCTTCAAAATTCTATCTTTTTTTCTATGTTAGTTGTTTATTTTTAAACTACCTCTCGTTCACTCTTTTTCCATGTAATATCAAGCTAAATACGAGAGCTTAGGTCATTCATAATAAGAGCTAAACGTGTTTCCATGACCGTAGTGTATACATTTCTAACTTTTTCTTCGTATTGGGGAAACCCCTAAGGCAAGGCTTGCCACTATGCTATTGTTGGCTTTTAGTTTGAAATCAATGCGAAACGAATTAGCATTTTCATCTATCCTTGCCCCTCCTCGTTCCACAGTGCATTTTAGGCAAATATTTCTTAGAACTAGAAAAAGTGGGTGTTTATGTCAAGGACGAATTTGAAAAATTGGGTACCATTTTGTTCGGCTATTCGTTAGCAAATAATAATCTGAAGGCGTAGGCGACACCAACCGTTCTAGCAGAAAATTCTTTTGTACTTTCTTATCTTTGCCTTTATGCCCTATACTGTTATATTCTAATTTATATATTGTATTTAGAAATTCACTACAGCCACCATGGCAGTAGTTCCCATGTTATTTGCCTGTACTAAAGCATTCATATTCTCTTTCTGTGGTGGTTTCTGTAGCAGTTAATTTGACATGGTGGGTTTGCCAGACCCATGCACAACCCTCACAACATGTCTGCTGGCCATACTTTTCTATTCTATGTTTGTACCTTTGAAGACACATGGGGCTTTGATTAGCCAAACTGTACTTATTTCTTACCTCAAACTTTGCTTGTTCTTTCTCTACTTAATTCAGAGCACAATTTTCTGGCTGTAGCTCCTAGATATAAAAAAATGATGTCTGGGAAATCTTATATTCATTTTGTCGGCCCACAAGTTAGTTGTTTATAACATTTTTAGTTTTATTTATTTCAACTGTCCTCTTTTGACTCATTCTGTGTAAGTTTCATGCTTGATGTTATCTTGTGATATCTGTTGTGACCTTTATCAAGAGTTTGTTTGATCCAACTCCACCTTTGTCTTCAGCCTGTTTTTCTGTTGCTTCATTCATTCATTACACTTCAGCTCCCCAAGGAGCATAGACCTTCAACAAACACAAGCCAAGTCTTCTTGTCCCGTGCCGTCAGCTCAAGGTCTTTCTCATTCCTTTCATTTCTGTCGCCAGTTTTCTTCTTCTTGTGTTTTTTTGTCTCCCTGTACTTCTTTTACCCAGGGGATTCTAGAACATTGACTGCCTTGAAATGCTATCAGCAGCTTTCCTCAGTGTGTGTCCAATCCAATGTCAGCTTGTTCTCATCTCTTGTTCTATTGGTTCTTTCCAGTTCCACATTAGTGATCTTGTCATACCATTTCAACCCTTTATGAAAATGTAAAGGTTGCTTGATGATGATGCCATTGTGTATATTGATGGGTCTGTGCTCTGTGGCAAGAAATTAGGATGGGGCTTCTCGGCTAGAGTAACGGGCAGGATCATTACTGAACAGAGCTGAGCTTACATAATAATGTCCTCCAGCATGATAATGGAGGTAGAGGCAGCTGCTGCATCCATGAGGTGACTCTGAAACTTCATTAACCAGGGCAGTTATTGTGTTAGACTCTCGGTCCATGCATTGGAAGATCCAAAATGGATGGCTGTGGCATTAATGGAAAACATCCATAGAAGCCTTGAGTCTTCAGGAACTGCTGTGGATCTGTTTTCCTGGTCATGCAGGGGTATACGGCAAGGAGAGAGCTGACAAACTAGCTTCGAGAGCACCTATAGTGGGGACACTGGGTATGGTAGAGATGCTGACAGTTAATTATCTACTTTTAGAGAATAACACCGCAGTCGGTAAATCAACAAGGCTTAGATTGCTGGAATTAGGCATCACAGAATCAGCATTCATACCCTTCGACATTTGCAGAGGGAGACTGAGCACCTTTGGGTTTGCTCAGAGTGAAATGATGTAGATTCTGATAAAATAACAATAAAAGGTTGCTAATGACAGACATGTTTTGCCTGGATTGAAGAAAAAAATATTTATTTTTGTACACTTAGAAAATGTGTAATATTACCGAATAAATTATAAATAGTTAGTGTGAAACCTTAAATGATACAATTTTTTTAAATTATTGTTTGGTTTACGCAGGAAGGACAAAATGATCATGTTTCCTGTAACCTTCAAGCCTAAACATGTGGCAAAGTT
This sequence comes from Oreohelix idahoensis, assembly GCA_024509875.1. Taxonomy (NCBI): domain Eukaryota; kingdom Metazoa; phylum Mollusca; class Gastropoda; order Stylommatophora; family Oreohelicidae; genus Oreohelix; species Oreohelix idahoensis. The sequence continues at coordinate 187,523 of JAMPIV010004728.1, forward strand.
CAAGGACAAGTTGGTTTTCAGGGAGGTCCGAACTGGAAACTCATTTACTGCAGTCTTAGAGGCTAATCTAGACAACACACAATTAGATCAATTAAAACTATTCCCTTATAATAATAATAAAAGCCCCTTCAGTCGTTACTGACTATGGGAATGTGCCCCTGAGGTGACAGCCCTTAGCTGCTTTTTTTCCTGATGTTCCTTTCAACGTTTTCTCCTCCCTTCTGCTTGCCATGAGAGCTTTTCGCCCAATCTGAGGTGGGGCCGTAAAGAGCATCGCCACTTGGTGTGATCGGCAGCCTGATCCTCCCAGGTTGCTGGATGTATGTCCAGTGCCCTCATATCTCTTTTGCACACATCTTTGAACCACAGTTGCGGTCACCCAAGTGTTCTTCTGCCAGTTGTCCATAGAAGATATCTTTCAGGATGTGACCATCTTCCATGTGGCGGACATAGCCAAACCAGTGTAGTCTGCACTGTCTAAGCAGTGTATACATGCTTTGAAGGCTAGCACGTGACAACACCTTGACATTTACTTTGTCCTTCCACTAAATACCAAGGATGTGGCATAGACACTGTAGATGGAAGGTATTGAGCCTTTTTTCTTGCTTAGCATAGATTGTCCATGTCTTGCTTGCCATAAAGAAGTGTGCTAGTGATGCAGGCTTTATATACAGCAGCTTTGGTCTTCGTTGTGGGTTTGGAGTTTCCCCAAACACGCATCGTGAGGCAGGCAGAGGTGGCTGCAACTTTTGCCAATGTGGCTGTCAATTTCTGTGCGCAGATAGAGTTTGTCGTTGATGGTAGACCCCAGATATATGAAGTGGTGCACCACTGCCAATTCATAATTATCAATAGTGATAACTGGTGCAACATCCACATCCTGACCAAGCACATTAGTTTTCTTTAGACTTATTGTGATTCTAAAGTCCTAGCATGCTTGGGTGAAGCGATTCATCAAGCTCTGAAGCTCCTGTTGGCTTTGAGTGACGACTGCAGCGTCATCAGCGAATAACAAGTCTCTTACAGTGACCCTTCTGATTTTTGTTTTTACCTTCAGCTTTGCGAGATTATACAGACGGCCATCTGACCTAGTGTATATTCCTTCAGTTGCATCTCTGAATGCACGTTTCAAGAGCAAGTCTAAGAAGATCCTGAAAAGGGTCAGAGCCAGGATGCAGCCTTGTTTAACGCTACTGTGTAAGTCAAAGGGCTGTGATGTGCTTCCAGCATATTGGACTTACATTCATGTCTTCATGAAATCACTTCATCATTTCCAGCTATTTAGTGGGGGCAGCCTATTCACAGGAAAATTTTGAAGTCATTCTCTGCTAACCAGGTCAAATGCCTTTGTGCGGTGTATTCCCTTACAAGGTTTTATTACATAAGTCAGCATGGTTTTCCTGTTTGCTGCTTGTGGAGCCAACAGTGCAGCTGTTGGAAGTCTGCACCAAAGCATTTATGTGCTGTTATAGCAGTGGTTTCTGTAGCAATCTGTTTAACAGCTTTACATGGTGTTCCCAGCCTCATGCACGTCACATTAGTCACCACAAGTGTCACGCCTAATGGAGCAGTAGTCTTGTTCTTTCTTTGTCCCCTGGGGGACCTCCAGGAACTACCCTGGGGCTTATAGCAAATAATGGAGGGAAAAAATATAAAGTAGAGTTCAAGTTTTCTTGGTCATAGAATTTCAGTTCAACGTGCCAGCTTTAACTCTTGCACTCTCCCAAATGAATCACTTTGTGTATATAATAGTCATGGCCAATACAGTGAAGGTAAATTATTGTATTTAGATATAAAGTGTTCATTTCACATTTTTATTTATGTTTGTGCAGTTTTTTAACAATTTTTTTCATTGAATAGAGAATCGCACATAAAATGTTGGAAATTTACTGACAAAGTTATTGGAATACTAAATGATTTGTTAAGTTATTGCAATACTGATTGTATGTTATTGTGATTTGCTTAAAAGGATTGATGAATGGAATTGTTGAGAGAGCACTAGGTATTTGATGTAGTTAAGGTAGTTATGGGTTTTTTTTTTTAAATGAATTTAGGAATGCTGGGAATCTTTTTGGTAAATATTAAGGAATGCTGGGCATTATGTGGTAGGCTAATGAAATGCAGATACTTTGTGGTGAAAGGCTTTGAAAGCTTTGTTTATTTGTTGCTATTTTTTGTTTGTTTCATGAATCAGTTTATTTTCATTATGTTTTAATGTATAATTTCAGGACCAACATGTTCATCATCAGGTTGTTCATATAATGTTTGCTTTCAAAATTGTCCTATAGGTTCATATTAGCCCATAGCACATAAGCCAACCATTGCTTTTGACCCTACAAAAATAAAAATTACCATCATGTATGAGCCATGATCAGGAACTTAAATATAAAAATCTACAGTATGTTTTCTAAAAAAGCCATCAAGTGGCTTCAGATATTGTCACATTTTCTGTACTCTTAAGGCATAACTTGTGATGATATATTGGCATCATGTCTAGTTGTGGTTAATGTTTAGCCATTCTCTAAAACATTTTTCATTCATACTGAATTATTTTATGCATGGCTTTATAATTATCAGTTTCCTCTTATTTGTGTACAACTTTCACTGTGAATGTTGCTTCGTTATTAGGTATACAAATTATTGTTTCCAGAAAAATGCTCGCCATTCTCGTTATCTGTAAGTTTTAAATTTTGTGATGAATAAAAGACTTGCACATTACTCTCTCTGCCATTTGTTCTTATTGACCATCATTTTGTTCCAGTTTTGATCTTTTGTCTAGTGCAAACCTAATTTACATAAATACATAGTGAATGAACCATTTATATTCTTCTTGGATCCTTAGCTGCTGACTCACAAAGCAATCAATGACCATCATGCTTTGTGGCATGTTGTAGGGCAGCAACAAACTCTTTCCACTTTGCTCAATAATCAGTGACCATTTTTTGTGCAGTGCCCATGTTCTGGTTCATGCTTTTCATCTTGGCCTCCACAGTTCTTCACCAAGTTGTTTTTGGTTAGCCTCTCTTTCACCTTTCTTTTGGAGTCCATAGCTTAGCAGTTCTGGTGTCAGAATCTGTGCTGAGGATATGACCAACCCAATTCCAACATCTGCCTGCTATGATGGTTTTCATCTTCTTGATTGCTCCAAGTAAGCAGTTCTTGGTTAGTGCTGGTATCTGGCCCAAAAAAAATCAGATAATTTTTGGTAGGCATGTTATGTGGAAAGAGAACAATCTGGACATTTCTTTTCTTTTACTCTCCAGCATTCCGCACCGTACATATTTACAGAAAGTATGCAACTCTCATAAATTCTTATTTATTCTGTTATTGTTGGCTTTGCTTGTTTTGGCATCTGGCGCTACTATGCTTTCCAGGTATGTAGATGAAGTTGTCTTTTCTAGCTTCTAGTTCCATTGTTATACTTGTTCATTTTAAAACAGGTTACATTTTATGATTTTTACATGTATCAAAGCTTGTACCTGAAAAGGTTAATTATGAAAACATCATATTGTTTCAGTTCTTTTTTAATATTATGCTGAAATGACAGTTCATATTACAACCAAATATTGAAATTTTTTTTTAATATATACAGGTATATCATATATGCACACCTGACCTGTTTCTTATAGCTGTTACATTTGGACATCAGGGCAAATTTCCTACCATTGTGGGTGTGGCATATGTCACATTAGGTCTTCAGAGTAATGTTTTAGTAATAAATCATTGAGAATTTTTTTTTTTAAACATAATTAATTCCATCAGCTCAGATCTACTTACAGACTTCATTTACATATTAAGAGCTTGTTTTAATTGTCTGCAGTGCATAACAATCTTATATTTTTACTTTCAGAAAAACTTTTTTTTTAAAACAAAGTAATAAAGTATTGAGCCAGGGAAAGGAGTGAGAGGACAACATTAGACAATCTCTGAAGGACCGAGGACTAGATTGGAACCAATTATTTAAGTGGTGATAAACTAAGAAAAGTGCTGATATGGTGTTTTCAGTCTCTGAGCTTGTAGTCTGGCTTCTAACAGGGTCTGTTTTACCAGGGTCAGAGTCAGTTTTCAACAACTTGTATTATTTTGTTCATGTTTATTGTTTTTTTTTTTTTATGATATAGGTTTTGTTGCGGAGCATGCTTGTTTCAGATTTTTGACTATACCAACTGGTCAAGTGTTCTTGGTCAGTGTCTCCCTACTGTCAGGTTTGTGACTGTCATCTTCCAAGATTGTATACTCATTTCTTAAACTGCTGTCCTCGTCCTCTTGTTTTTAAAACATCATGTGATGATAATGTTCTTCTTGAAGCCATTTTCATGAAAGTAAGAAAAACGAAATGACTAATATTACAATATAGGTAAATGGAATATAGTAAATTGCTTTGAAATTAACAGTGAAAGACACATATAATAGAACAAATGTATTTTACAAGTTGTAAATATATTGGCATAAAGCATTACACCGTCCTGAAATAATTATCATCATGCAGCCCTGTTTGAGAATGATGGTTAACCAACAGAACCCAATGAAACGTGTGTAACAACTAAATTTTGCAGGAAATTGCCACCAAAACCCAGTATTACATATTTTTAATGAAGTAACTAGTATCTGTACTCAGCTCAAGTGAATGACTGTCCATTGGAGTGAGCAATGGATCGATCACCCAGTCATTTTTTCCCCACAAAAACAGTATCCTCTTACAAAAACAGTTATACGTGCATGTCACACCCAGGAGATGAAAAACCTATACAAAAAACCTGTAGCCTACAAAAAAAAAAAAAAAACATTTAAAAAAGAAACATACAAAGGAGAAAGATCCATATATTGACCATTTTGTTCTTTGAGAAATCAGAAGAGCATTTTTTTCACACAAGCGAAAAGTGTAAGTTATTGTTAACTGCGTTTTCCCTGTTTGTACATTTGGTGCAATTCTTTACGTTGGATATGATAGGAAACTCAATATGGAGTGTTACAATAGGAGGCGGTCTAATCATAAGGGTTTCCTCTGTTGGCAAAGTATTTAGGCCCTTTAACAATCTCCATTTTGACTTTTGCTGTGAAGCTGTCATGTCTCAAGTCAGTGACGAAATAAACTAGATCTAGTGTGTGTTTAGGTTGCGGGTTTCCTACAAAGTCGCAAATTTTAACAAACGTATGCTGTATGGACTACCTCCTATGTTTGATCTGCCATCAGTATTATTAGGCCTAACTTTTTTCCTAGATTCACTTTCGGCATTGTCGGAGTCTAAATCAGGACCATATTTAATACCCACATCTGATTCAACTACATCATCTTTTTCCTAATCAAATACTAGTCACCTCTCAGCTCCCAAAGCAAACATTCCACCGCCCGAAAAGCCATGGTAAAGGTAAAGGAACCCGTTACACGCCCATTGAGGCATATTGGGAATATGGTGTTAGGCCCATATTATCTTGACCGTCGGCACACTAGGGGTGATGTGGTCGGCATCACGCCGGCCGCCTTAACCTTCCCAGAGTAGCTCTGGTACCCATTTGGGGCTGGGTCGACCCAGGAGCCGTTTGTGGCCTAAAAATTTTCCGCCTCATCTGGGGATCGAACCATAGACCACTGCGCTAGGAAGCCAGTGCACTAACCACTATGCTACCGCGGCTCCCCGAAAAGCCATGACTTTAAAATAAAAAATCGCGAAAGATCAAAATATCGATCGATTCAGAAAATAGAAGCTTCTCTTGTACCGGAAATACTCAGGTCTCGCTGAACAGTGTCCCCACTGCCGAACCTAATTGTAAAGGGTTTTAAAGGGTTAATAATTCGGCAAAAACCTGTACGGAAAGTATGTACAGCCATACAGATCTGAAAATGAGAAAAATCTGTACACATTACGGGTAACCCGTACTACTTGGCATGTATGGGTTATACCCACATTTGTGGTGACTTCGATACTCAGGATTCGAGGTGCCATGAAATCCTCTTATCCTGGTGTGACCACATCCCATGTCAACTGGTTGAGAGATATCCAAAGACCCTAAAGTAAAATGAAGACAATATTGTTATGTTAACATTAACTGTAATAAATAGAAAGGATCGCCAACAGAATTCCAAACACTATAAGCATTAGTAGGAGGAAACAGAATTACAACAACAACAAAATGCATAGAAATATTTAAAACAAAACAAGATATTAACTGAATGCTGTCAACAAACAAACACAATAGATAAAAGATGTACAAACCAAAAACACATGAAAATTCTAAGCACAAAATCAAATAAACTGTAAATACTCCAGGATAAATGAATCAAGCAACATGATGTAAATATGTAACACTCGATGTACTTATATCACTTATAAATAACTTTATGTTGTAAATGTCACATAAAGTTGAAAATAAAAATGACATGAATACCCTAATTATAACTGCAGATTAGGTTAAACAGAAATGGTGGATAAGTGGAGACAAAAGTAGTTCATCTAATGCTATTCTGCTCTCCTCCCATTTCTTTTTTTTAAAAATTGTAATGACTGTTCTGCTAGGTAAAGAGCTATTTTTTCTGAATAAACATCTTCAAATACCATAACCAGGTTGACACATAATGATGAATGGTAGGGAGCAGCCCGAGGAAGGAAAGTGTCTGGTTAGAAAGATGACATTGCTTTACTCATAAATAAGCTCATGAACATAGACATTCTTTGATACAGCATGACTGAAGTTTTTTTTTTTTCATTCTTTTAATTACATTGTAGAGTTGATGTATGCTCGCACTAAACTATGTTGATATAATGAGGTGCCAGTTTTCTGGTAGTTCAAGCCAAACAGTAACTGCTTGTGATGTACATAATTTTATGTTGGAAGTGTTAATTATACTAACGTTGTCTTCCAGATTTGGTTCTCACAATGCATTTTCTGTGTTCATTTACAGCTGGAGTTTTTTTTTTTTTTTCATTTGTGGTCAGGAAAGAAGCATGTTTATGAAATGGCTACTATGTTCAGATCTGACTGAGGTGGACCAGATGACATTGCTTTGATCTGTACCATATTTATATATGAACAGAGTATTTTCGGATTAAAGTTTAAGTGTAAAAAAAAAAAAGGTATTCATTCTTTTATGTGTATATTCATTATCATCAACAAGCTCTGTGCTGACATGTATTCTGTGATTTCTACAATTTCCTTTCCACCTCTCCTCCTTTCTCTAAAACACACCCCCCCCCACCCCCCACTCCCCACCCCCACCCCCTTTTCCGCTTCGAGCCATACTATGTGGCCATTTTATTGAGGTATTTCTGTGTCAGTGCTTCTTGTTGTATTGAATTACCAATTTTGGAAAAGATTACATACCTCCAGCCAGTGAAGGATAGAAGAGAAAGCGGAGCCCAACAGCAAGCAAAGAAATGCAGGAGGCTGACCGACCACCCAATGTACCAGAGAATAAATGGACTTGGAAGGGAAAGACTAAGCGAAGCAACTTTTGTTGAAACAGTCAAAACAAAGATGAGAGCAGACCTCATCAATGCAGAATCAACAGCTGCGCCTGGATCCATGCATGCACAGATGATCAGTAATAAATGCAACAGAAGATGGGGGTGGAATCTTTCTGAGCTTAAGCGATGGCGCACAAAAAACTGTCAGTCGCAACAGGAAAATTCTCAAGTAACTTCAGAGCTAAGGCAAAGGCATTAAAAACTGCAACAGAAGTCCTAATGACAGAAGAAAGCTCAAAGAGACAAGTAGCTATCTTCTCAGAGGCGCCGTCAGTGATTGCAATGCTGAAGAGTCAAAATAATGCCGACCTGGATGACCTAAGAGTAACACTTCACAAACTGTGTCAGCAATTCAAAAGAGTTGTGATACAGTGGATCCCTTCTCGCTGCAAAATCCCCAGAAATGAAGAAGCTGACACATTGGCAAAGGAAGGGGAAAAACTACCTCAACTTGACACTAAGCATAACTTATGAAAAGACCAAGAGTTTTATCAAACGCAGATACAGGAGACCATGAGAAGTAGAACATCCAGGCCACAATAAAAATGAAGCTCTGTAGCAAAACATATACTAAATGTCCTATATTATTCCATGAAAACATTTTTTGCATTATATCCAGTTAGCAGTTATCCATTTTTTTCTAGTGTTTTTGTTTAGTGTTTGTTAATTTCTTCGCAGCATGCCCCTTTTAAACTATTTACCATATGCATGGAACCATTGGTTATATCAGTTTCATCTAGTGTGATTCTGGACATTCTTACATCCTCATTTAATACTTTTGCATGTTTCCATAGTTCTGTTCACTTTTCATCTAGCGTTAGGTTTCCATTTTTTTTTCCAGTTGTTCCTTGCTGCTTGGTTGATGGTCTTTCTGTAATTTACCATCACTTTGTTTTAGAGTTTGTTGTAGTCCTGCTCCATCTCCGACAGTTGAAAGGTCTTCCTCAAATGTCTCCAGTTCTTCTGTCCTGTATGGTCTGTAGTTTTCTCTGGTTCCTGAAGGAATTTATTCTTGTGCAATTTTTAGGATTCATTTTTTTATCATAATAATAGCCCATTCAGTCATGGCTGACTATGGGAATGCACCCCTGAGGTGACAGCCCTCATCTGCTTTTTTTTTTCCTGATGTTCGTTTCAACGTTTTCTTTTCTCTTATGCTTGTTGTGAGAGTTTCTTTTCACCCAATCTGAGGTGGCGCCGTAGAGAGCCTCGCTATTGATGCGATTGGCAGCTTCATCCCCCCAGGTTGCTGGATTTTATGTCCAGTACCCTTATGTCTCTCTTGCACACATCTTTGAACCTCAGCTGCGGTCGCCCAATTGTTCTTTTGCCATCTGCCAGTTGGCTGTAGAAGATATATGTCGGGATGCGACCATCTTCCTTGCGGCGGACATGCCCAAGTCAGCGAAGTCTGCGCTGTCTAAGCAGTGTGTATATGCTTTGAAGGCCAGCACCTCAACTTTTGTTACTTTGTCCTTCCACGAAATACCAAGGATGTGGCGTAGACACTGTAGATGGAAGGTTTTGAGCCATCTTTCATGATTAGCACAGATTGTTAATGTCTCGCTGCCATATAAAAGTGTGCTGGTGACGCAGCCATTATATACCGTACCGCAGATTTGGTCTTCATTGTGAGTTTGGAGTTTCCTCAAACACACGGAGTTTCCTCAAACACACGTTGTGAGACGGGCAAAGGTGGCTGCAACTTTGCCAATGCGGCTGTCAACTTCTGTATCCAGAGAGAGTTTGTCGTTGATAGTAGACCCCAGGTATGTGAAGTGGTGCACGATTGCCAATTCGTAGTTATCGATAGTGATAATTGGTGCAACATCTACATCCTGACCCAGACCATTTGTTTTCTTTAGATGTACAGTGAGGCCAAAGTCCTTGCATGCTTGGGTGAAGTGATTTATCAAGCTCTGAAGCCCCTGTTGACTGCGAGTGACGATTGCAGCGTCATCAGCGAATAACAAGTCTCATATAGTGACCCTTCTGATAATGTTTTTATTATCCACTTTTATTTAATATGGAGCTAATACATTTTGAACTTCTGAAATCTTTGACGCTCAAAATCTGTAATGTTCTATGCATCTCAGAGACCTATAACTTTGCATGCAGGCCGCTTTCATGCTGCATTTTAATCTACCATGCTTTGACGCAGCCGCTTGCGATTTCTTCGCATTTCATCCTAATTTCAATGAGTACAGTAAATTAAGTAAATGGACTGCATTTCATGACACTTTAGCTAGTGTAAATTAATGTTATGACATGTCAGTTACCGAGTGTAATGGCTTGCTATTAATCAAATCTACCAATTTTAAGAAAATTCTCTTAGAAAACTTTGAAGAATTAGAAAATTTATTTTTGTTTGTGAAAGCAATACTTAAGTGCTTATAAGCAACAAGCCGCATTTTCATCCTTACGCAAGTGAAGTCCTTTTCAACATGGAAACGACCACAAATACAGGATGTCTCAGAGAGTGTGGATCAAGGGAGTGACAAGTATCTTAAACATTTTGATATGACATTGCAACATTAGATCATATCGAAAACCATTATATCAAACTCACCTGTGATTCATGGGGTCACAACCTGAGCAGTAGATACAAAAAGAAGCATTAACTCTCATGTCCTCCACATATTTTGGGGTTACCCTAATATGCCACGTGTCAAACGTTGGTCGCGGAGAAAAATTATACGTAGGTCTAAAGAAAAGATCATAACTACATATGATGAATTACTCATTTATTTTACAAATGGAAGAAATTAGAATTAGCTTTGGAACAAAATGTTTGAGGTTTTTTTTATTTTATTTAGTTTTTAATGGAAAAAAAATAGATCATTGTTTGTTATTCTTTATTTTCATTACTCACTATGAAACATACTTCGGCCGGAAACTTCCATCACTTTCTTGCAGAAATATATCATATTAATAACTTCCATGTTTTAGCACTTTCGCCGCGCATGTTCCTGTTATAAAAAAATTTGGGGCGATTTGCCGACCCTTTACGCTGACAAATAAGGAGCACAGGACAAAAAATAATGTGAAAACAATGAGCAAATGGCTTCAAATCATGAAAATATTCATAATTTTCAGCTTTTTGTATCGAAAGTAGGTACTCAAAACATGTAAGAAGAGGACAGGAAAGTATTCAGTGGGGTACTGGAAGATGAGTTAGGTTTGTATTTCAGAGCTGGCATTTGCTGATGATATTGCCTTGATTGATAAATCAGAGGCACATCTTCAAGCCAACCTGCAAGTCTGGAAGGAAGAGCTGGAGAAGAGAGGGATGGTCATCAGCAGCTCAAAAACCATAGTGATATCACGAGAGGAAAGAAGGCATCATATTAAGCTGGGAGAACAGGTCCTGGAGCAGGTCAACCACTTTAAATACCTCGGTGCTGTCATAGACTGGAAGGGAGGCATCAAAGAAGATTTTGCTACCCGAAGAGCAGCAGCTGGGAGATTTTTTCAGGCCATAAATCGAGGATTCCTCAGCAAAAGAGAAATTGGTAAGAATACGAAGATGGCTGTATACTGCTCCACATATGTCCCAGTCTTGACGTATGGATGTGAGTCATGGGCAATGACTACAACCCACAAAAGCCAGATCCAAACCTCAGAAATAAAGTATCTGAGAAAGGTGGTTGAAGTAACAAGAACAGACATGGTCCGCAACCAGACGATATGTCAAGGCCTAAGTAAGAACGGCCCCAGTTAAGATGGTGTAGCCATGTCTGCATGCCTAAGAAAAATTCTCCAAATCTTTTGGCCGAATACCATCACCAACCAAGATCTGCTTACTCGGAGCAAGCAAGAGGACATGCACACCATCATAGCTGGGGCTGGGTTGGCCATGTCCTCAGAAGAGACCCCGATGCCATCACAAGAACAGCTATGCTACGGATCCCTGAAGGAAAACGAAAGAGAGGCCGACCAAAAACAACTTGATGGAGGCTGAGATGCAAAGAATGAACCAGAGTTGGGGCACTGTACGAAGGGTGGCCGGCGACCAAGCAAAGTGGAATCAATTTGTTGTTGCCCTACAAGACGCCACCAGGCGTAATGGCCACTGACTGCTTTGACGGTCGGCGGCTAAGGATCAAAGAAGAAGCCATGTCTGCAGAATGGAAGATCGGCTGCCACGGCAGATATGGGAGGCTAAGAGCCAGGGATCCAGACCTCCAGGACGACCCAGAGTCCGCTGGGAGGACAACATTAGACAATCTCTGATGGACCGAGGACTAGAATGGAACCAGGCCAGGAGGAAGACAGCCGATAGGATAGTATGGTGCTCTCTCTTCCAAACTTCTACACCTCATGGTGGAAGAGGAACGACTAATTACTACATTCGAAAGTAAGGTATAATGTGATTTTAAAATATTTGGCTCCCAGAGCTGTCCCTTCTTTAGAGCCCCCCTTTCCTCCCCCCCCCCCCTCCCCAATAAAATAAATGCACAGAAAAATATATTATGCTAATAAGTGGACTTTAAACAGCACAGTACTGTCATAATAGTATCCTACGGCACCCTCGCTCCTGGCTGTCACCCGGTGCGGATCGCCCCCTCGCACCCCTCTTAGTACGTCACTGAAATAAAGTAATGTCGCGAAGACTAGCTATTAATAGCCAACAAGCCGCTGAGATCGGCCCACGGTATACTGGAGGACCCATCTGTCTGCTCCAAACGGCTCACTAGTTCCCCAAGGAGATTAGGCTTTCAACAAACTCACACCAAGTTCTCCTGTCCTGCGCCTCCCGCTTAAATTCTTGACATGTCTTCTTTATCTCTTTCATATATGATGTCTCCAGCTCACTTCTCCATATGGTTTTTGGCTGCTCTCTCTCTACCTCTCTGAGAATTCCAGAATAAAGACTACCTTGTCATGTTAGCAACAGATTTCCATAATGTGCTTCCTGTCCATCGTCTTCTGATCTCTTGTTCCACTGGCACCAGCGACTTGGGGGACTTGAAATAGTTCATCATTTATGGAATTCTAATTTAACGAGCAAGTAACCCGCCAAAACGTGACGGTAAATAATTAAGTCGTACTCTCTCTGCTGCATGTCCTGATGACGTTGTTATTTCATTCCTTTCCGTCCCATTTCATCTTCATTTGATCTTTCTGGTCAAAGCTATCATAACTTACCGACAATGTATCATGTTACAAATTTGAAAGGCATGCGTGTTTGTTTAATGGGTGTTCAGTCAAGCTTTTTCTACACAATATGCCTAAGGAAAATTATCCGAATCTTTTGGCCGAATGCCATCACCAACCAAGAACTGTTTACTCGGAGCAACCAAGAGAACATGCACACCATCATAGCTGGCAGGCTCTGGTGTTGTGTTGGCCATGTCCTCAGATGAGACCCCGATGCCATCACAAGAACAGCTATGCTATGAATTCCTGAAGGACAACGTAAGAGAGGCCGATCAAAAACAATTTGACGGAGAAATGTGGAGACCGCGATACAAAGAATGAACCTGGGATGCAGCACTGCACGAAGGATGGCCGCCGACCGAGCAAAGTGGAAGCAGTTTGTTGATGCCCTACAAGACGCCATCATGCGTGATGGCCACTGACTGCTTTGACAGTTTGTGGCTAAGGATCAAAGACGAAGAGTCAAGCATTTACAGTGTAATGCGTGCCCTATCCATATTTTCCCGAAAATGCACCCTGAAAAGATCGAAAGGCATGCGTGTTATTTTAATGGCTGTTTAGATTAGTTTTCACGGTGTCATTTTCTCGAAAGCTGCTGGGACTGCTTCATCGCTGTTTACAAACGTTTCACTAAGACATATCTAGATACGGGTAATATGGCGGAACACCAAACCACTAGGTCGTATATACAGGGTGGCCACTGAAAGACTGAAGGGTTAGGAAAAGTCATAACTTGTTCATTTTCAATCTTTTTTATTTTTTTATTTTATTTTTTTTTTTGGTTATAGAGCATCCCTTGGAGATTAAAATGGCTACGTATGATGTCCAGCAACGAGTAAAACTCGTTGACTTTTTCTATTCCAGTGAAAGATCAATTATTCAAACTCGGAGAAAATATCGCCAACATTTTAATGTCAGAGTATCTCCTAGCGATAACATGATTCGGAACCTAATCGCCCGGTTACATCAACAAACAAAACTGGAGATTTTGGGGTACTGAGAATCCCAGGGAATTAAATCAGCATCAAGTGCATCCCCAAAAATGCACTGTTTGGTGCGGTGTTATGGCTGAAAGAGTTATCGGCCCCTATCTCTTAGAAAATGAGGAAGGTCAGCCAGAAAGAATCAACGGGGCCCTGTATAGGACAATGCTTGAAAATTGTTTACGCCAAGCGGTCGAAGATAATCAGGAGGTATGGTTCCAACAGGATGGAGCTACTGTGCACACTGCCAGGATGGACAGCCTGCGAGAAATTTTCGGTGAACGAATAATTTTAAAAAATGCTGAATTTGTTTGGCCTCCGCGTTCACATGATTTGATGGCACCAGACTTCTTTTGTGGGGCTACTTGAAAGAACGGGTTTACGTAAATAAACCTCGAACAATTCAAGAACTTAAGGAGAACATTCAAGCCGAAATCCGACGTTTAGGACCTGAAACCTTGCGTTCAGTCATGGAAAATGCTGTGGAAAGAGAATGTATTTGTGAGCAGGAAAATGGTGGTCATTTGAGGGATGTCGTTTTTCACACATAATACTGAAAAAAATCAATTAATTATATTTCCAAATAAAATACGAGGGACGGTCAAAAAGTAATGCCTCGTAATTTTTTATTTCATTCAATAGGCAAGAAAACAGATAAAATTCACATTGAAATGTAGCCCCAAGTCTGAACTTCAAAAATTTATTTCTCAATGTAGTCTCCGTTATTTGTTACAGTTTTTGTCCATCTTCTCACAAGGGCATGTATCCCCGCACGGTAAAAATTGGTGTCCTTTTTCCTAAACCACTGGCGTACGGCGCGTTTAAGGGTCTCGGTGTCCTCAAAGTGATGTCCGCGAAGATCTTTTTTCAGTGGTCCAAACAGATGGAAGTCAGAAGGTGCAAGATCGGGACTGTAAGGGGGATGTGGTAATAATGTCCAGCCAAATTCTGCAATCGCATCAATGGTGCGTTTAGCGGTGTGTGGCGTGGCATTATCGTGCAACAGTAGTGCAGTTCTCTGATATTTTAATGGGTAAAGTCGCCGAAGATGACCTCTAAGCTTCATCAAAGTTTCAATGTAACGGTCTGCATTCACCGTGTTTCCCTGTTCCAAGAAGTCGAGAAGAATCACACCCTTCTCATCCCAAAACACGGAGGCCATAACTTTCCCTACAGATGGTGAACTTTTGAACTTCTTTCTTGTCGGCGATGTTGTGTGATGCCATTCCATTGACTGCCTCTTGGATTCTGGTTTAAAAAAATGAACCCAAATCTCATCACCTGTCACAATATTCGATAAAAACTCTTCTCCTTTGTCGTAATTTTTTTCTGAGAGAGTTCTGATGGATATTGGTCCCTTTAGAGCAGAGGTGGCCAAACTACGGCCCGCGGGCCAGATCCGGCCCGCCAACCAGTTTTGACCGGCCCGCCAACCTGTTTTGGCCGGCCTCTTGTTGTTGATTGAAAATTACTGTATACTCCGACCACTGTGCTAAAAAATATATTACAAAATAGCACGCACAGGCACCGAAACAAAACCAAAAAGACCCAAAATGTACGATTAACATTTCCCCACCTCCCACAACACCACCAACTCTCTCTCTCTCTCTCTCTCTCTCTCTCTCTCTCTCTCTCTCTCTCATACCAATTGAGCTCTACTAGATAGTGCCGACAAAATGGAAATGATAACGTCAAATCTCTGATCGTGCACGTGGACAGGCGAAGACAGTGTCGGTATCTACTTTGATAATGAGAAACTGAAAGCAATGACACATCTTTTCTGCGGTCGGAAGTCTCTGAGATCCAATGATGTAGCTTTGTCTTTAGCATCGGTATGGGAAAGTGATCCTGGGAGTGGGGGTGAATGGTAGGGTACATTTCTATAGGAAGGAGTTGAGGTGCGCAGTTGGTCTTGTGAAGTGTGTTAAGTATAAATCAGCCAGTGACACTTCTGGGCTTGTACCTGTTGTGCACGTTTTCATGTATATATAAGAGTTTGCATTTGTAAAAATGTTTTCTAAGTATAGAAAAGTGGACAGTGAAAATCGCGCATTTAAACCAGAATGGGAGTTCGGTTATTAATTCATTCTCAATAAGGATAATAAACCTCATTGCTTAGTTTAAGCCCAAGTGTTAGCCGTAGTGAAGGAATATAACTTGAAACGTCACTACATCACAAACCATCAGAAAAACAACGACGAGCATAGCAGCGAGTCAAGAAAGCTTGTGATTGAACAACTAAAGAAAAAACTGAATCAGCAAAAGAGTATATTTATTCATGTAAAAAAGATTCAGGAATCATCGCTCATGGCGTCCTATGTGATTAGTTATGAGCTTGCAAAAGCAAAAAAGCCGTTTACTGATGGAGAGTTTGTGAAAAAGTGTGCAGTTCAAATGGCAGAAGCGTTCAATGAAGAAAAAGTAGTAAAAGAATTTCAAAATGTACCTCTTTCAAAACAAACCGTAGCTAGGAGAACAGAAGATATTAGATTGCATTTGTCCCAGAACTTGAAATCTTTAATTGAAAATTGTTCATACTTTTCACTGCCGATTGATGAAAGTACAGACATCACAGACACTAGCCAGCTTCTTATTTTTGTTAAAGTGATCTAGGAAGACTTTACTGTTTCTGAAGAATTACAGAAAGTTTGCTCTTTGCATGGTACAAGTAAAGGGGATGACATATTTTCTGCAGTTCAAAATGCCATGGAAGAATATGGTGGGTTTGAAACATTGTCTGTTGTGTGTACCGATGGTTGCAAGTCTATGGTTGGGAAATATACTGGTTTTGTTGGACTTTTGAAGCAAAATAAAATTGACGTGCCTACATTACATTGCATAGTTCACCAAGAGGCCCTTTGTGCAAAATCCATAAACCTAAATGACACTATGGCAACTGTAGTGAAAATAACGAATTTGATCAGAGATGTGTGGCCGGGTGGGGCAGTTGGGGGTTGCTGTTTTTGCAGAGAGTGTTAGGTTTAGATACTAGCTGGTCTGCTAGAGTTAGTAATTGCTCTCTTACAGTCTTACAGGAGTTTACCAGGTTCGGGGATAATCCTCTATGATGTTTTGTGTTAGAGCAGATGGGTTTTATTTATGTTGCACCTGTAGCGATTAGTTTTTATATGATACATTGATTTATTTGCATGATGGCTAACTGCAAGCATATGATTCTTCAACAGCATTGGGTTTCACAGCAATAACTTTTAATAGTCTTTACTTGCAAAACTGAACTTGGTCAAATACAACAATGTCTATGATACAGGCATATGTACAGCAGTTAACAATTTGTGTAAAACATCTGGTACCATTTCATTAATGCAAAATTCCTTTTGCACCTTTTCTAAATCTTCATTTATTCATGAGACTGTCTCCTTGTTTCTACTGTATTCCTACGTTGAGTATTTAGATTCTGTCCTCGCAAATATACTGCCGGCTCTTCAGTATAGTTCTTTATGCAAAAGCTTTCTTTTGTTTTGATGTGGGAATCCATAGGTTTACTGTTCTCCAATTCATAGAGCATTTTCTCTCCACGAGGTTTTAGGTTTCATTTTCTCATTTAAATCTTCGAACCTAAGTCTGCCGTAGACATAGCTGTGTGATCTATTAACCAAAGTGTAATCATTTGTAGTCAATACTTACAATATTCTGAAAACACAATATCACACAACATCCTAGAATGCACAATGGATGAAAAAGTCTAAAGTTGATCTCTTCAACTAATAATTTCACAGCGCTAGACTAAAACACGTCTGCTAGGGTTCGCTTTCCTTCCCTGACTGAATGGCGTCCTGTTCTCAATTCCTGCCGGGGGAAACATGCTGAGCTCCTGATTAGTCAGAGAGATCACATGACCACTCTGTGACACGTGAAGCGAAGCTCGACCCCAATAAAAAATGCATGTCATCGTTTTTAATATCTTCTGTTTCTCATAAGAATTAATTTTATATGTTAATCTGTACCTCTTTCTGTTTTTGTAGTGGGATATAGTCTGTATCTGAAGAAAATTACGGTATACGCGGCTACAGGAGGACACAGCTCTCTAACTCACAGGAAGTTCCTTGCATTTTTAGAAGAAGTGGATTCTGTTTACGGTGATCTCCTGCTTCATGCTGAGGTGAGATGGCTTAGTCGAGGAAAATGTTTAATAAGATTTTGTGAAGGATGAAATATTTGACTTCCTGCAAGACAACTTACCATGTTCAATTGATCTCCAAAATAAAATCAAAGATATTCATTTCATTCAGCACTTGGCATTTCTCACAGATATAACACAACATTTGAATGTACTGAATTTGCAGTTACATGGAAAAAGGCAAACAATTTTTCAAATGATGGGCTATGTCGATGGCTTCAAAAAGAAACTGAGCCTGTTTAGTCTGTCTTTGCAAAAGAATGACCTGTTTCATTTTCCTTGTTGTAAACAGCTGTCTGAGAAAGAAAGGGTTAACTTCAGGAGGTACACAGATGACATTGAACAGCTGATTTCTGAGTTTGATCGTCGATTTCAAGATTTTGAGATGTTTCGTCCACAAATGGAACTTTTTAACAACCCATTCAAGTGCACAGCGGAGTCTCAGCCAGCAGAACTACAATTACAGTTATGTGAACTCAAATGTGACCCATTCATCAACACAACAGAAGCAACTATAGCTGATTTGCGGAAATTACTACCAAAGGAACGTTACCCACTTCTGAGAAAATGGGCCCTAAAAGTGTGCTCTATATTTGGTAGCACATATCTTTGTGAGACAACATTTTCTGCCATGAAGCTTATCAAATCCAAGACCAGAAACAGATTAACTGACTCTGTATTATCCCATGTTCTCAGAATTGCTACGTCACAAATGGAAGTAGACTTCAAATCACTGGTGAAAAGTTTGGATAAGCCACACTCTTCACAATGAAATAACACACAGATGTATGTTTGAAATAAATAATTACATGTCATATTACAAATTACAAAACAAATTAAAACAACAGATTCATTATATTTCTTTTTTACAGTAATTTCAGCCCGAAGACTGGTATACATGTCTTGGCAGATGTGCTGTACAGTAGTTTGCCGTTGCTTTCTGTACGTGGTTCATTATATATGTAAAACTAAATCTCAGAACGTTATTTTTTAAGGAATTTGTAGGTCTGGCCCTCTGGTGTTACCTTTACCATAATCTGGCCCTCGGCCAACCTTAGCTTGGCCACCACTAGAGATTAGAGGATTAGAGTGTAGAATGATAGTGAAGGCTCTGTGGGAATAAGGATTTAGGAAAGTCAGGTAGTAGATTCACAAGTGCTGGGAAGAGTAAGGACAGTCTCTTATTACGACAATATTTGTCTCTCAAAAACTATTCCTACCACTCTTCTGAACAAACAATTGTTTGTCAGTTCCAGTCGCTCAGGCGCAAACACCGATTTGGTGATTCTGACGCACAACGTACATGAATACGGACTACAATAACAAATATGGGAAATGTTTGATTTGGGCCAGCCGACACCAATGCTAATAAAGTTTTAATACTTTTATTATCATAAAAATCAAGTCACAAATAATTATCAATTTACAGTCAGAAATCAAAGGTAACAGAATACAAATATGACAAGGGGGAGGGGAGTTTTGAGGAGAAGTATCCCATACACCTTTTCCCGCTTGTATTTACTAACAGAAAAGACCCAGTCCCAAAGACAAGGAGGGGGGGGGTGATGATGATCAGAGATAGGCAATTTAACCCAATGGTAAATTTATTACTCTGAGGCAAGGGGTTACAGTGATAAGGGGGTAGAGGAAAAGCTAGGGTTCTCAAATGTTTTCCTTTATCCAGCAAATTTTACTGGAGGTGGAAATGAACACAGTTAAACAATCCCGCTAGGAGAAATCCCATACAATGAATACAGTACACCTTAATACTAGGTCGAACTAATTATAAGGGTAAAAAAAGATTAAATCTCCTTTCATTCAAAAACACGCTTGGCTGGCCAGCACACAGGCACACACACAGACTTACCAAATGGTAATTCTGGCACTTCCTAGGAATTTTACTACAGCAGATAATACCGTAGAACAATGGAAATTGTCTTTTTATTTCTTCTGTGTCAGGCCCCAGATTTATCGAGGTGGGCTGGTAGCTAATAGTCTCAAAAAATCGCCAGACGGTGAAGCGTAAAGGCTACTGTTGTTTTTTTTTTTTGGATAAAAGTTCCTAATGAATGGCACAGGCACTTGGCTAAGTGTGAGGTATGGTGTGGTTTCTAAGATGGGCACAGCTGGTGGAGATAACTTTCTTTTGCCATAATGTCACAACTACAAAACACTGAGATAGGTTCTTCTTCGGGAGGGGGGGGGGGCGGTTAAAATCCACTGAATATACTTGACAGACAGTGTTCAGGTAAATCTATGTTCTTCTTCACAAAAAGAGAGCATGAGTAGAATATTGCTACTGGCGACTGTTCTGCTTACAGTTTTAACGACTTTATGAATTAGTATTTTAAAAGTGTTTCTTGGGTGGCTTTGTTCTCAGTTAAATTCAGAGGAGCGAGACCCGCAACAGGTCGCCACAAGTTTAGCTTTAAAAAAGTTCATATGTCACTGGAGTAATCGAACTGGGTCGGCAAGGCTCTATATATATTCTATTGCTGCGTAATGGCTGCTTAAATGCTGCCTAATTGCTGGGATGCGAGGTTCGAAAGATCACTCTGGATACAAATAGAAAAAACATGAAATGCAATGAAATCATATTAAAATCTAACGCACGATTGTGGTGAAGTGGGATGTTATAAATATTTATAGGGGACTTAGTGTACTGACTGAGATCAGCTGTGAAGGTATCTATATCTATTAAGAGTAGTGTATTATAGATAACCTTACTTGCTACCACATATCTCTATATCTCAGTCAGAATTATTCTGGAATAGTGTGATGCTACGTTGTGTGTCTAGGGTATGAGTATGGTGAAGTGTAAGTCACAACAACAGACAGATAAACAATTTAATTTAATCCACTACTCTTAACAACACTGTGACACTCACATACATATAACACTCTATGAGAATATCTTAAAGAAGTCACTCGTAACTGTTCAAATAACAATATGTATTCATTTTTGTCATAAAGGTATATGTGTCCTGATTCAAATACAAAGGAACCAGGAATCACACTCAATTTAAATTACAAGTATATGTACAGAATTTATCAATATGAATATTGTAGTGACATATATTATTAAAAATATCCTATGTGTGTCAGTTGTGTAGTGGTAATATGAGGTAATACTGGTTTTGTTTTGTTCAAGCTCTGTTGGTATTTGTCATCATGACTTCAATAGTTTGTCTTTTGGGACTAGTATTGGAGATGTTCTCAGTTCCAGATATTAAGACAATTAAATTCCCCTCTGAATGTTATTTTTACAAAGTTATTTCAAGATGAGGGGACATAATGTTGAGCTCAGCTGGCCAATTCGCTTATCTGGCGTGATGGCGGCAGGAAAGGACTCCTCTGCTCGAATTCTCCTCTGGGCTCAGGAGACACCTCACTGATAGCTAAAAAGACCAAGGAGTATGCTGTCCGACTCAGGATTTAGCAAAGCTCTGACCAGGTGCTGCTCACTACCATCAAGACCACGGTCCCTGAAATCAAGAAGGATGTACCTTCTACTTCATAACTAACTTAAACTCTCTTGTTACACTGATCACAACACAGCACAAACATTGAGTTCAGAGCATTAGGCCAACTGTCAGCTTCATTTGAAATACTTTATTCCAGTATTACCCTTCTTAATGGTTACTACGCCTCTGCAATTCCAGCATTATTTCTTTCTATTCAATCATCCAGGTGTCAGTGTACTGTTTGGCCATTCCATGCCGTTTTACTTCTCTCCGACACCCTCTGTTCAGGCTGGAGCATTACAGGCTTTACCTCACGTTTGCCACTGAACTACACATATATATACAGGCATAAATCAACAATTCACATTCAATTTTCATTAAAAGATACTGAATGGTTCAAGCTTACCACAATTTCATGGAAATAAACACAGATACGTTGATTAGCAATGAATTCTGGCACAAACTGGCACAAATTCCCATCTGCTTATCTTCCAGGCTTTTATTTAGCAAAATATAAGCTGGCTTCAACGCACTGATGCTTTATCAAGCTTATTTAAACAAGTGGTTTCGAACTAACGCTCCCAAGTGTGTATATCAGCGAGTCTGACCAATGAGCCCCGTTTCGACAAGTGTTTGAAAAAATGTTATCCTTCCCCGTCTCCCTTGACAACGAAAGATAGTATTTATAGCCCGACCAATCGTGGTTAGGCTTTCATTTGTTGCGCTCCAATCAATTTGGAGTTTACATGGTAGGCTAATTCTGTAACGCAAGGTTTTTTCAAACACGTTATAAAAAAATTTTATGAGCAGAAATGATTTCATGCTGTCAGGCATCCTCACTATTTTATTTTGGGTATAATTTATTAATTCCTGGACTATTTGCGTAACGTTTTACATATTATTTGTCAGCAAGCCCTAAGGAACCCAAAAATACAAATTTAAAGGAGCTACGTGGCTGCATTCAAAATATGCAATTTCTTCTACCTCCTGTTTCGAAGATGTGCTGTCTGGGTACTGTTATGTTTTCAACCGTAAACCCATCTATTTTTATCTTTTCTAATAAGCGTTTTTTATGATTTTAAAACCTAACTCTGGGATGGTTAATGTATTTTATCACTGTCCGTCTGAAAAAAAGTTAGTGCTTGGCCTTACACGCGTGATGGCAGCATTTGTGTATCGCGCGAAGCGTGTTTAGTGTTCGGCTTTCTGCCTCTCCCTTCTCTTTTTATCCTTTAGTCCATCTGTTCGTTCGTTTTGGTAACGCAGTATAATTAATGTTAGGATTAATTTAGGTCATTACGCAGTCTGCCTCTCAATGTTTTTCCAAGAAATACAGCACACGTTTCATTGAAGAAAGCGGGTATAATACAGTAAGCTTTTACCATCAGCGTGAAAGCGTTACAATTTGCAGACGAAGCAGAAAACAAGGGGGATTTCGAGTACCTTCTTTGTGACAGCACTGTTATTTTTCCATTGCTCTTCTCTTTATTAATTTTATTTGTTAGGCTTTATATTTACCTAATAATTTATATATGTGGATTAGAATATTTCACGACACCTCCCCTCTTAAAACAGACATTATATGTCAGTCCTTTATTCTATATACACATAGAGAAATTTATTATTATTTCTGGGGTTTATGGTGATTCTCATCACACGGATGGCGGCTTAAAAAATCCGCTCCCAGATTTGTTTTTCCAGATATATACTCAATGCTAAAATTATATGGAGCCAGAAGCAAAGACCATCGGAGTAACCTAGAGTTCTCATGCTTAGCCTGTGCTAAAAACGATAAAGGTTTGTGATCTGTTTGCAACTTAAATGCCTTCCCATATAGATAAATATTGAATTTCTTTATCGCCCATATTACTGCAAGACATTCTTTTTCGCTAGTTGAGTAGTTGATTTCAGCTTTATTCAACTTTCTGCTAGCATATGCCACTGGGCTTAATTCCCCATCCAATGCATCTGATTTCTGTAGAAGAGTTGCACCCAGCCCAATATTACTTGCATCCGTCCTTACTATGAATTCTTGACTTAAGTCAGGTAATTTCAAAATGGGTTTACTTGTGAGCTTTTCCTTCAATTCTTGGTAAGTCATTTCACATTGTGGTGTCCATGTAATGCGATCTGGATGTCCTTTACGTGTCAATTCAGTTAACGGTGCACATATGGAATTAAAGTTTTTGATATACTTCTGGTAGAAACCACATAAGGAGACAAAGGATCTCACGTCCTTCTTGGTTTGTGGTCTCGGGGCTTTCTGTAGTTTCTCTAAATTCTTTGGGTCAGGGGTCATGTTTCCCTGATAAACTGTGTGTCCCAAAAATTCCAATTCTTTACATCCAACGCAACATTTGGTTGGTCGGGCTGTTAAATTTGCCTCCCCAAGTCGATTAAACAGCATGTTCAGAGAGTCAATGTGTTCCTCAAATGTTTCTGTTGCTATAAGGATATCATCCATAAAATTTGTTATACAGGGATTATTCAGAGGATCCAATAATTTTCTCATCATTCTAGAGAAGACACTAGGCGCATTCTTCAATCCAAATGGCAATCTATTAAACTCATAGTGTCCTTCTGAGGTACTAAAAGCTAGGTATGGTCTAACCTCAGGCTTTACTGGAATCTGATAGTATCCTTTACTCAGATCCACTTTTGAGAAATATTTAGCTTTATTTAGCCTGGCAAACAGCTGATTTGTATCCGGCAATGGATCCACCTGTCCTTATGTAATAGCATTCAGTCTCCTGTAATCTATACAGAGTCTATGTTCTCCAGAGGGCTTCCTTAAGAGTACAACACCGGAACTATACGAAGACTCACTGTGCGAAATAATTCCTTCCTTCAACAGATAGTCTATCTCTTCCTTCAAAGCTTTCTCCTTAGCAAAAGGAATCGAATATGGTTTCATACAGACAGGTGTGGAGTCTATTAGTTTCATATCATATTCCAATAGGTTTGTATGCCCTGGTCGGTCTGTTAACACCTCTGCATGATTATTTAGAACCTGTTGCACTCTCTCTTTCTGAGTTTTCGTTAAATGTGTACTGATTTTCACCTGTGCTGCTGTCTCACAGGGGTGTAATGGATATTCAAATGATGAAAGTGGTTCCTTTTTCATCTCCATGGCGATGGACAAGGTCAACAAGTGTGTCTCTTTCTGATGTTCTCTTTCCAAATATTTCTTCAGGAGATTCACATGATAGATTTTTTCTTTCCCCTTCTTATCTATCTTATAATTTGTTCTAGACACCTTCTCTAAAACTGTATATGGACCCTGCCATGCAATTTGTAACTTATTCTGACTCCCGGGCAAAAGAAGCAGTACTTTCTCTCCCACAGCCAAATTTCTGTCTTTCGCCTTCCTGTTATAATAGGCAGCATGTTTCTTCCTGGCTTGTTTCAAATTTTCATTGGCAAGTTTCCAGCCAGTTTTTAACCGAGTGGTCAGCTCATTCACATACTGGTATGAAGATGTAATGTTTTCCTCTGCCTTTTCATCAGTCCACGTTCTTAACATAGCTACATATGGACCTTTAATTGTGTGGACCTATTTGTCCATGCACCGGTATGGTCTCTTCCACTCGAAGCTTTATAGTGATGATTTTTCCTTCCAGAATTATCATTCACAAAACGACCGCTACCAATTTTTCTTTTGGGGCTTTCTCCCCACTTAAAATTCTTGATGAGAGATTTCCTCCCTACATCCTCTTCCTCCAGTTTGTTTAAGTCCGATTGAGGGATTGTCGGCTTATCCTGGGGTAAGACATCCTTTTGCACTCTCCGCATAGTGGCCATTGTAAAACAGTTAAGTGAAGCTTGTCCGTTAAAAGGGGCTTCCCATTCCATTTGGTCCACTTTTCCCAATTTATATCTCTTTTTATTATCAGGCCTAATTTTGCCCCGTGGCGTGTCCAGGTCCTGATCCATGTTCCCACTTGTGGGTGTTCCCTCATGTGCTATGCTACACCTTTCTACAAAATTCTCAATGTCCCATCTTGCTTTGGGCCAATAATAATTGTGAGCCACCTTTTGAATGATGGTACCTATCTTCTCATGGTCCCCATCTGGTTTCACATGTAGGCTCCTTATTAATTCTGTCCTGTATCTTTTTTGGAAGAACCAGCTGTCCCTGACCTTTGGATCTAGCTCCAGTCTTCCTATACATCAACTTGTTTTTCATGTAAAAATCTCCCTTGCCTGGAGTTGTATGACAAGTTGACAATTTTCTGTAACAAGGCTTGAGTGTTTTATCCCCAGCCTGTGCCTTCCTCATCTCTTCTGGAGTGGTATCCAACATAATATCCTCCTCCTGTCTTGAGGTCGACCTGACCTGAAGGGTTGCCATATACACAGGTTTCCTTCTGCAACGGTCAGTGTCATGATTGTCCATCTGACAATTCTTACACCACCTTTTTCCTTGGTTGAAAGATTTTCTTTCATCATATTTCCTTTCATCGAATTGTGGGAATTTATTTTTATTGTCATACCGTGGCCTATCAAATTGGTGCTTACCTTTATTTTGATCCCTAGGATCAAATTTATTAAAGTTCTGTGGTGCCCTAAAGTTATCCACTTGTTTCTTTTTATTACCTGTTACCTCTGCTTGAGCTGCTTGATACCTTTCAGCAACATTTAGCAACTCACCCAGCCTCTCTGCACCTTGTTCCATGAGAAACTTTCTCAGGTCTGGAGCCATGGACTCTCTTAATTGCTCTATAAGGACCATTTCCTTAAGATCTTGGGTTTTCCCCAGAGAAGTCCATTTCTCCAAGTATGTCTCTATTCGTGCAGAGAACTGGTGATAGGTTTCACCTGACAGTAGTTTAGCATTCCTAAATTTTTTCCTGTAAAACTCTGCATTCTTTTCATACCTTAACAAAAGAGCCTGCTTTAGCATGTCATAATTTTCCTGATCACCTCTGCTCATTTTTGCAAAAACTTCATAAGCTGCCCCACGAAGTCCCTGAGATAACTTTAAGCTCCACCTTTCTCTCTCTAACCCATACGTGGTAGCTAATAGTTCGTACCTATTTATATAGCTCTCAATATCATCGTCTTTCTCAACAAAATGATCTAAATGAAAGTTCATAGCTGAGGTCGAGGCTCCCTGAGTAACCGTAGCATCAGAGGCAAAGGGACTGGCACCATTTTCAGGAGCATGGCCTTGAAACTCAAACTCCCTTAGTCGTAACTCATGTTCCCTTTGTAATCTTTTCTCCTCCTTTTCTGCTTCCCTCTCTGCAGCTAATTTCCTCTCTTCCCTTTCTGCAGCCTGTCTTCTTTCCTCGGCTTCCCTTTCTGCAGCTAATCTTTTGTCTTCTCTTTCTGCTTCCAATTTCTTAGCCTCAGCCTCTAACTTTCTTTCGGCCTCTTTTTCTAATCTTCTTTCTTCGCGTTCAATAAATTTGTCACATTCCGTGGTGACATAGGCAACCATAACTTGCCCATCTAATCCTAACTCTTTTGCAGTCTGAACAGCAGCAGATCGAAACTTGGCCAGGTCCGCCATTGTCTGTCAGGTAAATTTTTATAATGTCTACCCAACAATTCAATTTCTAACTATATATCTAATGGACAACACAGGCACCGTGAGCTCAACCTTATTTAATTCCACCCAAGGATACCTTTTAATTCTTATATTCCCTGAAGTGAATTACCCCCCAATATTTTTAATAGGGAAAGATTCAAAATCCCAAGAGCGAGACCCCAATATATGTGGTGAAGTGGGATGTTATAAATATTTATAGGGGACTTAGTGTACTGACTGAGATCAGCTGTGAAGGTATCTATATCTATTAAGAGTAGTGTATTATAGATAACCTTACTTGCTACCACATATCTATATATCTCAGTCAGAATTATTCTGGAATAGTGTGATGATACGTTATGTGTCTAGGGTATGAGTATGGTGAAGTGTAAGTCACAACAACAGACAGATAAACAATTTAATTTAATCCACTACTCTTAACAACACTGTGACACTCACATACATATAACACTCTATGAGAATATCTTAAAGAAGTCACTCGTAACTGTTCAAATAACAATATGTATTCATTTTTGTCATAAAGGTATATGTGTCCTGATTCAAAGACAAAGGAACCAGGAATCACAATCAATTTTAATTACAAGTATATGTACAGACTTTATCAATATGAATATTGTAGTGACATATATTATTAAAAATATCCTATGTGTGTCAGTTGTGTAGTGGTAATATGAGGTAATACTGGTTTTGTTTTGTTCAAGCTCTGTTGGTATTTGTCATCATGACTTCAATAGTTTGTCTTTTGGGACTAGTATTGGAGATGTTCTCAGTTCCTGTTATTAAGACAATTAAATTCCCCTCTGAATGTTATTTTTACAAAGTTATTTCAAGATGAGGGGACATAATGTTGAGCTCAGCTGGCCAATTCGCTTATCTGGCGTGATGGCGGCAGGAAAGGACTCCTCTGCTCGAATTCTCCTCTGGGCTCTGGAGACACCTCACTGATAGCTAAAAGGACCAAGGAGTATGCTGTCCGACACTGGATTCAGCAAAGCTCTGACCAGGTGCTGCTCACTACCATCAAGACCACGGTCCCTGAAATCAAGAAGGATGTACCTTCTACTTCATAACTAACTTAAACTCTCTTGTTACACTGATCACAACACAGCACAAACATTGAGTTCAGAGCATTAGGCCAACTGTCAGCTTCATTTGAAATACTTTATTCCAGTATTACCCTTCTTAATGGTTACTACGCCTCTGCAATTCCAGCATTATTTCTTTCTATTCAATCATCCAGGTGTCAGTGTACTGTTTGGCCATTCCATGCCGTTTTACTTCTCTCCGACACCCTCTGTTCAGGCTGGAGCATTACAGGCTTTACCTCACGTTTGCCACTGAACTACACATATATATATACAGGCATAAATCAACAATTCACATTCAATTTTCATTAAAAGATACTGAATGGTTCAAGCTTACCACAATTTCATGGAAATAAACACAGATACGTTGATTAGCAATGAATTCTGGCACAAACTGGCACAAATTCCCATCTGCTTATCTTCCAGGCTTTTATTTAGCAAAATATAAGCTGGCTTCAACGCACTGATGCTTTATCAAGCTTATTTAAACAAGTGGTTTCGAACTAACGCTCCCAAGTGTGTATATCAGCGAGTCTGACCAATGAGCCCCGTTTCGACAAGTGTTTGAAAAAATGTTACCCTCCCCGTCTCCCCTGACAACGAAAGATAGTATTTATAGTCCGACCAATCGTGGTTAGGCTTTCATTTGTTGCGCTCCAATCAATTTGGAGTTTACATGGTAGGCTATTTCTGTAACGCAAGGTTTTTTCAAACACGTTATAAAAAAATTTTTATGAGCAGAAATGATTTCATGCTGTCAGGCATCCTCACTATTTTATTTTGGGTATAATTTATTAATTCCTGGACTATTTGCGTAACGTTTTACATATTATTTGTCAGCAAGCCCTAAGGAACCCAAAAATACAAATTTAAAGGAGCTACGTGGCTGCATTCAAAATATGCAATTTCTTCTACCTCCTGTTTCGAAGATGTGCTGTCTGGGTACTGTTATGTTTTCAACCGTAAACCCATCTAATTTTATCTTTTCTAATAAGCGTTTTTTATGATTTTAAAACCTAACTCTGGGAAGGGTAGTGTATTTTATCACTGTCCGTCTGAAAAAAAAAGTTAGTGCATGTAGTCTTACACGCGTGATGGCAGCATTTGTGTATCGCGCGAAGCGTGTTTAGTGTTCGGCTTTCTGCCTCTCCCTTCTCTTTTTATCCTTTAGTCCATCTGTTCGTTCGTTTTGGTAACGCAGTATAATTAATATTAGGATTAATTTAGGTCATTACGCAGTCTGCCTCTCAATGTTTTTCCAAGAAATACAGCACACGTTTCATTGAAGAAAGCGGGTATAATACAGTAAGCTTTTACTATCAACGTGAAAGCGTTACAATTTGCAGACGAAGCAGAAAACAAGGGGGATTTCGAGTACCTTCTTTGTGACAGCACTGTTATTTTTCCATTGCTCTTCTCTTTATTAATTTTATTTGTTAGGCTTTATATTTACCTAATAATTTATATATGTGAATTAGAATATTTCACGACAACGATACATTTACAGTTAGACTATTTTCTGCGCTCGCATCTTTAATTAATAAATCAAGAAAAACTCTCCGTAAGGTTAATAATTTTAAAAGCACATCTATCTATACAGAACTAAACTGTATTAAAGTCACAATTCCCTTAACAGTTGCAAAATTAATTTACGCGGCTACTGTATTAGGAAATTAACCTATAGATGTAACATTTAGTTTGCACTGGAACTTTGAAAATGGGTTTATTAAATAAGTTTAAATTTACACCACAATTCAGTGAAATAAAAATGAAATAACTAGACCACTGATCACTCGAAGCTAAAGTATAAATTACCGTCTGCACAGAAAAGAATTCAACTAAAATCAATAGTTTCAACAATCTATATGAAATCTAGCAGGAATTTAACTATATGCTAGTGAATCTTAGAATTCTGTCAGAACGAATGATAAAGTTGCCCTTTTCAGATTCTGTATATATCTAACGGGAATGTAACCTTGTAATGGGTCGTGTGAAAATTTCGCGCCTCTTCAGATCCCAGGGAAAGTCGAAGTTATTTAGCCGCCATGCTAACCTGAAAACCGCGATGGCCCCGACTGGCTTCCGATCTTCGTTTCAAACTTTGTCAAGCTGCTTCGCGCGAGGATGTGAACCTTTCTGCGAGACTAGCCTCGTTCGCGGTGATCTTAAACCTGATTCCTCAGATCGTTATCCGCTACGCTGAGCGCTCCGTCTCTCCCGTTCCATAGTCTTTCGGGCAAGCCTGCAAATAATTGCCACAGAGGTCCGAAGTCTGCAAGAAGCTTTTTTCTGACCGCTCGCGGTCCATCTTGCGAACGGTTACAGTGTTCCCCTACTTGAGATGCTAAAATTTTCTGCTTCTCTGTTCTGGGGATCGTCTTTGACTGCTTTTATTAATAGCCGCTACTCTTCGTTGATGAAAAGTTTACAACTTTGATATACTGATGTTCAGCCAGGGACTTTCTAATGATAGTGAAAGCTAAAGTCCCTTTATTCTTTCCATCAAATCAGGGAAAATTCATTCGTAGGACTTCTGTCCAAACTAGACGTACCCGACGTCACACCCCCCCCCAAGTCAACAAAAAAAAAAATAACAATCTTAACCGACTCACTTTCAGCTCTTCAAGACATAGCAGAAGAAATATTGCAACTTAGTACACACCTAAATAATAGAGGCTGCACAGTATTATTTGCATGGATATCCTCGCACGTGGGAATAGAATGAAACGAGGTGGCCGACAAGGAAGCAAAAACAGGAAGAAGCAGATCAAACCACATAAACTCAGGGTTAGGCACAACAGAGATCAAAAGTATAATTAAAATTTTATAACAACGGAAAGGACAGAAAACTGGAAACAAAGCCAGAAAGGCAGACACGCCAATAACCTGCTAAAAGGTCCAACACGGACACGTCAGATATCTAGAGGACCAAAAATACCATGCAATAAAAAATTGATTAGACTTCAACTAGAAACAGGCTATTTCATGGTGGAGGAACCCTACTGTGTAACATGTCTGGAGAAGAACACCATAGCACATTATGTGCTAACATACAACAAATATGAACAGCACAGAAAACCACTCACGGTTTACTTGGGAACACAAAACTCGCCATCACTATAAACTGTACTAAAAATTGACCTAGCCAGGTAGCTAGCTACACGGCATAATACAATTTTATATTACTAAAACAAGAACCAACATACAACAACCAGAACAAATAAGAATGACAAGGAAAAACAAAAACACCAAAATATGTCCATACAAAAATATTAGTACAAGAAATAATAATAAAAAAACTACCAATTCAAACACCAACAAAGGTCCAGTAGATACATTTACAAGAATGTCAATAGCAAGAGGGAGAGAGAGAGAGAGAGAGAGAGAGAGAGAGAGAGAGAGAGAGAGAGAGAGAGAGAGAGAGAGATTGTGAGAGAGACAGACAGACAGAACAGAAAGAGAGAGAGAGCAATATAATATAATGGAAGAGGATACATTACAACAGAGGTGCCCCTAAAGTATTTGGAATCCGGGGCGGATCCTACCGTTAGCACCCTCCTCCATAAAGAAACACACTTGCAGGTATATTTTTAACAGTAAGTACTATCATAATAGTGTCAGATGGCACCCCCTTCCTGGCCGTCACCAGGGGCTGACCCCACCCCCCTTAGTACGTCACTGCATTACAAACTCAACAGACGTTAAACAATGCCACAACAAACAGCAGATAAATTACAGCCTGGAAGAGCCAACACACAAGAAAAACAACAATGAAATATGCTATATAGAATAATAAACACTATATTCCCTACGTATAACCCATTTGGGTTGAACTGGGTATTCCGTGCACACGACAAACACCAGTTTTCAAGTGCATGGTCCAAACCAAACAAACCCTTGAATACTTCTCTCTTTTCAATGGGGATTTAGCTAAGATAAAGTCCTGCCCCGCATATTTTTCGTATTCATTAACATCTGCGGCTTCTTTCAGATCTAATGTATGAAATGGCGGACTACCGAGTCGGAGCACCCAGAATAGACACCTATCACGCAGAAATCTCACTCCGAAGAAAAAAATCGAAACAAACAAACCTAGATAAGCTGCAAATTTCTTCCTCTAGCGATAAGGGTTGTTGGGTGGAAGCAGTGGCGTCACTAGGGTTGGTGTCACCTAGTGCGGTAAATCATGGTGTCACCCCCATGGACCTCCTCCCGTACCAGACCACACAGAATCCTAAGTAATGTTTTTACAGTACATGTAAGCTGGGCTTACGAAAAATGTTTTTGTGGTTATAACTAAATACAGGGATATTTTTATAAAAAATAATAAATTTCTGCTGAAACACTGCACAAAAATTTATAGACAGTCATTTTGGTGTCACCCCCTCTGATGGTGTCACCCGGTGCGGTCCGCACCCCCCTAGTGACGCCACTGGGAGGAAGCACACGTTTGATTCTCTGTAAAACCCGTAAATTTATTCTTCCTCTTCTTGTATCTAAGATCACGTGTCACTCATTGCTGATAATATTTATCCCTACAAGCAATATTTGCTATTAACTGTTTTCTGATGCATGGTACCCATTTGGGACCCCAAGATGCAGCAATAGTGAATGCAGTCAGCGACCCATAGCTGTACTGCTTGCATCAGGACCAGCGAACCAGAGCTGGTCAAGACCGCACTCCACCTCCACGTGGTGGTCCTG
This sequence comes from Oreohelix idahoensis, assembly GCA_024509875.1. NCBI lineage: Eukaryota > Metazoa > Mollusca > Gastropoda > Stylommatophora > Oreohelicidae > Oreohelix > Oreohelix idahoensis. Next base: position 220,074 of record JAMPIV010004728.1, read on the forward strand.
GAAACAGTCTGCAGCAGTGCAGTCTGGCTGAGCGAGTGCGGATCTCAATGGGAAGGCAAACCCGGTCCCTAAAAAATGCCGTGCTGAAGTCGGATGTGTCGACCGAAAGGTGCAGATATCACAGCTTAGGCGTAAACAGACACAACGCAACCACCGTCCTTTTCAGGGCGAACGAAGAAGAAGAAGTACCCATTTAAGTATCGGTCAAGGGCATCCGATAAGTAGATAAGACTACTCGCTGTCCGTCAGAGAGGAACAATTTAGAGATTTCTCTAGGCGTTAAAATTTACTACCAGCGTTTTTAATTTCATTGCCAGAAAAACGTTATCTTTGACATTTAAAAAAAAAATAATAAAGCATCCTGTTCAACCCTTGATGGCTTATAATAAGGACATATGGTGTACTAATTCAAGATAATAAAGTCAGATTTCCAATATCCAAATATAGTACCTTTTTCCCCCCTCCACTCAGTCCAAATAGAGTAAATCAAAACTAAATTTGTGTGAATGTTTTTGTGTGTGACCTCCCCTTTCCAAGAAACAAACAAACAAACAATACAAATAAAAAAACAAACGAATTAAAAATAAAAACGAAAAACTAAAATAAAGTCTCTCATAACTGCCCTGTTGTTAACAAGGTGAAAAGGGGTGAGAAAGCCCTGGGATGTCCGAGATTACATCAAATCCACCTATTATCTGCCATCAGCCATACAAACACCCCATCCTTATACGTTGTTGTTTTGAAGAAGTGATGGGTGGAGAGCGGGCACTTAAAGCTGACCGTTATTGCCTCTTCTCGTTCCATCTTGGTCTACCCTGTTCAACCTGAAAATTGGTTATAATTGGGGTATTTAGTGTCATTTTATTTACTAATTTTGTGTTTAATTTAAATAACTATTGTCTTTTGTCCCATCCTTATACATTAATTTTAGTGCTTTTTACATACCGTTTTACCATATTGTGCAATTCTCTAGGTCTATCTATTCTCAACACCTATTCCACAGTAATGGATGAATTGCATGCCTGTAAATAATCTAATATTAGTTTTCTCTGTTGTTCATACTTCCTACATTTGAATAGGAAATGCTCTATATAATTTTTTTTCTAGACACTCTGCACAGTAAGGTTCTTCTATTCTAAAATAGCTTTCACATGTTCCACTTCTGTTATCGCCCTTTACACACAAGAGTCAGTTATCTACCATATTTGTGAAAACTATAGTGCAAGAATGTTTGGGTCTAATTCAACTGACATTCAGTCAGGAGGCCGGTGTTACCAGGTGCTAAAACGTCATTTTTTTTAATACATGTGTTTATTTCAGTTGGTTTCATAGGATGATAACACAGTAATTGACCTATAGTTGTCAAGGTCACCAGAAGCACTACATTTGTGAAAAGGATGTGCATTATAAATTTTAAAGGCTAAAAAAAGTGAAAGTATTCGTAGTACGTTGGCTGGCTTTATCTTAGTGAATCAATACTTAAAGAGCAGTGAATGTTTTGACCGATTACTGATTCCAGTACCGTATATTCCTGGTGTATTATTGATTTTTTGTCTTCAGATCAGCAAGGTATGTACGAACTACTTCACTGTTATAAGATTTTTCATCTCTGCAATTTTGTGATTGTACGCAGAATGTCACCGAATACTAACCGTCTATCGTATTAAAACAGCCATAACATAACATCATCAAGTTAATTTAAATAAGTAAAAGATGGAACAAGAAGACGCTAGAGGTGGATAAGACACACACTGAGATAGCCTGTTGACGGCATGACAAGACAGCCATTGATCTAGAATCCCCAGGGTAATAGAGGTAGAGGAGGACCAAATAACACATGGAGAAGAGAACTGGAAACAGACTTGAAGGGGATGAAACAAGACATGGACAGACCTTTACCTGATGGCACGGGGAAGGAAGACTTGGCATAAGTTGTTGAAGGCCTACGGGTCCGTCTACATATGACATCACGCAATTTTTTAACCACACTCCCCCCTTGCCACTATTCGTCACAACAACCCAGACTCCCCTTTATGCGACGTCACAAAACTCTTAACCGAATGTAAGTTAGTTAACATCGTCATCGTCATCAACATCATCACCTTTCTGTCTCCTAAGGAGCATATGTTTTTGACAAAAGAATTCCTGTCCTGTGCCGTCTGCTCAAGCTCTTTCCATATCTTCTTTATCCCCTTCATCTCTGTCTCTAGTTCTCTTCTCCATGAGTTATTTGATCTTCCTCTGCCTCTCTGACCCTGGGAACTCCAGAACAAGGTCTGCCTGGTAAAGTTGTCTGCAGGTTTGCTCAATGTGTCTTGTATTCATCTCCAGCATCTTATTCTTATGTCTTGTTCTTCTGACACTTGTCTGGTTCATGTCATCAGTTCTACATTAGTGATCTTGTCATACCACTATATTACTTCTATTTTACGTAAGCACCCATTTCTGAGAACGTCAGTGATTCGATCGCAGGCTTTTCGCGGCAATGGTAGCGAGCTGGAAACAAGGTGGCGTCACGCTACAGTTTACCCAACTGTAAATGAATACTTGATTCTGATCTTGGGTTAGGAAAGGCAAAGGCAGTGAGGAGAGGAACTGGCTACTCGAAGTTCACATAGTACTATGAAGTTTCTAACACGTCACTCCCCTACGGCTGTATCTACTATGGGACAACCATTTTGACCTATTTAACAAGTCTTAAATTTTCAAGTTTTTTGGTTGTTGGTTTTGTTGTTCTCCATGTTCAGAGCCATACAATATGGCTGACGACATTTGAATCGAAGATTCTAATTTTTGTGTTTAACGACTTCTTTTGATCTCCATATATATTCCAATGCAAAGAAAGCTCCTCTAGTTTTCTATACTCTTATTTATATATCATTGTCTGTTCCTCCAACTGTCTATACTGCTGCCAAGACGTATGCCAGGATTCTACATCTTGTAGCACCCAGCTATTCTTCAAATGCAATATTGTTATTGTTTCCTGCATTTATTCTCATTATCCTTGCTTTCTCCCTGTATATTTTTATACCCACTTGCTGTGATACCTCATTACGTATTTGCATTTTGTCTTGTATCTGATTGCAATTATGTACAGAACAGCCAGTTCGTCGGCAAAATTGTTAACTGTGCATTAACTAGTACAGACAAAATAATAATCATGTTTTTACAAAAATTTTCCTTCTCATGTGCAGCGTTCCAGCACGATACAGGGCACACTTTTATAGTACCCAACTAAATGCAAAATGCATTTGCAGTTTATTCCCTCCACTACGCACACATATTCGCAAGTACGCGTGCGCACACACATACACACAGAGATTGTAAATGCTTACATCAGTTGGTTCAACTTGCTTAACGTTTGTGTTTTTGATCTCACCAGACTGTAGTCGCGTCCGTGATAACTTGTTATTGTTTTTAAATATAATTTTATACAGTACAGTTTCTTTAGTCAGCATTTTGTTTTTACATTATTAAAACAATATAATTAAAACAATTTAACCAGTTAAAGATTATAACAGTTATCCGATATTTCAAGGGAGATATTAAGTTGTTAACTATCGCTGATAAACGTTAAGTATTGCAGATAAAAATTTACAATTGCGGATACAAGTTAACTCTCATCTCATCTCAACCCATAACCCGTCATGGGTCGTAGGGGTGCCATGGTGGAAGCATCAGCAGACAGGGTCCTCCACTGCTCTCTATTCTCAGCAATGCGTACAAGTGTGGAGAAACCGTGTCCTGCCCATTCTTTGATGTTATCAGCCCAGGATTTTCTTTGCCTTCCTCTTCTCCGTTTACCTTCGACTGTTCCCTGGAGGATCGTTTTCGAAAGGGAGTCATGACGAGTTACATGCCCAAACCAGGCAAGCTTTCGACGTTTCACTATTGACAAAAGTGGTTCTTGATGGCCTGCATAGGTGTTTATCTTCTCTCTAACATAGACATTTGTTTTGTGCTCTTTATAGCAAATGCGCAAAATTCTTCTGTAACATTTATGCTCGAAAGCCTGAATCCTTCGCTCCGTATCTGCAGTGAGTGTCCAGCCCTCACACCCATACAAGAGAATAGATAATACAAGTGATTTGTATAATTTGATCTTCACAGGAAAACTGATGTTACTTTTCCAGATCACATTCAACCTTGTCATGGCAGCTGAGGCCATCTCAAGTCTTGTCTTGATTTCTTTATTTGATCTTCCATCACTACATATAGTGCAGTTAACTACTGCAGATAAAAGTTAAAGCATCATTGATAAAATAAGCGAGTGTGACTAGTATATTTTTTGTGTGACGTCACATTTTTTTCCAAACCCCCTCCCCCTATTATCTTCCTTCGTCACAAAATGTTGGACCTTCTCCCGCTCACTGCGTGACGTCAAATGTGGACGACTCCTACGCTGTTTGGGGAACTTGAATTGTGATGATAATAGGCGAGGGGGATAACATGAATTTTTTTTTTTTTTTTCGTTATATTATGTCTTCGGTTAAATGGGTGTTGAAATGTACGCAAGTATAGGAGTTAAACATATCACCCACATTCCTGTGTTGCTGGTAATAATATTAGTATTATCTCGTTTTGTCAACGTAGACAATATGATATGATCATGCCTTCCAGATGCTTACAATCTCTGACTTTGTTGAGCAGCTCAGCAGGGAATTAGTGATAAAATAAGAAACAAAGAAGATACGGCAGAATGGAAGGCCTAAAAATATTATAATGGACATGGAACGAATGGATATCAGTTTATGTAATTATGTAAAATAAAATGGACTTGGAGCAGTATAGATAACATAGAATAATGCACTCATACTAATGTTATCACACCTAAAGATCTTTTATATTTGGACATGCGCCCTAATATAACCGACTATTTTGAAGGGAACGCGCCTTTCTTTTTTAAAAATGTGCACCCTGCACTGCAAATCAGGTGCCACGAAGAGGAGTCGGTGTTGTGGTGGATTTGATGTTATGAATTTGTTGTTAGGTATTAATATGTTAATAAATGAGATTAGCTATGAAGGTCCCTGAATTTACCCAATAGTATTGTGAACTTTTCAGGGTACCTTTCAGCTACCACCTTTTTTATCTCAATCAAAATGTATTTATATTATTATTATTATTATTAAATGACTTCGTGTTGTGTCTAGGGTTATGAATGTAGAGTGTAATGTACAAAAATCAACAAACATACAAACAAATAGTTTATTATTCACAACAGTACACAGTACTACCACAATAACATACAAACGACACTCTAAAAGGCTATCTTATTTAAGACTGAGGTTGAAATTTGTGTAAATATGATTTTTACACTTTTATTATCCTGATTCTAATATGTTTGGAATCAGGATTGACAATTTAAAAGTGAAATCAAAATAATCAATTACATCAGTCAAATAGCACAATAGATCCTCTGTCCATACATAAAAATATTATTCTCATATACGTCTGTAGTGTTCTCCTACTTTAAGGAAATACTGGCAGTACCACTAGGTTGTTGTTTGAAATCATACCCTTTTAGTAATGTTTGTTTCTATTTTGTCACTTGTGGAACTATTAAATCTTTGTCCCAGTTTATTCACGGTCACTTTTTATATTTCTTTTAAAGTTCTGTAGTTGAGCTCTCAGGTGCCGAACGAGAACTTATCTTGGCAGTAGAATATAGGTTGAACCTTTCCTCTGCTCGCTTGACAATCTGTTCCCTGTTTGATAGGCAATGGCCACTAGCATGGGCTCGCAGTAAACCGGCAGAGTCCTGAATCAATCAGTTTTCAAGCGTTTGGTACCACATTAACGTCAGTACCCAGGACCTCTGAAATGTGAAGGTTATGCATCCTTCTTAATACCTAGTATACACTAATAGTCCACAGTTAAGGACATGTACATTACAAACAAACAAAAAGGGTCATATCCTTATACAAACCTATGCCACCATTTTCTTTTGATGTGACAATGTACACAAGTATTCCTTTCCCTAATAGTTACAACGCCACTGCAATTCCAGCTGTAATCTCTTCCATATAATAGGATAGGTGTTATGCTCCTTTATGACAATCATACATATTCTTGTAGTTTTACACCTCTCTGACAGTCTATCACATGGTGGATCAATCTTTAGGCTTTGCCTCATGTTCGCTATAGACCCACTCATGTCCAGACATATATTATTATTTCACATTCAATTTTTATATAAAATACAGATTCATAAATGTCAATCTTACCACAATTTGTTCAATGAAATACACAGAGACGATGACTGACAAAGTTTCGATCTGTTTTGTTGTCCAGGCTGCCCAGAAATTGTATTTGAAAGCGCAGCCTGATCTCATCTATCGCTGGTGAAAATTTTTCTAGTAATGGCGTCCCCCCTAACGCTTATTCTGACAATATCGATTCAGTTGGCCAATCGCTCTTAATTTTACAAGGGTAAACAGTCTTTCAAAAAAATATCATTCAAACCTTTCTACGATACTAGGCTATTTATGTTTATTCAAAGGTCAGCCAATAATATTTCGCCTCACTTCAAATGCCACCCAATCAGATTCACTGTACCATCCTAGCCTATCTGTCACCTACTTTTTTCCCAAAAAATATGCGATCCAATCTAAGCAGATATGACTTGACCTGACAGTATCTCTGATCTCTATGTATGGTTGTATCATTATTTGATTAGTTAAGGGACTATTTAGATAACTAATAACATATTCTTGGTCAGCAAGTCTTCAGGTACACGAATCTACGATTTTTAAGGGGCTATGCGGTTTGGTTCAAAATTCTATCTTTTTTTCTATGTTAGTTGTTTATTAACTACCTCTCGTTCACTCTTTTTCCATGTAATATCAAGCGAAATACGAGAGCTTAGGTCATTCATATGTAACCGCGTATACCGTAAGTTTTCAGATACAGGCTATATTAACATATAAAATAAATTTTTATAGAAACAGAAGATTAAAAAAGTCTTGGCGCAGATGTTTAATTAAACCAGGTTAGCTTCGAAAAGCCACGCATTATTTTAGGCTAAGCTTCACTTCGTAACGCCAAGCATTGGTCACGTGATTTCCCACCAATGGTTAGGCTGAGTCTTTTTTCCCCGGAATGAACAAGAGACGAAGCCATTTTTTTTTAGTCAGTAATGAATTTAGAGCGGTGGAGACAAGACGTAATTCTCTTTGCTCAGTGATATTCTATAGAGGAGATTGACTTCACACAATTAAAGCAACTGTGTAATTTCGAAACGTAGAATAATTTGTTTGTGAATTCATGAAAACTGTAAGTAGTGCTAAGAATTGCATGCAATAACTGTTAGAGCCCACAGTCATAACTGAAACGGAGCTACGCTCGAAAACTGGGTAAAGAATTGTAAACCCAGGCATATATCTGAACCTTTTACCAAGAATGAAGGTCCTTAAGCTGAGAGAAGGTCAAACTAAGGAATACTAATGAATAAGAGAAAGTTTGGCTCTTCATTGAAATGAAGAGATAAGAAAAACGTGAAATCTAGACCACATTAACAAATAAACGAAGGAACACTAGAAGGATAGAGGAGCCACGCCATGTTTTAGCAACTTGAAAAGATTACGAGATGCAATAAGGAATATTGCATCATTAAAATAATGCATTGACTTTTTATGCTTGTTTATTAAATGTCAACATGCTATTATGCAAATTTGGTGTGGTTACCATTTGACTTAACCCAGTTCTTGTTGGAAATTGAATAAACATTTGTTTCATTGAACACAAATGCTGTTGACGAATCATATGTTTGCAGTTAGCCATCATACCAATTATTAAAGGATCATGCCAAAGCTAATCGTTGCAGGTGCAACACAAATAATAACCATATGCTCTAAAAATAAAACATCATAGAGGATTGTCCCCGAACCTGGTAAATTCCTGTAAGTCTGTAGAGAGAAATCATCACCTCTAGCAGGCTAGCTAGTAATCAAAATCTAATACTCTCGAGTTAAACAGCAACCCCCACTACCCTGCCCGGCCACACATTGCAACTTGGTGCCGTATGACCAGTCCTCTAAAAAAGAGCAGAAGCGAAGATGGATCAATTAATGGAAAATTTTCAACAGCTTGGTGTGGACCAACAACAACAACAACCACAGAACCAACCTGTAAATGCACAACCGTTGCAGCCCCCAGTCAATCCAAATATGGAGGAACCCACATTGATAGCGCTACAGCGCCTTACTGAGAACTTAGAAAAGAATAGCAATTATGCAAAATTATCCCAAGTTAGGTCCATAGTACAACCATTCGAGGGAGATAAGAAGAAATTCAGGAGATGGTTGGCCGACATGGATAAATTTGCGGCACTAGCAGAGGCAACAACGGATGAAGAGAAAAAGAAAATCGCTCTGTTAGGTTCTGATTCGTACGTGACTGATTTTTTAAGAAGGAGGTCCCAGCAGTACCCCACAGAAACCTACGAGTCCCTAAAGAAAGAGCTCACCCAGAGATATGGGGAAATAATAGACAAAATGCATGCTTGGTCAGTCCTTAGAAGCATGAAACAGGAAAGAGATGAATCGGTACACCTTTTTGGAGATCGATTCCTCAATATGGCAGAAGAGGCATTTTGCGGAGAAATCCCTACCACACCTGATGTAGAAATACAGTTAGTGGGGATATTTGCCGATGGCCTTAGAGCGGAAAATATCAGAAGGCATCTTATTAGAAAAGACACCAAGACTATTGCTGAAACAATCCAAGCAGCAATACAGGAGGAAAATCTTCACCGAAGGTTCCAACAAAGAGCAGGTAGGGAACCCCGACCAGAATATAGGGACTATGATGAGCATGAGCCTATGGAAGTTGACCATACCAGGAGGCAATGGACTCGCCCACGAATACGTGATGATAGACCCCGCAATTATAGACCCCCCACGTCAATAATGTCAATACAAACGGATGCTTTACATGCGGTAGGCTCGGACATGGTTACAAGTCCTGTAGAGCAAATTACAATCATGCACCACCCAGAAGAGGAGGTTACCAACCACAACAACCCGCACCACCCCCACGTGATTACACCAGAAATCAGTATACCAGAGGCGCACCTCAACCCCTCATGCGTCAGGGAAACGGCCGCGCCACTCACTAAACAGGACCGTTAGTGAGGGCAACAATCACAGAAACTGGTCCAAAACAAAAGAAACAACACAGAACAGAAATTGTCAAGTGGGCCCATCCAGTAAAATACAATATGAAGAAATGTTGCATGATGGAACTAAAATACATCCGGACCCCAGTTCCTGCATCATGTCTATACAGGGCCAACAATATAGGGCACTGATAGATACAGGAGCATCCATCAGCCTTATTAGGTTCCAGCTGTTCAAGAGGATCCAACACTTAGTACGATTTCAACCGTCCAAAACACACCTAGCTTCAGTCACGGGACAAAGACTAAATTCAGTTGGGACAGCATGGCTAAAATTTTCCTTAGGCGAAACAAATTTTGAACACCCATTTGTCATTACTAAAGGAATGTCTAGAAATCTTATCCTAGGGAGAGATTTTTTTAACAAAACACAAAGTTCGAATATACTATGACCTCCACAAAATCAAAGTCAACAATACGTACATAGATCTCCAGGACGATATCCACATAGCGTCTTTAGTAAGGATTACAGCTCCCATAACGGTGGCTCCAAACTCCCTGGTCATAGCAAAAGGCAGAGTAAAAAATTATGAGTACATAACACCAGGGCAATCAATTCAAGTACAGCCCCTAGCAGAAGAAAGCATTATTGATGACCCATTGTTGCAAATTACAGAGGGAATCGCTGAAGTCTCGAAGTCCAGAGATTTCCCCATCATGATATTGAATATGTCAGGAAAAACTACCACTATAAATAGAGGCACAGTTGTAGCGCAAGTGGATACGTCAACAATAAGACAAACCAAAACCAAAACCAATAGAGACCATCCACAAATTGTCTCAACCACCACTCCCACTGGACATAATGCACGAAATCGCAGTACAAATAACCATAGTACACGGAAAGTAAACAGTTATAAGGCTTATGCAGAAAAAGGCAGTAACATCAGTCACAGTCATGTTACACCACAGCATACCCTACCCAGATGGCAGAAACGAACCAGTCCATACATAAGAAGAGAAAGGCCACAGTATGAAAATGACTATAATTACTCATTCTTGCGCCCCAGCACACCAAGAGAAAAGATGAAGTGCTGTATATCACAGAGTAACAGAGAAACAGAAATTGTCTTGCCAGGAGGATATCCAAAGCGACAAGACAGTGATACATGCCCCATGGAGTATCAATATAACTCAAAAACAGGTGGATATGATAAAGTCCCAAAACCAATTGAAATTTCCGAAGAAAAGGAAGAACTCTTATATGACTATACCACAGGAGGATACTATAGCAGCAAAGTTGGAAACAGAAAGAATGAAAAATTTTCGCCCAGGGAAAGAAGACAGCCCTATAGCACAAACAGAAGAAATACAGTAACGTACGCGGATAAGCGCAGTTAATAATAATAATAAATTCTTTAAGCGCCAAACACGGCGCATAAGGCAGAAACCAGTGCTCTCCAGGTTGTTCGTTGTGACGCCACTCCTCTTAGCTCTTGCACATTATTTAGGCCCAACGTTCTTCCTTCTCTTATTATTGTTCTTCTGAGTGTTTCTTTTGGTCTTCCTTTTTTCCGCTTACCCTCAGGAACCCAAGTGAGCGCCTGTAGAGGTATTCTGTTGTTTTGCATTCGTAGGACATGACCGATATATGACCATCGTCTTTTCCTTATATAGTCGGAGACATATTTCTGCCTAGAGTCTTCTCTTATTTGTCGATTAGTCTTGAATTCTTTCCAACTGATGTCATGAGTTTTTCTAAGACATTTGTTCTCGAATGTATTCAGCTTGTTCTCCAATGATTTTGTTATTTTCCAACTCTCACAGCCGTATGTTAACACTGAGATAACATTTGAATTAAACAGACGAAGCTTGGTATGTATATTCAATGATCGTAATTTCCAAATGTTAGATAATCTATTGAAGGCGCTAGCTGCCAAAGCAATTCTAGTATGGATTTCTCTTGTTGTGTCACCATCCTGAGTCATTTTACTGCCTAAATAATTGAAACTTTCAACTTTCTGTAGTTTTTCCCCGTTCAAGATGATATCAAAGGTCTCGTTAGAAAAGTTCATAGCTTTAGTTTTAGAGGCATTTATTTGGAGACCAATTTTAACCGAGAGATGACACAAATTATTTATTGCTTCTTGGGATTGTCTTGGTGTTGAACTTAAGAATGCTACATCATCTGCGAAATCCAGGTCCCCCAGGAATTTTCCATTTGTCCATTTTATACCCAATTGTTCAATGTGGGTATAGTTTCTCATAACCCAATCAATAGCTATTCCAAAAAGTAGTGGTGACATAATACAGCCTTGTTACAGCGCAGTTACGACAGAAATAATCAGAAAAAATGGCACAACAACGACTACCCCAGAAATATAATAAGAAATGAATATACAGTAAATGCAGTGACAAATGGAAATGCACACAGTACATGGCAGAGGAGACAGTACCAAGCACAGCCCAATGAACGGCAAAGAACTACGCAAAAGAAAGCCACATACCAGGAGCAGAGATTTTCACAAGATGCAAGAAAAATGTCCCAAAATTATGGGAATGAAACGGAGGCATCAAGACAGACCAGAGATATCATAGCAGATCATAAATACAGAGAGAGAATAGCTCAGTTACTTGCAACCCTGAATGCCACAGAAGATAATAAGCAACGTTTGAAAACGTTTGTAGAAAAGCACCAAGATGTATTCGCACTCAATGACATGGAATTAGGCAGAACTAACACTGTCACAATGGACATTCAAACAACCACAGAGGAGCCAATACATATGAAACCCTATCATACGCCCTTGAAAAATAGAGAACTCGTGGAAAGGTCTATAAATGAAATGCTACAGGCAGGAATCATCGAAAGATCCCGTTCCCAATGGTCCTCACCCATAGTGATCGTAACAAAGAAAGACGGCTCCAGTCGCTTTTGCTGCGACTACCGTGCCCTTAACAAAATCACAAAAGTCATTTCCTACCCCCTCCCCAGGATAGACGATCTACTTGCGACGTTAGGAAAGTCTACATACTTTACCACACTTGATGCAAGGTCAGGCTTTTGGTGCATCCCCATGACACCTGAGGCAAAACAGAAATCCACATTCTGTTCACATATGGGAAGTTTTTTTTTTGGAATGTTATGCCATTTGGTCTAAAAGGATCTCCAGCAACATATATGTCACTCATGGATGAAGTGTTAAAGGGTCTACATCCATTTGCCCTGGCATACATAGACGATATCCTGATACATACCGCAGGCACGATGGAAGACCACCTCCGCAAGGTTGAAACAGTGTTTGATAGACTCAGGCATCACCAAATAAAGTTAAAACTGTCGAAGTGTGAGTTTCTAAAGACAGAAACAAAATATTTAGGCTTTGTCATCAATAGACATGGCGTCAGACCTGATGAAGATAAAGTCAAAGCCATAAGAGAAATGCCTAGCCCCAAGACGGTGAGACAAACACGCTCATTTATTGGTACAATAGGGTACTATAGACGCCACATCATCAATTTCTCCAGAGCAGCAGAGCCTTTGATAGCCCTTACCCGCAAGTATGCACGCTTCAAATGGACAGAAGACTGCCAGAGATCCTTTGAGTATCTAAAAAAATGCCCTAACCACCATCCCACTGCTTGGACATCCAGATATTTCTCAGCCCATGATACTATACGCCGATGCCTCAGATAACGCAATTGGTGCTTGTTTGGTCCAACCTGTACTAGAAGATGAAACACCCATCCTACCAAACATTCCAAATGAGAAACCCATTGCATTCCTATCCCACGCATTGTCAAAGTCACAAAAACGGTGGACCACCACTGAGAAAGAAGCATATGCTATTCACTATGTAGTACAAAAGTTTGACTTTTACGTCAGAGGAACTAAACTCATTATAAGAACTGATCATCAACCTTTGGTTAACTGGCTCACCAAAACACAAGCACAGCCAAAGAAGTTACAGACATGGGCAATGAATTTACAGTCCTACGACACCACTATCGAACATATCCCAGGCGAAATGAACACCTGTGCAGACCTCTTATCCAGGATTAAATATGATGATGAAACTGAAGTGAAAACAATTAGAGTCAAAAATGATGGCACATCCTCAGAGATTGACGATAATGCTAAAGAAATTAATGAAATTACTTCATCAAGTCGAAGAAGTACCTCAGATTCCGCCACTCAAGTAGAAGAAGAAGAAAGCCAAGAGATGTTTGACATGAGAGTAGAACAAGCGAAAGATGCAGAAATTGTCAAGCTGCTCACATACGTGAAAGAAAACCCAACAAAAAGTAAAGATTTTACAGTACACCCAACGGATGGAATTCTATACTATATTGATCAGAAACAAGAAGGGACACTAAGAAAAGTCATTCCAGCACATCTAGTCCCAGAAGTATTGCTACAGTTTCATGATAACAACGGGCACATGGGAAGAGACAAAACAATTGATGTCATAAAGAAAAGGTATTATTGGCAAACTTTCTACAAGGACATTACAGAATATGTAGCCACCTGTAGAACATGTAAATTGAGAAACATGAAGCCACATTTAATTCCCCTTCAAGAAATGCAACCTTCCCATTACCCCATGCAAACAGTGAGCATTGACTTATCAGGTCCTTACCCACTCACCCAATCAGGCAACAAATACCTCCTGCACATAGTTGACCAATACTCTGTTTGGCCAGAAAGTTACCCACTCAGTGATGCCACATCGCAGTCCATCACGCAAATTTTTTTACAAGAATTCATTCCCAGGCATGGCTGTCCAAAACGAATCATTTCAGACAACGGTAAACAGTTTATAGGTAACCCATTTAAAGCCACCTTACACCAGCTGAATATTGAGCATACTACAACCACTTATTATTGCCCAAATGCAAATGGCAGAAATGAACGCATGCACGCCACCCTACATGATATTATTAGCAAATATATCAAGGGGAACCACCAATACTGGGACCTATACATTAACCAAGCTCTTGAAGCCATCCGAGTAAACGTGAACGATACCACAGGAATGTCACCCTTTCTCATGCTATACGGAAGAGAACCAAACTTTCCGTTAGACAACCTACTTCGCCAACAAAGAAAATACATGGGAGAAGACCCCATCGAAATAATCCTTCAAGAAAAGTATAAAGCTCACCAGATTGCACAACGAAATACGCAGAAGGCATTTCACAAGAAACAGAAACAACATGATAAATCAGCCAAACTACCAACATACAAAATAGGAGACAGAGTATACTACAAGAAACATGTACGCAGTTCAAAATTCGATGACCGATGGTTAGATGGCTACAAAATCATGAAACAAACTACGCCTGTAAACTTCATTATTTGGAATGAAGAGAAACAACACCAAACAAAAGCTCACGTAAAACAAATAAAAATTGATAATCACCGGCCCATTCCGCCTCTGACGACAAATACAAGACCAGTCAGAAAAGCCACCCTAAATTATAATCCATCCAGCACAGATTCGTCTGACATATCAGAGTCAGAGACGACAGACTCTGAATTTTACCAAGACGACCACATACCCAGACCACCCACAGATGAAATACATCGAGCAAGACAACAACGAGACTCGTCCGAAAGCGAAGAAGATATCCCACCACTTGAATTGCGTAATCGACTCCAGGACAGAGACCTGCGCATTAGAAATGAAGAAATAATGCCTCAGACGTCACACGATGACAACACGAAAACACCTTATATCCACACTCAAACTTACTCCCGCAGTGATAAATCGTCAGCTGATACCTATCACACCCCCAGTTCAGGCAGTTCTAGTTTTAACACTAGTGAAAACCAAACACTGCTATACCACAAGAACAAGATTGCTCGTTCAAAACAATCAGATCCTGAAGAAACTATACCCAAGCAGATTGTTGAACCATATACCAGCGATCTTTATGGAGACGAAACAGAACAAGACAGCATAGCTTTGTCAGACCCCAACGAACATAATGACAGAAAAATGGTAGAATTATACCAACAAGAAACAGACATTGATACAGCTAGTTCCATTGAAACCAGTGATGCGGATAGTACATTATTTGTACCAGTCAGCTCCAGCGTCAAACGCGCCTATAAAACAGAATCTGATGACTCAATCCCTAGCAACAAAATTCCGCGTATACAGCACAACTATATCAGACGAAAGATTCTGAAGAAACGCAATCATGTTCCAAAACCAAGCCGAGAAGTGTTAGCCTCATCTCAACTAGTCAAAAACAACAGTGTGCAAATTACTGTGCCCATTGTAACCGGTGCTAACGTTCAGCACAACCAGGTCAGAAGAAAAATCAAGGCGAAACATATACCTGCCTCAAAACCAACAGATGTTCCAGCCATACAAACCCTACCACAGTGAAACCATCACCGCAATCAAAAGATGTTAAGCCATCACCGCATTCGTCAATGTCCTCAGTGTCCCAACAATCAGCAAATGCAGTGTCGTCGCCTATCACACCCGTCACCACTGCTACTCAGTATGATGCTCGCCTAAGCAGTCGGGACATTGCAAGGTTAGAGATGGTGGAAGAAACTGAAGGAACTACTAAAACTTTGCTGAGACACGCCCCTCAAGTCTTTTATGTAAATGCAAAAATCCCATGTACCGTCTACGCGAATGTGAATAAAATTTTTAACAATGTACTAACTCTCCCCATGTACTCTATTTTCAGTCTTGGACAGTTCAAATGACTTGCTTACAGACTAAGATGTCAAAGCCTCACTGAGAAAGTTATTTTTTCCAGCCTTAGAATAATGATGCCCAGAAAGAAATCAAGACCAGCCCACGGAGGATTCTAGTTAGACATTTTATTTGGGATTATTGAAATAAAGATGACACAGATGATACAATGTTCTTTGTTTACAGACACCCTTATTAGTCAGACAGTTATT